>JBAWJX010000007.1:0-513976 GCA_037356095.1 Xylaria sp. Z21 | reverse complement strand
ATTATTAAAAAAAAAAAAAAAAAAAAAAAAAAAAAAACAAAAATAAATATTTATAATTATTATTATTTTATTTTTAAATATTTTTTTATATTTTTAAATATTTAATTAAAATTTAATACTTTTTTATTTTAAATATTTTTTATTATAAATTATTATAATAAATTTTTATTTTAAAATATTATAAATTTTAATTATAATTTATAATTTAATATTTTTTATATAAAAAATTATTATTTTTATATTATATAAAATTTTTTTTTAATTATTAAATTTAATATATTTATTATTAAAAAAAAAAGTTTAATTTTTTATTATAAGTTTAATAATTTAATTTTTTTTATTTAAATAATTTATTATTAAAATATTATTAAAATTTATTTTAATTATTAAATAAATATTTATAATTATTTTAATATTTAATTATTAAACTTTTAATTTTTTTTTTTTTTTTTTTTTTTTTTTTTTTTTTTTTTTTTTTTTTTTTGTATTATTATACTTCACTCTATTTTTAGCAACTGTTTTTATAATATATAGCACCTATAAAAGGCTTAAAACTTAATATAAGCTATTTTAATAAAAAACTCTTTATAGAATAAAAATTTGTTAGCTTTATAGCTAGCTAGCTAGCACTTATAGCTGCTACACCAGGCTGCAGCTTTACGCGGTTATAAAAAGTGCTACTAATATTTGCAGTTGTACGCCAGGTGGCACATAAACTGCTAGGCTACTACGCCAAAATCCTAAGGGTTTACGCCCCCCCCCCTTTAAAAGATCCTACTAGGTTAAACTAATGTTTGCAGTTCAGTCATATGCCACTATGCCTACAGGGTGCCGTCTGCTAGCAGTTGTGGCCACGTGGCCCAGGCGATACTATTGCGTGGCAGCCAGGTGGCCGCCATAGGTGTAGGTCAGCGTGCCACTTGGTAGCAGCTGGGCCACACTGGGGCGCCACAAGGTGTAACGCCACCAAAGGTTAAAAAACAACCTAAAGGGGGAATTGAACCCCTTAGACCTAGCCCCTTAGAGTAGTGCCCTATATATACTGCAACTTTAGAAAAACCAAGTGGATAGTTTAACCATTTAACCAGGTAACTTAAACTTTTAATTTAAATTTAATAAATAATTTTAAATATATATATTTATTATTTATTTATTTATTTATAAAAAATAATTTAATATTATTTTTTTTTATTTTTTAGTTTTAATTAAAATAAATTTTAAAAGTTTTTTTTTTTTTTTTTTTAAAAAAAAAACAATATTAAAAATAAATAAAATTATAATAATTTTAATAATATTTATTTAAATATTTTTTTTAAAAAAATTAATTAAAATTTTTATTTAAATTTATTATTTTATAAATTTTTTTAAAAAAAAAACTTATAAACTTATTATTAAAATTAATTTTTTTTTAATTTTATTAATTTTTTATAAATATAAATATTAAAATATTAATATTAAAAAAAATTAAAATATTTAAAATTTATTAA
This sequence comes from Xylaria sp. Z21, assembly GCA_037356095.1. Lineage (NCBI taxonomy): Eukaryota > Fungi > Ascomycota > Sordariomycetes > Xylariales > Xylariaceae > Xylaria > Xylaria sp. Z21. The sequence goes on along the minus strand of JBAWJX010000007.1, from coordinate 512,489 downwards.
ATAAATAATTTAAAATTTTTTAAAATATTAAATAAATTATTTATTAATAATTTAATAAATTTTTTAGTTTTTTTTGTTTTTTTTTTTTATTTTAAAATTTTTAACTATTTAATAAAAAATAAAAAATATTTAATACTATTTAATTAAATAGTTAAACTGACTACCTGGTTTTTTAAAGTTATAATATATGTAAAACATTACTTTAAAAAATTAAGTTTTAAGGGTTTAATTTTTTTTTAAGTTGTTTTTTGATTTTTAGTAGTGCTATTTGTAGTAATACTTATAACGCCTTAGTATAGCTTGGCTGCTATTAAATAGTATGTTGACTTATACTTATAACGGTTATTTAACTGCTATTAATAGTATTGTTTAAGCTATATGGCTATAACTGCTAATAAATAATATTTTGTAAATATAGTAACATATAATTAAACTATAAATATTAGTTTAACTTAATAAAATCTTTTAAAAATATTAACCTTTAAAATTTTAATGCAGTAGTTTAACAGTATATATTACTTAGTATATATTATAAATGTTAATAGTACTTTTTATAACTATATAAAATTGCAGTTTAATATAATAGTTATAAATATTAGCTAGTTAGCTATAAAACTAATAAGTTTTTATTTTATAAAAAGTTTTTTATTAAAATAGTTTATATTAAATTTTAAATTTTTTTAAAATTTTTTATATTATAAAAAAAGTTGCTAAAAAAAAAAAAAAAAATATTAAAATATAAAAAAAAAAAAAAAAAAAAAAAAAAAAAAAAAAAATATTTAATAAATTTTTTTAATATATTTAAAATAAAAATAAATATAATTTTAAAACTTTATAATAATAAAAAAAAAAAAATAAATATAATTAATTATTATATTATTAAAATAAATAATAAATTAATAAATAATTTTAAATTTTTTTTTTTTTTATTATTTTTATTATTAATTTTTAAAATATAATTAAATTTAATATTTTTAAAATATATTTTTTTAAATTTAAATTTAAATTATTTTTTTTTATTAATATTTATAAATTTTTTATAAATATATTAATTTTTAATATTTTTATTAAAATTATTAATAATTTTAAATATATTTTTAAATTATATTAAAATTTTTATATTTTTATTTATAATAATTAATTTTTTAAAAGTTTTTTTAAATTTAAACTTTTAAATATTTTTTATATTTTTTTATTTTATTTTATTTAAAATTTTATTTTTAATATTAAAAATTTTATTTATATAATTAATTATAAGCTTATTTATAAAAATATATTTAAATTTAAAAAAATTATTTTATATAAAATTAAAAATATTTTTATATTTTTTATTATTTTTATTAATATTATTTTTATTAATAATATTAATAATAAAAATAATAATAAAAATAATAAATTTTATTAATTAAATAATAGTTTTAATAAATTTAATATTTTTATATTTTTTAATTTTAAATTTAATATTTTTTTATATTTTTTTTTTTTTAAAAAATTTTTTATTTTTTTTTTTATTTTTTATTTTTTATTTAATTAAATAATTTATTAATATAATTATTTATTTTTTATTAAATTTAAAAAAAATATTTTTTAAATAAAATTAAAATTTTTATAATATATTTTTTTTATAATATTATTTTAATTAATTTTTTTTATTTATAATAATATATTTATTAATTAATTTAAAAATTTTTATAATATTTATAAATTTAAAATTTAAAATAATTATTTAAATTATAAATAAATATATTAATTTATTATTATTTTTTATTTTTATTTATATAAATTTTAAATAAAAGTTTTTTTTATTTAATTTTATAAATAATATATTTTTATATTTTAAATTTAAACTTTTTTAAAATAAAATATTAATTTATTAAACTATTTTTTAAACTTTTTTATTTATTAATTTTTATTTATAATTTATTATTATTTTTTTTTTATTAAATAATTTAATAAAACTAAAAAAAAAAATTAAAATAATAAATAATTTATTTTTTTTATTTATTTAATTTAAAATAAAATAAAAATTTTAATAAAAATTTTATTTAAAAAAAAAAACTAAATAAATAATTTATATTAAAAATAATAAATAGTTTTTAAAAATTTAAATAATTTTTATTATTTAAATATTTTAATAATTTTTTAAAAATAATTTTTATAAAAATATTTTAATTTTTTATTAAATTATTATTAAATTTTAATAAATAGTTTAATTTTTATTAATTAATAAATTATAATATATTAATAAATTTATATATATATTATATTAAAATATTTAATAATATATAATAAATTTAACTAATATATTAAATTTATTGCTAAAATAAAAAGTTTAATAATTATTAAAATTTTATATTAAATATTAAAATAATATTTAATTTAAACTTTATTATTTATTAGCATATATATATATAATTTTTTAACTTTAAATAATAAGTTATAGAACATCTATAAAGTTTTCTTAAAAGCTTCCAAATAGTTTTACTAAACCCCCATACGCAGTCCAAAGGGTACTGCGTCCCAAGCCTCAGCCCGGGAGCTAGTAGGTAGATCATATACGAATTGGATTTTAATCATAAAGTGAGCACGTATACTGCTTACACCATCATCATCGACCAAAGTTGTATACCGTACTGTGCAGGCGAAAACAATATCAAGTCTGCCATAAGCGCAACCACAACTTTTTGCCTTTGCTCAGTGAAGGCTGAAAGGGAATGGCGATGAAAATAAATAGGGGAGGTGGAATTTAAGATTGCCAAGCCCGTTCGGGTTCTGAGATTGGCTGGGCTGTTTTCCCCCAGTATGCTCTCACCCTAATTATATCGTTTCACGAACAACTCCCTGCTTCTATTCCGCTGACCGATCAGCTTTCCGACACCGTCCCAGCAGGGCGAGACCACCACCTTTCCCCACAGCCCCAGAAATCAAGCTTTTGAAAGGGGTTCATCTTTACTCATCTACGCTAAATACGAACTGCTGAGATTTGGGTCTGGCATTCCTCTGTCGAACGACCCGTTTTCGCTATGTATGTACTTAATGCTGTCTACCGTCCTTTATTCATTCATGGGACTTACTAGCCTTAATTGCCTGCTGTGGCTAGGTGGCCGCTAGATGTGGGATCGTATCTACGAGGTACACGGGTTGTTTGCTTAATCCAGGTATGTATCTATGGTGGTACATAGTTCGGACATTAATATGATGTTCTGACTTCTAGTGATATTTCTATTACCGGCATTAACCTGTGTTTTAGGTTCCAGGTATTGAGATAGGTAGGGTACTTCCTAGCCATGATAATTAACATGAGGCGATGCGCGAAGCCCTAAATAGTTGGGCCGCCTGCAAACTCTTCACCAATTCTGACAGTTGAGGCTAGACCAAAATCCTCCTTCAGGCCAGTATATAAGAGAAGCTCGGCGCAGGCCCGTCACATGAACCTGTCTGACCGTTTTCGATCCGTATTGAATTTATTCTTATTTGTCGTCGCAGCTTTCACATCTGCAGCAAGGCAGTCAAGGTAAAGGATACGAGCAAGAGGGTGATCTATTCATCTGGTTAGTCTCGTGACATAGAGTGGCTCATGCGTGGCACAAACGCTTACCGAAACACCACTCTCGACGCCATTACCAAGAAATGGCTGACTAGTGGGAGCACTGATATTGGCAACACTTATCCCTCCTGTGCCTGTACCACCTATGCTCATAGTCATCATTGATGAGTGTCTGTCGGCCACAGAAGGCACGTGAAGCGTATGCGTCGCGGCTGGACAGCCGGCTGTCACCGGAGAATCCACGACTGGTGCGACACTCTTGCTGAAAAAGTTGTGTGCTGACACAGACGAGCTATTCCTATAGGCAGCGCTAGAGCTAATAGGTGGATGTGAGGAGGCGGTGTGCGTAGGCATCACGGGCGGATTGGTGACGCCTATCATGACAATATGGCTATGGTTGGCGGCCGGAGACGTCGAGATAAGCATACTGCTACTACCTATGTCTCCGACCATGTCGTTGGCCTGGGCGAAGGCAATACTAGCTAAAGCTAAGATCGCGACTCTCTTCATAGCCATGTTTGCGTAAGTGGTATACTAGGATATAGAACGACTGGATGACTGGTGGTAAACTCGGTTGATGAAAAGGGGATACTGCCAATGGATCATGAGATGAATAATAACGGGTTGAAGAGCCCCATCTTATGAATAGAGCGCCGAGAAGGCGTCTTCGCTATGATGATATCATACTACGTACATAAAACTTACAAGTCGAAGAAATTCCAGGCCGTGACAGGGGGGGCTTTGCTACATTCCAGGAGATGTTCAAGATGGTGGTTGAAAGCAGAAATGGATCGCAAGTGGCTGGTGGAATCGAGACTTTCGAAAACAGCGTGGGGATTTCACTTTTCATTCCAGGCTCGACATAAATGCGAAAGGTATGGATTACTACCTAGCTATAGTCTCTAACAGCCTTCAAAACTTGAATGGCGGATAAATATTATTCTGTTGTCAGACAACTTGATTGAATTGAAGTTGGTGCATATGTATTGCAGGTGAAAATGAATAATTACCTACTTAGGTTAGGCCTAGTCTAGTATGTTGACTAAAATTAGAGTGACAAAGAAATCTAGATGCAGCTGCTAGTATCTACTGACACCTGGCAAGATCCGTTCACTGCATTACGGCGTTGTCATTGGTCGTCTGAAATTTTGCCAACGTCAAACAACGCCGTAAGCCTTGCTGCATCTTAGTACGCCAGGCTTCTTTTCTCGTATGGCTGATTAGAACCCAGAGCGATGATATGATGCTACAAGCTTCGGGCCGATCGTATGTCTGCTGGCGATGTGCCGCCCGGCGTTTGGGTCCAGGCCCGCTTTCTTCGTGGTCGCGCACATCACCCGCAACCGGGACCCTCTGCAAGGCTATTCGACATACCAACTTGGCTCCCAGAAGAGTACTTAGTGAACCACCGATCCAATTGTCTCACGTGCAAATGCTGACCCGCTGTTTCAGGAATTGGCAACTGTGCATCACGCAAAGTCGGACTATGGTGGTCTGGAAGGGCTGGCTGTTGCTGGACGGTCACCCAAAACCCCCATCCGGGAACGTCTTCGCAGATGGCAAGAGGAGAATCCGACGCAGGGAGAGATGATGCTTAGCGACCATGCAGACTACGGAGACCTGACTAATAACGTCACTCGCCCACAGAATGTGGGCATGGCGCAAATTGACATCAATGATAGTTCACCCTTGTTCGTCGGTGACGAACTGGTCGATCTGCGTTCCGATGATGCTATGCTGGATGCTGGCGATCTGGTCGAGCTGCAGTGCGTTCCCTGTTTGGCATTCTCTTCCATGTCCCTTGTACTAACACAATCCTCGTAGATCTGGGACCTCAAGGCGACCTATTCTTGCTGTCTGTCTAGGCCGTATTAACGGCTATGAACATTTTTACACAATCAGCGGGAAATGGTTTTCAACCTCGGGTGTCCAGACGCTGTTTGTCGTCAACAACTTCGCGACACCAGAGGACCTGAAACCAGTCATTGCGGCACTGCCTCCAGCCGAGGTACCGATCGAAGACTTAAATACTCTTCAGGACCTAGGAGAAGGCCCATCACAAGAGGCGGGAGCAGCGCTTTTGCGCAAAATGCTAATGTTTGCCCAGCATGCCGAAGCTATATACCAAGAAAATGCTGGCACACTGGACGCCTCCAGTGCGTTCATAGGGGACCCTGTTAAACATCGATATCTAACGTTGCATGAGATTACTGATCTTCTACTTCCCGATACCACTAAACACGGTGGCAAGTTCAGCACGCAATCTCTATACGCGGTCCATCGAGCACTGCTTCAGAACGAGGTGTTTTTCAGACCACTTCGTCTCACCGGACACAAAAGATCTTATCTGTTCGAAGTCAGCCCACTTTCCGAGGTTCGTATTATACAGAAGGTCGAGAAAATCGTAAGGGATTATTTGGATCAGCGGGGCGATTATGAAAATACTCAGGCCACAGCTGGGTCGCCCGTTGAATCCTTCGTGGCCAATGCGCAAAAGACTATCGACGAAAGCCGAAAACATCGAGAATGGTCGCGTAATGGTATTATCGGCCCATCTTCAAAACCGGTACAAGTGAAAGTGGATTGGTCTGCTACGGATTTGGAAATCTTACAGTTCATCGAACTCTGGGCGAGCTACCAAAAATTCCCACAGTATTCAACCCTACAGACTCTTGGCTCCGCTCTCCTGCGGGCTGTTGACCGGTATCAGGAGGACTCAGGATATTTGACTTCCACGGGTTGGACCTTCCTCCAGGAGATTGGCTGGATACCGCCGTGGGAGATTCCAGCCCGTTATAGCGTACGGTTTCCAGACGTTGACATCAAACGGGGAGGGAGCTATGTTCGCCCTTTTATGGGCATGCTTGATAGGCACTTGAAGCGAGATATGCTGTCACTTATCCGGAAGCCTCTGAAAAATGTCACGGCTTACTGCGTTGATGATATCACGGCCCGTGAAATTGATGATGCAGTGTCTCTGCAGCGGACCTCAAATCCGGAAGAATACTGGATTCACGTACATGTTGCAGACCCAGCATCGTCATTTGGCGCCGATACACCGGTGGCTAAATATGCAGAGCTTATACCTGAAGCGATCTATCTCCCGGGCCATCTTGAGTCTATGTTACCTGAAAGCGTTATCCATGATCGGTTTTCTCTAGCTCCCAATCGGCCCTGTCTTACGTTTAGTGCGCTAGTAAACATGGATGGCGTTATTTTAAATGAGAAGATCACGGCTAATACCCTGACGGAGGTTGTTTATATGACCTACGAAGCTGCCGCCTTAGCTATTGGCGAGACTAGAGAGGACCCCTTTAGTGGGGGTGCGCAATGGAGCCTTGGCGCACGACAGAAGATTGAAACGGTGAACAGGAAGATGGCTCGACCCGAGGACCTGACAGAGGATCAGAAGAATGACCTCACTATCCTTTCTAAACTCGGCAAAGCAATTCAAGCCAGCCGGCTAGAGAAAGGGGCAACGCCTTTTTTCCAGCCTCGCCCAACAGCGACGGTTGATTTCAACGGCGTTGAGCAGAAAGAGTCCGGTGGCTTCATTGTTGCCTCTGGGGATCCTCTGATTCATGTCCACTACTCTCAGCGATCTGGGACCGACCTGGTCGAGAACGCTATGAAGCTGGCAAACGAGGTTGCCGCTCGTTGGTGTCACCAACGAGGAATCCCTATCCCTTATCGTACGCAGCCTCACGCGTTGCGCAACGCGGCTCTTGTCCAGCAATACGCTCGCGATGTCCTGAACCCCATGTTGAACTCAGGAATTCGCCCCGATGAGAGGGTGTGGGGGAGGATGCAGTCACTCCTCGGCGTTGACGAGGTTTCGACGACGCCAGGGCCGCACTTCACGTTAGGTAGTGATATGTACACGAAAGCGACATCGCCGCTGCGGCGTTTTGGCGACTTAATTGTGCACTGGCAGATCGAAGCGGCACTGTTAGAAGAGAAGAAGTTGGGACGCAAGCTCAAAGAAAACAAAGACGGCAAAGGAAATGGTAATGACCTCTCGTTCCTGCCGTTCAGCCGCGAGCGCCTCGACCGAATGCTACCGATGCTTCGCCTCCGCGAGAAGCAGGCCCGCGCTCTCACCAACATCGACGGCGCGGACCAATGGATTCTACAGGCAATGGTGCGCGCCTGGCGGTTCAAGGAAGCCCCGCTACCCGAGACATTTAAGATGACCGTGACGCATGTGACTCTGTCGCGCATCTTCGGCCGGCTCGACTGGTTTGATCGCCGGGCGATATTGAAGCATGACTCCCTCAACGGCATCATTCTAGGCTCAGAAGCGCGCCTGGGCGACGTTATCGAGGTCCGCCTTACCGATATTAACGTTCACTCAAAGCGAATATTCGTTGAGGCTTTACGGGTGCTAGAGAAAGTCAAAAGTGAGAAGCAGGAGACGGAAAGCTCGCAAGTCCTCCTCGACTCCGAGGAGGCCAAAGATACGGCAGTTGAAACGATCTAGTTTAACCGTAGGCGGAGGGGAAAGATGTACTGGCTGTATGATATGAGGAATGCTGGTATCCTGGGTTCATGCCAGCGCCGCAGAAATCCGGGCCTCAGGACGCATATCACTTGTGGAAAGAGAGGAAGACGAGATACCACGTTGTTGTATAAACACATGTAACATAACCGTCAGATTGTATATCCGCAGACGAATTCTCAATGAACTGTACATGCACATAAATATACGACTGTAAATAAAACGATGAGCTGCCTCATTCTCCACTCGCGTACTTCTTGATGCTCTCACCCTAGCACCCGATCGGTAGTACGGAGTATGTGAGCCGTTACGACCACCGCAGCTACTTCATGTCACATGACCCGTTTCGTCCGAACATTAGACGATTCTGGGATGTCCCGGCATATGTCTGTCCGCAGAAAAGAATGGAACAAGGTTCACAAGGATATACCACTAGGAAAAATGCCGAGTTACCTGACACCCGGTTACACGTGCTTGATGGACGGGGGGAAATGCGCGCAACGCGCGCGCTTAACCGCATTATCAACTAGATAGATACTTACTACCCTCTCCTGCCATCGCGAAAATCGATGCTGACATTGGGTTGAACTAAGAATATAGACCGGTCTAGGTATGTTGGGTTGCTTTGTTGGTGAGTAAGGGGATAGAAACTTCAGTGACTGGGCGAGCACTCTAAGTAATTGGCAATACTGGAGAAGAGGATTAGGCATCAAAATTGCCTCTATGAGAATTGCACCCTGTTACTCGATACGACTCTAACCGGCCTAGGCGTAAGGTCTGCCCAGCCCACGATATCCGAAACCGACGATATGGGGCAGTAAAATATTTCAAACATCCTAGTGTCAAATATCATCGAAACTCCACTAGGTATGCAGGCTTGCCGGTGTCGAAAACGAAAAGTACCTGTGCGTAGGTAGCCAATATAGAATAGTTATAGCGCAGCAGCTTCGGGGACAAACATGCAACCAAGGAGGTGCTTCACTTGAAAAAAAACGGAGGGACCTAGTGAATTATTAATATTGTCGCCAGGCCAAGCCTAAACAGACTAACGGCCATCCCGTGTGCTATGGAGTAGTAAGTACTGGACTTGTTTGTTGTCAGGCAGAGGGCAGTTTGACAAATTAATAGCAAATTGTAGCTGCCCGAACCCCAGTAATTCCCACCCATTTCCCTAATTTTTACCCTGGTTTTGTTTTTCGTGTTCGCGAGAATACTACTAATAGCCCCATTCCATCAAACCCCGTGTATGTATAATGCGTTTTATGCGACTTCGAAATGTCGGATACAGGAAACTTTGGTACAATGACTGGAGGGTCGTGGCAATCGTGAGGCCGAACAAGTTTGAGTCCCGTTTCCACTCTAACGCCCTTAAAAAATGCAGTTCTACACGATGTGCTCATATGGCGCAATCCCTTCGCTCGAGCCCCCGCTACCAACACTCTTGATTCGCCAGTGGGTATCTTGTTGTTTGCAAATTCGCAGGCCTCGGATCACCTGTGCCGAGAGCTCGTTCTAATCGGACTAGACAAGAATGACACTATGCTAGATAGTCACCTCCGCCAACCTACATTCCAGATGACGTGAGCGATGTCTCTAGCCGTGTTGACTGTGTCAATCACGCGACCGATAATTCCGTCATTGGGCTGCGCCTCACCTTCTTCATAGGGCATGAACATGCCAGACTCAGTTCGGCGCATGCCAGCTGGTCGTTCCTGATCCCTCAAGTCACCAATCGAAATGGACCGATGGAGGCCTGATTGGCGTGGGGGTTCGTCGGTGGGGCTGGATACTGTAATTGGTTCCCTGTCCTGGAACGAATCATCTTCATCGTCATCGTCATCGCTATCGAGCTGAAAAAACGCCCCCGATCGTTTGGACGGTCGTAAGGTCTCCTGTGACGCCGATGGCGATATTGTCGGACTTTTCGCCGTGCCCGTGCTGTGTTTAATAGCACTATCGGGCGGTGGTGCCGGGGAGTCTTCTCTATACTTAAGAGTGGTTGATGGGAGCATCGCGATCGTTTTGCTCTCACTAGTATTAGTAGTTTGGGGTTTCTTTCTCAGATATATAGGCTTCTTTCCTGTTTTCGTTCTTTTCATCATGATGGCGCCGTCATCGGAGTCGCTGTCATCGTATCTCCAACGGTAGGAATCAAATTCATCGTCGTCGTCATCGTCTCCCTTCACATCAACAGCGATGCACTGCTTGACCTGCTCGTCAAAATGAATGTGCTTTCTCTCTGCGGCAGGAGATGCAAGGCCCGATGTAGCATTCGAAGGTTGAAGGCTTGTGTTCACTCTACTCCTCCGTCGCTTGGAGAAGGGAAACGTCACAAAATCTGTGTGGGCACGGTGCAGTATAGGACGAGCTATCCGACCACTGCCACCTTTCTGCTGGGCCTGCACGGCGGCGGCTGCTTGTTTTAGTAGAGAGGAGGATGAGAGTGATCGCTGAAGCATTACTTCCGACATAGACCTTTTCTTTAGGATGGGCTTTTTGTGATGGCTGAACGAGTCTGACCTGGATAATGTCGAGCTATTTCGTTCGGTGCCCTCGGAAAACATGGTCTGCTGGCGCGTCTGAAGGGGCCCGTAGAGCCAAGTAACATCACAGTCTTTCAGCCTTTGCAAGTGTTAGTGCTATGTTGCAGGGTAAGCCAATAACAAATAGCCAAAACCCAATACATACCAATTAAGAGTTTCTGGGGATACCGTCTTGAGCCCATACTTAGCCTTCATCCATGTTCTCCACGACGCATTTTCTAACCGCGGCGCATTAGCGAACTCCCCTCTCTTAGATATTATGTAGCGCCATGACGACCATATATCCTCTTCCCTCCAATTGTGTGATAGGTAATCCACGTGCTGAGTGGGGTGGTGTTTGACAGCCGAGTCGTCTTCGGCATGTTCTGGAGCGACTGGTGATTCTGGGCGCGAAGTAGTAGCAGATGTATCGTCTGCTGGAGAAGTTGTGTGCGACTCGCCAATCTGAGGGACTAGTGAAGGTTCTATATCGCCTAGGTCGTCCAACATGAAATATGGGTTATCGCCATATTCAGAGAGAAGAAGCGAGTCTTGGTACCCACTGGACGCATCGCCATCGTATTGCCCGTCCAACGAGACACTAGTTGCTGGTGTAGAGCTACACGAGGGATCAGACTCGCTTTCGGCGTGGAGGGTAGTGGCGGGCGAAGGCGGGCCCGAAGATGGGCTCGAATCGGGAACGATATGTATCGATTGGTGGCGGTATCTATCGTGGAAGAGTTGGTCTATCCTCGAAGTAGATGCCGATGTGTGAAATCCCTGCGAGCGATGACTGGAGAGGAATTTGGATTGCGAATGCGACCGTCGCAACGAGGACGAGACGAACAGATCGCTGTCCTCGGAGGAAATAACCACGGCCATATTCGAATCCTCTATCAACAACTCGAGAGGCACTTATACACTCCTCCGACTCGGCCACTTATAGGAAGACGGTGACCACCGTCATAACAACCCGAGCTCCTCCTAGCACCAACCGTCGAAAAAATTCGAACCTCGGCGCTCGATACAATGATACGAATAGCCAGGGCTGGAACACTGCTCTTTGTCTACGGTTCCGGGGAAAATTCGATGCGACTGCTCCTCAAGCGTTCAAAGATATACGAAAGGTGGCTGCGACAGGTCACTGAACAGTGCTGATAATACTGCTGCAGTGCAGGTGAATAGAAAAACGCGGCGAAGGGTTTATGAGGGTGGCTCGGCGACGCTCGTAATGATATCTCTTATTAACACTGCTTTGGACGCCAAAGACAGAGCGGGTATGTGGAGGGAGAGACAGAGGAGAGGCGTCGATAATCGAGTGGTCACGCGGAGTCTGGGACCGGGAAACAGAAAAGCGCCAGAGACAGGCGGCAGGTTTGTGTAGTGTCCCAGGCGGGTTTGCGGTTGTTATCGGAATTGGGCCTAGTTAGGTCAGGTACCTGCGTGTGATTATGGCCCGGTATTGATATGGCACTAACGAGGTTTCGCGGCAAAAATCTTCAAGTCTCTTACACGACTAAGGGCAGGTGTCCAGGTGCCTAGATGCCTAGGTGCTTAGGTGGGAGACGATACAAATCCGGGAGATCGGAAGGGGCCACAGGCGGTTCTTGTACAGGGCAGTATACAGGGCTATGGGCGATGGATGCGACTGGACAGTGGAAACTGGAGTTGAGACTGCCCTATGCCTGCAGTGGAGTAAGGTTTGGGGGCGCCACCTCCACTTTTCGCGCGTGGTGTGCCTGTGGTGTGCGATAGCGTTATACCTGGCTGGCTGTAGTGTAGCCTATGGCGGTGCCTACACTAAAGTGCCCAGGCTCTCGGTTGCACCCCCGGTACCGTACCAGGTGCACTCAGTGCGAGGATCTGTATGATAGGCTGACCGGACGGTTAGCGTTGTATCGAAAATAAAACGGCTCTGCGTGACCTGTCTCGGTGCTAGTAGTAATTGCTGTATACTAAGTATGTATACTTATGTAGTGCTGCTGGTTGATGCTGATTTATACACACGAAAAAAAAAATGGAAAAAGGGGGAAATGACGAAAGATGAAAGATTAAGCGATGTTACAGACCGAGAGAGACCGGATGGCGAGTTATAGCATGAGAGGTGTGAAATGCAAATTATGTAGGGAGCATAACTATGGCTAGGTAGGAATGAGAAATGTCAACATCAACATCGTGTAAGTCGACCGTCTCCCTTGCACGGCGGCGGGCCAATGGAGTGGCGACCCTGCTGACTACCGGCAATACCACACGGGGGGAATCAGGGCGATGCTTGGATGATTGCAGCACACTACTGCACACCGCGCATACCGTCTCGCAGGGCGCATAGGAAGAAAAGCGTGTTGATGACTCGTGATGGGGTAGGCTGCTCTCCCTTGATGCCAGAAGGTAACTAGGCCCTACCTAAGTACTTACAGTTTGAGAGTATCAAGATGATGAGTCGAATCGTAGGCAGATCCAGCAGGTCTTTTAAAGGTTTATAATGTGAATTATGCAACGTGCTTACGCGTAGAGATCGAAAAGATGTCGCCCGGGCCGTAGACTCACAGAGGTGGCACTCCGAGGCGAAAACGACGGCTGGAAAAAGACGACTCACCAAATCTCTTTAGAGGATGCTCGATGTCTCACTTTCGTTGTGGGGAAGACCACCTATGTACTGCTGTTGCTACAGTACAGACACTGTAATATACCTAACGTAATAGCAATTAAGTAGACATAATAAAAATTGAAATACACCGAGCGAAGAGATGAGACGATGCTCCGAGAGTGCGACGGAAGGACGGGTCGCAGGGGACACCAGTGGCCGTCTACAGTAACCAGAGACTATCATTGCCCGAGACCATTCCGCTATCTCAACATGTCAACATTACAGTACTGTACAAGGCGGGATATCATAGAAGTGTAATTGTGAATCCTCACGCGGGTGGCGGCCTTGTGGTCAAATAGGTACGTGTAGGGAGACAGGTTACATAGGAGGCAGTCATCAGTCATCAATGAGTCTGGTCATCTGATCACTTGCACTACCTCAGTACCATGGATTTGTGCATGTACCTACAGGAGCTTCCGTAGCTTAGAGGCCTTCACCGCTGATGATAGTCACGGACGGTACCACAACCAGCCTCGCCTCCCAGGCCTCCGTGCCCCTTGCCCCTTGCCCACATTCAAGACAATCCGCGCCAAATTAGAAGGAGAGTGAGAGTGAGGGAGATAGTAAGCCGGAGTCAAAGTCAGAGCCAAGGCCAAAACGAAGGGAACACGAAGAAAAATATTGAATCAGCCATCGACAAAACTACTTGATTTGGATATGTATGTAGATATCAGACAGAAGTTGAACCCGAACCCGAACGGACGGAATGATTACCTACCTACTTCGTACCTACCTACCTACCTAGGATGGATTAATCCCTCCGGAACCGTTCCTCCCGTCTGAAACCGGTCGAGCAATGTGAGACTAGATAGATTTCGAGGTCAATTGAAAGCGAGAAACACCTGGACAGAGACCTGGAGCTGCTGCTGTGTAACGGCTGCGTGGCTCGGTTGGCACGAACAACACGCGGTTTGTATCCGGGGTAGGCATTTTGTTCCGGCGATCCAGTCGACCTAGTGCGTCGTAGGCGTCCATGGTGGCTGAAATATTGTCTCAAAACTCCCCCCGAAGATCTGAGACATACGGTCCTCACCTTCTCTTCTTCTCTTGCAAACCCGTTCTTCACACAGCCAACCACGACAAGGAGAACAATTACCATTATTCTTATTATCTCATCCGGCCGTCGTCTTCATGCAGACTAGCTCATTCATACTCACAGATGACTTAGAGAGATCGATGTCTAGACCTAAATCGACCCCAGGCCCAAGCGTACTGTGCACGGCTCCTTTCTTAGGTACAGCATATCTATCTACCATTGGCTTGGAAGCTGGCGTGTTCTCTAGAGCCAACTCTGCTTGCAGCCACCGGAAGCCTCTGGGTCATGGGATTACCCTGCAGATGACGGGCGCCCGAGCCAACCGACCGCCTATGTGCCTACACTAAGTTCGGCCATTAAAAGCCGGTGTGAAATCCCATATATCTAATTCGCGAGGGACTACTCAAGGTACCATCTGGTAACTCGTATTCACTGTGTCTTGGTACAGCCTAGTTATCTGGTTACCGTACCTATTATTGATGTCTCGCTAGACTAACGCAGATAATAACGATACAGCTAGCCGTTGAGTCATTAACTTACGATCAGTACCAAATCCTCACCCTATCATGGACTCCGTTGATCAACGATATAGTGTTTGCAGTAATACATAATACCCACCCCCGCAGATTGTCGTTGCGCCAATACCTACTAACTAAGTAATTACCCCGCTCTGGGTGAAGATCGCTCAGCTATCAATGGTTTGAACAACGGTGGACGGCAGACACACCAGCTACCTAAAGAGTATCTAGCATAGGTGCATACCTAAGCGTGCCTCCCTTACTTAATGGGAACTACCCGTAGGTATGCTGTACTCACCGATAGTCGATATAAGTACGTATATTATACGTGGCCAGAACAGACTCATAATAAGTATTACCTTTGTTCTTAGACTCGATTGGAAGATGTTGTGTTCTGTGGGACATATGCCTAGCTAGGTATACAGCTTATCACCGCACACACAGATTACGCGCCGAATACGTTATCAGTTCAACGTCGATGGCTGCTGATGCCGCTGATACTGATAGTGATGGTGATGAGAATGCAACTCGTGTTCGCCAACTCCTTACCTTCTCATCTCAGCCGCCTATTCCTTTCGCTGATTTCGCTCCGGCCCGTGTCTCCTTACAGGATCCTGAGTAACGCTGTACCACGGCTTCTTACGTACATGCGTGTTTCGAATGACGTTATCGCAATAGGGGATCGAAAAGTAGTTCTTGGTGGTGATGTGAGGAGAGGCTGCGAAACTAACAATGATTACGGATCCTGAGCTCATGTTGGGGAGTGGGGGTGTCGTTGTTATTGTTGAGAGGGGGGATTGGATCCATCTCCGTACACGTTCCCAAGCTACTGCCACCATTGGTTTGACTGATCGAAACCCATATCATCTCATCATATCGATCCAAGCACGTTTCTACATGCGCGAGCTCCTAGTCGTCAAAAGAGGGCACAGTATGCTTCGATGAAGATGCACGTACGATTCAATAACAGCTTAGATAGGATTCGCCAGATAGCCCAGGCCGTAAAACTATATGTGGTCTTACGACGCAATATAACGAGATGAAGTTACTGAACACAGTTAATTAGTGTCATGCCAACCGGGTATCTCTCTTTCTTGTCGACAAGAAAGAGCAACGAATTGCCATTTTGGGTGAATTCTACATTTGCGATATATGTTTTAGGAGTATAGACAAGAGCTATTATATATATATTGTTTTAAATTTAAACATATATTTATAATCACCCTTTTTTATTTTTTTTTTTAATTTATTTTAATTTATTTTTAATATATATTAAATATATAAAACATTTTTATTAATTTATAATAAATATTAAATAAATTAACAAAAAAATTAATTAAAGCTAGGCTTTTTTTACTACTTTTTATATTAAATAATTAATTATTAAATATATTTATTAATTAATAAAAAAAAAAAAAAAATTTATTATTAAATATTTTTTTTATAACTATTATTTTTAAAAATTTTAAACTTTTTAACGTTTTAAAGCTTATTATTTTTTATAAAATTTTTAAAAGTTAAATTTTAATTAGTTTGGTTTTATAAGTTTTAAATTTTAAGTTTTAAATTATTATAAGTTTTAAGTTTTAAGTTTTAAATTATTATTTATTTTATTAAAAAATAATAAAACTAAATTTTATTTTATTTTATATATTATTTATATAATTAAATATTTAATAATATTATTAATAATAGTTTTATTTAATAAAATTTTATATTAAAATATATTTATATTAAAAAATATATTAAATTATAATATTAAAAAAATAAGTTTATATATAAACTTTTTTTATATTATATATAATATAAATAAAATATTTTTTATTTTTAATAATATAATAATAATAATTATAATTTATTATTATGTTTAATTACTAAAAAAAGTGTTTAATTTATATATTTATTTAATTTTATATTTTTTAAAATTTTTAAATATATATATATAAATAAAAAAAATATTAACAATATTTTAGTAACTATATAGTAACTAAAATTATATAACTAATATAATTTAAAATATATATTTATAACTATTTATATACTTTTTTTTTATAAAAGTTTTTATTAAAAAAATATTTTGTAGCTAAACAAAAATAAGTATAAAAAAAGCAAGCAATAAATAAAATTATTTATGAAAAGTTTAAAACGGTTAAGTTATCCTACCTTAAACTGCTGTAATAGTTAGGGTAAACTGCTACAGTTTTATCACATGTTTTTAAATACAAATAATAATATATAAATAAGTCCTAAATACTTGTTAACGCACAAAAAGCTTTAACTACTACTTCTAACAGCTGGGTATCTATATATAAACAGCCTTTTTGTTTTGTACTTTAAAGGCAAAGGTATATAGTTATAAGTAGTTAAGGTTGTAGCAGGTCTATGGTTCCTTGCGTGTGTGTGTAGCGTTCTGTTAAATGACTATACTTAGCGCCAGAGCGGTAAATATAGCCAGTGTTAGCATTCTATATAACATATAATAAATAGAACTTAACAGATTGCAATAAACTATATTGGTCTATATATTTTGCTAGGACCTTAACCTAGGCACCATAGTCAACTAAATACTAAAACATATCTAGCAAACCTTTAAAAACACAAAAATAATGCTTTTTACTATATATAACTAAGAGCAACAGCGTTTTATCTAATAGTTATTATTTAGTTATACTTCTGTTTAAAAGCCTTAAAATTTATTTTATAAATATAACTATATTATAAGCAGTAGTAAAAAAAAATGCTGCTTAATTAACTTATATAAAAATATTATTATTTATTAAATTTAAAGCTTAATTAAAATAATAATTATAAATAGCAATATAAAAAATATTATTTATAAAAAGCTATATATTTAATAATAGCAACAATATAAAGTGTTTATAAAACTAATATTTTTATACTTTAATATTGTTTTACTAAAAGGTATAGGTATTTTTTTAATCTTTTTAAGCTTTTTTTAATAATAAAAATACAGATATTTGGTGCTTTATTAACAGTAGTTTTATATTTGCAATAATAGTGCTACAAAAGGTGGCAATATAATTCTTGTTTATACCTTTTATAAAAATTGTTTAAAAAATTAAAAAATAAATATTTATTATAAGCAAAAAAGCATATTTATATTTTAATAAATTAAAAATAAAATATAAATATTTTATTATAACTAATTATTTTTTTAGCTTGTGCCTTTGTTAACTTAAAAATAGCCAGATGTTTAATAAGCTATACTATATTAGCAATAATATTATTAATATATTAAAACTATTAAATAAATTAAATATTTAAATAATTTAATAAAATAGTTATATTAGCTTATAATACAAAAATTAATAATTATTATTTTAGCTAAAAATTAAAAATATTAAAATAATATAATAGTTATAGCGTGCTACTATAAACTTAAAAAATTATTTATATTTTTTTTTTTATTAAATCAATAATAGGGTTATTTAATATTTATTTATTTTTAGTTTATTAAAAATATTAGGCAGCAAAATTGTTTAATAAGCTAAGCTTTAAATTATAGACCTAAACAAGGTATATTATTAAAGCAAAATTTAAATAATTAATAATATATTATTTAATTTTTATTAAACATTAATATTTAAAAAAAATGTTTGCTTAAAATAAAATTAAAAATTTTATATTTTAAAGCATATAAACAACTAAATAACTAAAACTTATAATAACTTTTAACTATAAATAAATAAATAATAATTAAAAAAAAAAAAAATTAAATAAAAATAAAAAAAAAAAGTATTTATTATAGCAAAAATTGTTTAATTTTTAAACTAATGTAAAAAAATCGGCAGTATATATAAATAAATAAAATAATACTTTAATCTTAAATATATTATTAATATATATTAAATATATATTTATAACTGCCTAGTAAGCCTAACGCCCCTTTTTTTAACTAAAATATATAGTATATATATATATAATATATATATATATATATATTTTAATATATATAATTTAAATTTAATATATGGTTAACCTGGCTTTAATATATAGTTAATTTAATTCTAATATATACATATAATTAATTTAGTTTTTTTTTTAGCTAAGTGTTACAAATTAAAAAATAGGTCAAATATAATACTATAATTTTAATATATTATAATAGTTTATATAAAACTAAAGCTTATAAATTGCTCCCCTGAGCTTTTATCTACTTATTACTTATGCTTAGCTAAATAGTTTGCTTGCTTTTTTAAGTTTTTATATAATATATTACTTATGTTTAACTAGTTTGCTTGCTTTTTTAAGCTTTTATTTATTTATTACCTATATTTAGCTAATTTAATTGCTTTTTTAAGCTTTTATATAATATATTATATAGTAGTAAGCTTTATATTATAAATTTTTTTCATTAATTAGAAACTAATTATAAATTTATTTTATAGCTTTAATTATTATTCTTTTTTTAATTTTTTTTTATTTAATAACCTTTTAAAAGATTTTAATATAAATAATATAAACTAAAAAATTAAACTTATTAAAATATTACTTTTTATTTTAATAAACAATATTTTTAAATATAACTATTATTTAATAAGCTTATTATTTTATAATTTTTTAGGTTTTAGTTTAGCTAATTATTTTTAAATTTATTTTTTTACTAGCTATAGGTTTTTAGTATAAGTCCTTAGGTTCAGCTTTTAAAAGCTTTATTATAACAGATTTATACTTTTAATGATTTATTTTATTTATATTTATAATATAAGGCTTTATATAATATTTTTTAGCTATAAAGTTTTTTATTATATGATTTTATTTTTGTAATAATTTTGTTTTATAATATTTTAAAGTTTTAGTAATTGCTGAAATAGTTGTAGTCTGGTGGCTATTTTAGCGATTTTTTTAGTATTTTTTACAAAGGTATTCTTTTAATAATTAGTCCTAGTTATTTAGTATTAATAATAAAAGTTGTTATAAAGCTTTAAACTCTAAGGTTTAATAAATTTAATAAATTAATATAATTTTAATAATAACCTTATTTTATAATTTTATATAGTTTATATAGCGCTTTAATAACTTTAACCTTTTAATAACTTAACTTAGCTTTAAAAATTTTACTGTTTATTATTATTTGCTAGCTTTTTGCTGGACTTTGTCTAAAGCTTTTAAAAGTTTTATATAATTATTCTGCAGGTGTATAAAAAAGCTAAAAACCTTATGTAGCCAGGTAGGTTGTATATCTAGACTGGCCCTGATCAAATCAATTTGGTCTTAGCAGTATAGGCCAGGTTAGTATGTATAACAGGAATCTCGCGGTCAGGGCCTACATGTCAATATTACAAGAATCTCGCGGTCAGGGCCTATGTGTCAATATTATAGGAATCTCATGATCTAGGACTTTTTTTATTAATTTCTGCAGTTCTTTTTTTATCTATTAAAATCTAAAAGTAATATAGCTTAAGCTTTACTAAAAATACTAATAAAATAGCTTATGTAATTAGTACCCCGTTTTTTTTTTAAAACTAAATTATAGTAATATATAATATTAAAACCTGTTAGATTAAATAATGTTTAATATAACGCTTTATTATAAACTATAAATAAAAATTTATATATAAAAACTTTTTTTTTAATATTTTAAGTCCTTTTTTTTATCTTTTTATTTATTAAGTTTTTAAAGTTATTTAATAAATACTATTTTTTAATTATTATATTAATTATTTATGTTTTATAATATTATTAATTTTTAAACTTAAAATATTATTTTTAACTATTAATAATATTTTTTTTAACGCTAATGTTGCCACTGGGACCCAAATTTTTATTAACCAAGCTGCTAAAAGTTCACAATATGTTAAAAAAAACTATAATAATTAATTTTTAATAAATTTTTGCTTTTATAAAAATTATTAGTTTAAACCTATTATTAAAAACGTTTATTTTAATATATATTAATATAATTAAAAACAAACTAAGGCTAGTTAATAGTTAAATTTTTTAATTAATATATTATATAAAGTGTTTGATTATATATATTATTGATCAAGCTTAATTTTAAGGTATTTTTAAAAAATAGTTTTAATAAAAAAGGTGGGGCTAAAGGTTAATAATTATAATGTTTTAAAAACTAGTTTTTTTTTTATTATGTTATATTAAAATATATTTAATTTTTAAATAGTTAAAATATAAACTTTTTTTATAATTATAGCTAATATATATGTTTTAATTATATAAATATATATTAAATATAAAAGTTAAATAATTAAAAAATAGTAAAAATTAAATAATAAATATTTTATATTGCTAAATAAACTATTATTAAAATAAAAAGCTTTATATAATAAAGGCTAACTAATAAAAAGCTTAAAGCAATATATTATATTTAACTAATAATATTTTAAAGGTTTTAAAGTCTTTAGTTTTTTTTTTTTTTAGTTAAAAATCTTTATAAAGCTTTTTTTATAAACTTTTAATTTTGTTTATTTTTTTTTAAAAAATAATTTTTATTATTTTTTTAAAATGTTTACCGATTAAATAAATAGATTTTTCGCTAATAAGCTTTATATAATTCAATATGCTTTAATAAAGGGCTAATAAAAAAGCTCAGCTGCTTTTAAGGTTGGGAATTTTATATTATTTATAAAATTTAACTAATTAAACTATTATAAAGTTTATTTAAACCAATAGAAAAATTAACAAAAGTTACTAATAAAAATTTTTAATTTTTATTTTCTTTTATATTTAATTATATATTATAATATTGCTATATATATTTAAAAAAATAAAGCTTATTTATTATAAACTTTATTTCAGCAGTTAAAAGTGCCCTGTATTTACGCGGGGTTAGGCTTGCTTTTTTTTTTTTTATTTTATTTATTTTATAATCTTTTCTTTTTTTTACTGCTATATTAGGCTTATTTTGTTTTACTTTTTTTTTTATATTAAATAATAATATTATTTTTTATTATAAAACTATATAATAACGCAAAAATTTTTTAACTATTTAATATCTAAGTGCAAAAAACTAAGTGTATATATAAAAAAAGCTAAATGCAATATATATAATAGTTATTTTTATTAAATTTATATATTTTTAAATTTTTATAAATATAGCAATATTAAAATAAGTATTATTTAGCTATATATTACTTTTATATAATATTTTTTAATTATAGTACTATATAAAAAACTTAAATAATATAGCCTACAACGCGTTTATTAACGCTAAAATTGGCCGTCTTTATGCCTAAATTAATAAAAAAGCAGTCTATAAACTTGCTTTCAGCCTAAATAATGGCAAACCTTGCATTATTAAATACCCTTTAAATATTGTTGGAATAAACGCTCTTACAAAATATACTAACATTTACGCCTATATTTATTTTAATAATAGATCTCTGTTATAGCTTATATAAATATTACAAGTTATAAGCTTTGCTATTAGGTTCCTTATTTTTTTTATAAAATATTTAATCTATAATAAGTATACAACTTTAAAGTTTTTAAAAAATATAGTAATACCTGCCCCGCAGGCCTTTTTATTCAGTATTCTAATAAATTATTGCTATAGTTATTTTTTTTTTTTTTTAATAATTTAAAAACTTTTAAAATATTTTAAAAATTTATTTTAAAAATATAATTTAAAAGTATTAAAACTTTTTAAAAAAGCAATTATTAATTTTAGCAATTATAGTTTTAAAATATTAACTATAATATTAAAATCTGTTTTTTTTTTATAAAAAAGTTATTAAATAAGCTATAAAATAATAAAAAAAATACTGCTAAAATTTAAAAAAGTTTTGCCGAAATTTTTGCAAAACTGAAAAAGTATTTATTTATTAAAGCCAGATTTTTATATATTAAATTTTTTAATAATATATTATTAGTTTTTACTATAGCTAATAATAAATTTATCTATTTTAACCCCTATAAGCTATTTAAAACTTTTATAAAATATTATACGGCTTAGGCAGAATAATACTTAATATTAATTATTAATAATTAGTTTTATTTTTAATTTTTTATTAAAACTTATTTAATATATTAATTTTTTTAAAATAATATAACCTAATTATTTTTAAAATTAAACAAGTTTTTTTTAAAATATATTAATAATAAAAATAATTATTTAATAGTTAATAAAAACTTTAATATTATTAATATTATTAATTAGCAAATAGTATATATTGTTTTGCAACAAAAAATATTTACGCTATTCTTTATATCCGCTAATATAAAAGCCTTCTACAATAGTAATATTTTGTTTAATATAAAAAATATTATATTAAATAAAACCTTATACAAAAAAAAGTTAAGGCTAATAAGCCACATAAGAAATAAAAAAGTAAAAAAATTCTTTTAAGGTTTAAAGCTTAAAACTAAGTGGGCTAATATATTATTATTAATAAATATTATCTTTTAAGTCTTTGGGGTTAAACAGAGCTAAAATAAATAAAAAAAGTTAGTATTAAAGCAGTATAAAGGCAATAAACGCCTAAAAGCTCTTATACTTATAAAAAGGTTTTCTATTCATTAAAGAGGTTAGCACTACAATTAAGCCCCAGTAGAAGGTCCCTTATAAAAGGACCCTTCACCGCATGTTTAACCTTAAAATAAAAATTTACCTTAAAGTAATATAACAACTGCTAAACTAATTTTAACAGTTTGCTCTTTTAAACTTTTATTTAATATATTATTTGTGCCCAGCTAGTTCGTCTGCTTTTTTAAATTTTTATTTAATATATTATTTATACTTAATATAAGTTATATATATTATAACTTAATTTTAATATTAATTTATTATATAAACTTTTATATTTATATTTAATTATAACAACTATTAATAACTACGTTTATTATTTTAGTATACAAGTTATATAGTTTATTTTAGTATAAATATGTTGTGGTTAATGCCTTAAATAGGCTTTGATTAATAAGACTGTTACAAAGTACGTCTAAACCAATAGAAAAGCCGACTACTTTTATAAAGTTTTAAGGATTACTGTTATATATTCTCAAGCTACGCTTTCTAATAAGTCTTATATTATGTTTGTGTTTGAGTTTATGTCTATGTTTGAATCTATGTCTATATTTAAATTTATATTTGTATTTATATAGTTATATTTGTGCGGATAAACGCTAAAAAATTAGGATTATTGTGTATTACTTTTTGTATAATAGGTGTATTTATGGGTTATTATTTGTAGTCTTAATTTTAACGTTTGATAATATTGCTGTTATTTTTAACAAAATTATTATTATTGCTATTAAAGCTTTTGCTAAAGTATTAGTTATAACTAGTAATAAAGAACTATTTTTATTTTATTAAAATATAATATTTAAATAGTTTTAATTAGTAAAACTTATATTAAAAAACTATTTAAGCAACTGTTTAATTATTTTTATATTTTTAAAAATATTAAAATGTTTAAAGTGTTTTTTTATTTTATTTTTAGTTATTGTATTAATTATGTTAAAAAAAATTTTGCAAATTTTATTGCTGTATATAAAATTATAATTTTTAAGATAATATTTAAAAGCTATTAAAGCTATTAAAACTATTATTTAATATTTTTTTAGTTTTATTTAAATATTGAGTTATTTTGCGTGTTTAATTATATTATGTATTTTAAGGAAAAAAATAATAATTTTAGCGCTGCAGCTATAAAGGAATTAAAAATATTTGTTTATATATTTAGGCATTATAATATAAATTAGTAGCTGTAGTAGCAATAATAACCTTAATGAAAATAATAATAATAATTAGTAGTGATAATAGTTTTAATAGAAGTGATAATAATAGTTAGTAGTAATATTAACTTTTATGAAAATAATAGTGGTAACTAGTGGTAATAATTATTTAAAAAGTTAAGTATTTTTAATATTTGCTTAAATATAAAGAATTGTAATATGTTTTAAGCAAATATAGTGCTTAATTTTAGTATAAAGCTTGTTGTTAATTTAGTAAATGCTTTTTTTGTTTTATTGCTTTAAAAAAATAAAATAATATATAAATAATATAATAAATAAAACTTATATTAGTATTATAGCAAAGTTAATTTTATTTAAATATTTTTTATTATTTTTTAAGTTATTATTTAATAAGTTAATAATTAATTAGTTATAATATATAAGTTATAGTATTATATATTTTATTTAAGCTAAATATATTAGCATATTTAATTTAAATTGTTATATATATTAAAAACTAAAAGTGTTATAGCTAGTATAATAATATTTTATAATTTAAATATAAATATATAAATAAATATAATATATTTAAGTTTTTAAAATTTTTAAATATTATAATTAATAGTTAAATATAATAAAAAAAAGTTTTAAATATGTTATATTTAAAAATATAAACTTTTATATATATTAAAATAAATAAACAAACTTTTTAATTATTTTTAGCTAATAATTAAAAAAGTTAGCAATAATGTTTAATATTATAAAGTAGCAGTTTTTATAAGAGAACTAGTGCTTGTTATTAAAAAAAAATAGGCGAGTATGTGGTAAAACTTTTAACTGCTTTAGGAACCTTAAGCGATATATAAAAACCTAGTATTGTATTTATTAAACATTTACGCTTATTGGAACAAAATATAAAGCATACAACTTTTAGAAAACCGCAGGAAGATATGTTTTAATAATATTATAATAAAACAGACTAGTTTTGTTATAATAAGGGGTTTTAAATATAAGGTTTTTTAATATAATAAAGTTCTTCTATTTGCGTTAAATTATTTTTATATATTTGACTTTTAGTACTATAAACTAGGATATTATAGCGAACTCAGCTGGAAAAAAGCTTTTTAGTGTATTAAAGTTTTTTAGCTATTATTTACTATATATTGACTTTTATATAGGCTTTGGCGCTAAAACAAAATATTGTTTAAAAATAATATATAAATAAAGTAGGTAAAATAAGTGATATTATTATATTAGAACAAGCAATATATAAAAAAGCAATTTTAAAATATAATATTAAATAGTTAAAAAAATATTTATAATAGGAGCAAGGTTTAAAATAGCTAATATAAAAAAGGAAAAATATATTTAATTAATATATTTAAAGATTGATTAATTTTTAGAAAGTATAAGTAATATATTTAAAAACTTATGTTTTATAGCTAAAAAATTAAATAATTTTAAGCTTAAAAATAATTATTAATATATTAATGTTTAAAAGTTGTTTTTTTATTAAATTATTAAAACGTTTAGTAGGCTTTTTATATTTATAATAATTATTAATAAAAAGTTTATCAAACGTTTAAAATTATTAATATTTTAACTATATTATATTATTATTAAGAGTAATTGTATAATTTAATAACTAGCTATATAAAAAGATAAAGCTTAATAATTTTTAAAATGTGGGCTGTTTAAGCGTATAAATAGGTTGTATTTATGTTATAAACTATTTTATATTAATTTATTTTATATTATTTTTAAAACAAGCTAATATAACTAAAATAGCTATAAATATATAAAAAATGCGCGTTTTTTACGCTTTTTAAAAAAAAGAGTACAAAATAATTACAAAATTTATAACCTATTATATTTAATATAGGTAATATATTTATTAAAGAATGCTTGCAGTATTTAAAGCTAATAAAATATAATAATATTCTGCTTTTATAATATATAAAGCATGTTTAATTTAATTTAATATGTTTTACTAAACGTATAGCCTAGTTAATTTAAAAGCTTTTTAAACTACGCAAATATAAATATATATATTTAATATTTAAAGCTTAGTTGTTTTTTTAATTTGTTTTTAGAGAGCAAATAATATAGTTTAACTGAGTTAACGTATATATAAAGCTTTTAAAATCTATAGTTAAACTTAAGTTAGTTTGTAGCTTTTATATTTAAATTAAGTCCTTTTATAGAGTGGTAAATCTTTAGGGGCACTTATAGCTTAAGATACTGTTTTTTATTACAATATATTAATTTTTGTAATAAAGTAATATAATTAAAAGAATTTTAAATATTAATTATATTATAAGAATTAAATTAATTTAATATATATTGGGACTGTGTGCTATATAAAAAATAGCAATGGAGCATATTTATTCTGTTTAATTATTTTAGCGAAATTCTGTTATATTTAATAGCAGTATAACAGCTAAATAATGGAATATTAGTGCTTTAGTCTACTGGTATAAGCTGAGCTGCATTATTACGCTTTTTTTTGCAGCAGGGTTGTTAGGGTTTAACGTATTAAAATGTTGGTTTTTTTAATTATAATAATATATTAGGCTTTGGGATTTTAGTATATATAAAAAAAACAGGTTATAGAAAAAATATAGTTGTTTTAATACTCTAATTATTTTTAAAAGTTGTTACAAAAAACTTAATAATTGTAGTAAAAAAGCTATATTTGTTTATTTTAAAGTTTTTAATATTAGTTGCTTATGTTAAACAGTTGTATAGATTTGTAAATATTTGTAGTATTTTAACTTATTAAATTAATTAATATTGTTATGTTTAAAGAATACTTGTTTATTTTAGTGCCTAACCGGTTTGCTAATGATTAATCTTTAATAAATTTGTTTGTTATTAAGGGTATTATTAAGGCTGGATTAAAAATAGGTTTAAATCTATATAGTTTAAACAAGTATTTAAAAGCGCTGTTTTTGTAACAAATATTAAAAAAACTTCAAAATTAATAAATAAGCTTAAGACTTTATATATTATTAAATATAAAACTTTTTATTAAAAGAAGTACCAGTTTAGTTTCTGATAGTAATATGTATATTTTAA
Source organism: Xylaria sp. Z21 (assembly GCA_037356095.1). Taxonomy (NCBI): domain Eukaryota; kingdom Fungi; phylum Ascomycota; class Sordariomycetes; order Xylariales; family Xylariaceae; genus Xylaria; species Xylaria sp. Z21. Next base: position 484,989 of record JBAWJX010000007.1, on the reverse strand, counting down.
TTTTATAAATTTATTAAACAATAAAAAGTATTCTGAAATAATATCTTATTATAAAGTAAAACTATTTTAATATTTTTAACAAAATATAATATAATTAAATATTTAATTGTTTTACTATTTTATATTTTAACTAATTATTTTAATACAGCAAAAAAAAATAGTTTTATAACACCATATATTACCACTATACCTACTAAACAAAAACTAACTTTAATTAAATTTAGTTTTTAATATTTAAATCATCAACCAGTTACTAAAATAACTATTATAATAAATATAATTAATTTTTTTTAAAAAAAATTTAAACTTTATTTAATAAATAGTTTTTTTAGTTTTAAAACTTAACATTTATAGCTACAATATACTAAAAAATTATAGCCTAACTTGCGCCAAATTAACTAACATTAAAGCTATTAAAATTAAATAATACTTAGTTTTATTAACTTTGTTTTTAACATTAATACAAAGTTTTTATATTTTTTTAGCTCTTTAAAGCTCTTTTTAAATTTTTAGTATCTAAATTTATTAAACTTAGCTAACAGTTAGCCATAAATTGTTAAAAAACCAAAATAAAATACAATAGCTTTTTTAAAAAACCTAAAAAGCTGTTTGCTTTAAAAAAATCTTTTTTTTTATTAAATAAATTAAAAGTAAAAATTAAAAAAGCTAAATTGTTTTAATAGTTAGTAGCAATAAAAGGTTACATATAGCCTGCTAGATTATATTCCTTAAATAGTATACCTACAAGCCTATATATATTAAAAAGTAGCATAATATTAAATATACCCCTTTTAGCAACTTTTTAAGTAGTTAAAATATAAATATTAGAACTCTTACAAAAAAAAAAGCATAAAAAACTAAATAAAATTAGCTAAAAGCAACCTAATTACTAACTCTTACAATTGCCATTAATAGAAAGTTAATATTCCGCATTATTTAAATCTTTTTTATAAAAAATTGGCAGTTTTAATATTTAAATAAAAATCACCTGGCTTTAAAAATTAGTTTATAAAAATTATTAAATTAAATAAAAAGATTGCTGTCTATTTATACCTATACCTATTTTTAATTATTAGCACTTAATATAAAATGCTTATAAAAACTATTATAAGCTTGCTATTAAAAATATTTAAATCTTTACCAAACTAGGCTAGCTTTTTTATATTAAATCTTTTAACAAATAAAAATTAAAGTTAAATATTTTTAGCTTTATAAACAACTAATATGCTTTTTTTAATTTAAATATTATATTTATATTAATTACAAATATTAAGCATACAAACTAGCGCCTTACTGCGCTATTCTTTTAATTATTTCTTAAAATCCACACTTATATGCAAAAAATAAAGCTTATCTTGCTAATAATAAATAAATATTTTTTATAATATAGCAGCACATATTTTTAAAGTTTTTAAAAGTCAAAAATTTTAGGCAAAATTTACAATATTTTTTTTTACGCTTTTACAAGCTTTAATAATTCTTAGTAAAATTTTATAAATTGTATTTTTTAATAAATTCATATTATATATATAAATTTTAATAATTAGTTTTACATTTTTAAGATTTTTTCCTACTTTTAAAACCAAAATGTATAACAAAGCTACAATTACTTTAAAAGCGTTAGTTTTTAATAAAAACAGGTTTTTATAAAATAATTTAACCGCTATAATTTAATTATTAAAAAAAAGTAAACGTTTAAATAAAATACAATTAATCTTTTAAAAATAATATAATTATAAAAAGCAGTATTAAAAATGCTATTTTTATATAAAATTTTTTAAGTATACAGCAGCTAAAGCAAAAAAAAAAAAAATAAAAAAAAAAAAAAAAAAAAAAAAAACATCTGTTTATAGCTTTAAATCAACTTATAAAAATGCTTAAAACTGTTATATAATAAGTATTTAAGATCTATTTAAATAAATAGCTTTTAATATTTTAAAATAAAAAATAAGCAGCCAAAAGTTAAATAACATTTAAAATTTTATAACCTATTTTGTTTATTTTACTAAAAATATAATAACTAAATATATAGCAAGCTTCTGCTAAATAGCATTATGCAATATAACAACTAAAAAATGTTATCATATAAGTAAAACAGTATAAGCAACTTTTATATTAAAAATTCCAAGCTTTTAATATGTTTTGTAAATAAATATTAATCAAATAAGTTAAATATAAGCTAAATATTATTTAATAAATATATATTTTTATTAAATCTGAATATTTAATTATATATTAAAATTTTTTTATTCTAAGTTAAATATTTTATTTAAAATACTTTTAATCTGCTTCTGGGCTTTTTTGTACTTTTATATAATCTGTTCTATTTTATAGTATAATTTAATAAACAGATTTGTTTATTAATTAATTTTCAATAATGTTTAATTAATTATAAAGCAATTTTGTATTATAAAATTAAAAGTAGTAACTATAGCTTGTTGCTATTTTATTATATTAAAGTTGTATTAAGTATATTAGCGCATTAAATTAATAAATTGCTAATAATATTTGCTTAAATACTTTTAAATACTTTAAACTTTTAAATTATTTAAAAGCTTAAAGCAATAGAAAGCAGTTTTAATAATATTATTAATAAATCTAATAATAAGCATATTAATAGCTAAATCTAAGCTTTTTATTATAATAGGCCTATTATTTATAATATTTTAATCTTAAATTATTGTTAAAAAACTTATAATTAATAACATTATTTATATATCAATAAATGCAGAACGTTTAAAGTAGCTAAAATTCACTACTAAGGTTGCTAAGCCTTATTAACTAATTGTGCTAAAAGATCTTAATTTTATATTGGTTGGGCTATTATAAAGCTGTAGAATTTTAAAAAAAGTTTTTTTAGAAAGTTAGGAACTTTTTAGAACAGTAAATAGAAAAAATTGTAGTATTTATTATAGCTGCTTTATTATTAGCTATAAAAACCTAAAAAAAAAAACTTTTTTTATTTATATATAGCTTTTTTAAATAAGCAAAAATATTGCTAATTATATTAGCTTTAATATTTAAAGTAATTAGGATTATAATATTTAATACTAAAAAAAAAACCTTTAAGTTAGTTTTAAACTTTAATCCGGCAATAAATTATTAAATATTATTTTTTAAACTATTAAAAATATTTATTAACTATATATAAATTTTTATAATTAATTTTAGCTTAGTTATTTGTTTGTTATTTTGTTAAATAGTTAGCAGGCTGCGCATTTTATATATAAATTAAAAATTGTTTACTAGTTTTTTAACAAAAAATTTATATAAGCTAGAAAGCTTAAAAAAAAAATTTTTATTTGTGTTATAAATGTTAGCCATTTTAATTAAAAAAAGAAAAAAAGTATTAAAAATATAGAGCAGCTTGAACTTAAAGAGTTAAAAAGTTATTAATAAAATACTGCTTAACTTTTTCTATACTAAGCTTTAAAAAATAAATAATCTAGTTATTTTAATTAAAATAGTTTAAAAACTAAGTTTTAAAAATATAAAATATAATTAAGCTTTTAAATTTTTATTTATTAAATAGCTTTTATTAGCCATCCTATATATTTATTAAATAGTTCTATATATTATAGTTTATAATATTTAAACCTTATTTACATATTTAATAATAATATTTTAATATTAGCTTATAGTTTTATATATATTAGCATAGCATAGAGCGCTAATAAATACTTTTTTTTAGCTACTATTAAAAAACTTCCTATTTGCTGCAAATTTTTATTATAAAATATAAATAATATAATATTAATATTTTTAGCTTTTTTAAATATATAAAAAATAAGATTTATAAAGCTATAGCTTTAAAACCAGCTGTTTTATTTTATTAAAAAAAATAAAATTAATAAAAGTAAAAAAGTTTTTGCTAAAAAATAATTTATTGCTATTAAAGTTAAAAATTATTAAATAATTATTTATATATATATTTTATTTATTTATTAATTAATAATATTAAATTTTTAAAACTTTTAAATATATAATTATTTTTATTATTGTTTAATTTATATTATTTATAACTATTTTTTATTTTATTAAATAATTATAAACAAATCTTCAGAATATATGCCAAAATTAATTAAGCCAGTTTATTTATAAGTTAATCCTAAGTTTAGAATATTTATATATTATATAAATAGCTATAAAAAAACAGCTTTTAATATATATATAAACTATATATAATAAGTATAATATTAAAAACATAAATTAAAAATATGCTTATAATACTTTTTAATTTATATATTTTATAAATAATCAATAATTTTTTAGCTAAAAATTGTTGCTTATATGTTTAATTTTAACATTATATTAACCCCACAATCTTATGTAATATTATTTCTATATAGTGTTATATACTCCTGTATATATTATATACTTTTATATATACCATGCACTTCTATATAGCATTATTTATATCTGGTTTTATATACTTAAGCATATATTTTATTTGTTTTTTTTACTTTTAGATAGCAAAATAAAATAACTTAATATAATTAAACTAATAGTTTAATAATATAACTTATACAATAAAAATAGATCTAAATTAAAGAATAAAGCTAGTATATTAAGAAGGTTATTATATAAAATTATTACAAAAAATTGTTTTAAAGTTATAATAGTTATAATAGTTGCTACTAAAATACAAGGTTTAGCTAGCCTTATATTCTAGTGCTACAAGATTTAGCTAATTTTGTTAATAGTACTAAAAAAAATATTACATAATTAAAAAATATATTTATTTTATAACTTATATATTAATATAAACTATATATAAAAAAATAGTATATAATATATTATATTTTATTAATATTTAAACAAACGTAAAATTTAATATTATATTAGTTTAAACTTTAATTATATATTATATTTAATAACTCTAAATTTGTTGATAAAACGTATATTTTTATAAATTTAGCAGCAATATATTAAATATATTTGCAGCAGCAGAGTCTTTATTAATATAAAATTATTTATTAAAATAATAACTTTAGCTTATTAATATATAATAAATTTTAGCTATATTTATGCTTTAAAATTTTAGCTTATATTTTGTAATCTAGTTAACTGCTTTCCTGCTAAAACGCAAAAAATAAATAGTTTAAATAATCTTTTTATTTAAAAAACAGCGGTTTTATATATATAGTAGACTTTTAACTAAAAACTAAACATAAACCATTAAGTAAACAAATATACAACCTATAATATATATTAAATAATTAATTGATTACTAATTAATTTAAAGCTTTGCTTAATTTTTTTTTATATATCTATTTTTTTATTTATTTTTTAGATTTGTTTAGCTAAATATTATATAAAATATTATATAAAACTAGTATTATTTTAAAGCCTAGTACTTTTTTTATATCTTAATATATTAATACAACTTTAAACATATTTACTAATACAATAGTCTTTAAAACAACTAATACTATTTATATTATTAATTAAATTAGCATTATTTATATATTTTTAAGCTATACATAGTTTTATTTAATTGCTAGCTAATATTAACAAATTTAAGTAAATACTTTTTAATTAAACAACCTTTTTAAGTTAACAAAATTTACACCTTTATTTAATATAACCTGCAGCATTTAAAACTTAATACTTTTAATAGCTTATATTTTCGAAAGCTAAAACAAAAAAAAGTTTATTTTAAATAAATAAAAAAAAAAGACTAGGCAAATTTTAATAATATTTTAAATATTTATAAACAACCAGGCTTTATTTACTACTACACAATCTTTTACTTATTGCATATTTTTGATTTTAAGGACCACTTTCAGCTTCTTTAAGCGGAACAGCATAGTATTAATTAATAATTATTGGTGGGTAAATCAAGAGGGTGGTGGCAAATGCAAAAATAAAAATTAAAACAAATATTATAGAAAAGGTTTGCATAAAAAGGTAGCATAAAATTACAAATATAGCAAGGGCAAATAATTAGCTAGCTATTATATTATATTATAGTTTATTTTTTTATATACTTATTAAAGCTAGTTAAATAATATATTTATTCCTTAGTATTTATAGTAGGTCTACGGCGTGTTAATGGATAGAATAAAACAAAAGACCCTATATCTGCTAATAAAGTTATATATATATGTATATATTAAACTTATATGTATATACTATTATTCTATGCTTTATAGCTTTGATTTATTATTTATTAAAAGTTTTTACAAACTTATATATTTAATTAAAACGTTAAAATATTTACTACAAACTATTATATAATATATTCCTAATAATAAATAATATTATAATCTTAATATATTATAATAGTTTATATAAGATTAAAATTTGTAAAAAAAAAGAAATACTTTTAAAAAAAGGGTATATAAGGTCCAGGTTATATATACTATTTAAGCTAAAGTTTAGCTTTAATTTCTAATATTAAATAAAATATTTAATTAATAAATATATTATTAAAATTAACTTAATAATTGCTATACTATTTTAAATAAATTATTGCTCTATAATAGTCTTTTACTTTAAAGTAAAATTTTTTTAACTTATAAGGCAAAATTTTACAATTTTTTTACAAAAAAAAAAATATTGCATATATTTTAGCCTTACTTCGTTAGAATTACTAGATCTAGTTATAGTATAATGGCTAATAATATAGCTACGCTATATTTACTATAACTATAATCTTATTTAGTGGCCTGGCATACTGCTACTAACTACTGCCATAAGCCTTACACCACACATATATACTACTGTATTTTTAATAACTAAGATTCCTACTACTTTTTTTTTTTTTTTTTTATATTTAAATTTTATATATAATACAGCTTTATTTATAAAGCTTAATTTTTTATTAATTATTAAACGTAATAAATCTAAATATATAAATATATAAATATTATAATATTTAAAGCTTATTATATAATAAAACTTTATTAATATAATATAAACTAATAGCTTTTATTTAAAGCAATATTTAATTATATATATTTATTAAACATTTATTATATATATTATAATTATAAAAGTAATAAAAACTAGCTATAAAAGTACTATATATAATAGTTTATTTATAGTAAATAATAACATTTAAATATTTTATATTTATATATATTAATATATAAAACTAATTTAAATTTTTAAAAAATTTTACTTTAAAATAGTTTAGTTTAGTAAAACTTATTTTAAAATAATTTAATATAAAAATATTTATTTTAAAATAGTTTAATTTAAAACAGCCTACTTTAAAATAAATTAATATAAAATAATTTATTTTAAAATAGTTTAATTTAATATAGCTTACTTTAGAATAGTTTAATATAAAAAAATTTATTTTAAAATAGTTTAGCTTAAAATAATGCTTACTATAAACTATTAAACAAATTATATGCTATTAATATTGCTTATAATTAAAAATTTAATTAAACACGCCTTTTTAATTAAAGTAATAATATAAATTTATATTAAAAATTTTTAAGCTTTTAAAAACTTAGCTAAAATGTAATTTTATAAGTTATTATTTTAGATTTATTATATAAATTTTTTTTTAAAAACTAATATTTTATACAAAAAGCTTTTAAGCTGTATTTTAAACCTAAATAAGGTTAGTAAATATATAAAAAAGGTTATTTAGATTTAACTACGCTATAACTATATAACTTAAATAATTTTATTTAATAAACTTATAATATATATAAACCATTATATTTAAATTTTTTAGCAATATTAGGGTTTTAATTTATACGTTAAACCCACTAGACTTTTAAGTAATACCAAAGTTTTAATTAAAAGTAGGGAATAAATATAATAAAAATAGCGCAATATACTACTAAAGCAATAAAATAAGGCATTAAAAATATGAAATAAACCGCTAAAATAATAGAATAAGTTGCTAAGAATAGGAAATAAACTATTAAAAAAAAGAAGTAACTATTGTAATAATATAATAAACCATTAGAGGATTAAAACAAGTTACTATAGTAATACAATAAACCACTAAAGGATTGAAATAAGTTATTAAAAAAATAAAGTGATTACTAAAGGATTGAAATAAGCCACTGAGGGATTAAAACGAGTCACTAGAAAAATAAAATAATCACTATAGGATTGAAATAAGCCATTAAAGAGATGAAGTGGCCACTGTAGGATTAAAATAAGCCACTGAAGAGATGAAGTGGCCACTGTAGCAACACGATGAACTACTGGGGGGTTAAAACAAATCACTAAAAAGATAAAATGACCACTGTGGGATTGAAATAAGCCACTAAAAAGATGAAGTAGCTACTGTGGGATTAAAATAAGCTATTAAAAAAATAAAGTGGCCACTGTAGCAACATAATAAACCGCTGGGGGGTTAAAACGAGTCACTATAACAATATAATAAGCCACTGGGGATTGAATTAAGTCACTGAAAAGAAAAAGTGACCACTCTAGTAACGCAATAAACCGCTGGGGGATTAAAACGAGTCACTATAGCAATACAATAAGCCACCAAGGATTAAATTAAATCACTAAAAAATTGAAATAAGCCACTAAAAGATTAAAACAAATTATTAAAAAAATAAAGTAATTACTGTAGTAACGCAATAAGTTACTAAAAAAACAAAATAACCATTATACTAATAAAATAATTCACTAAAAAAATAAATAATTACTATAACAACGCAATAAACTATTAAAAAAATAAAATAAGTTACTAAAAAACTAAAATAAACTATTAAAAAAATAAAATAAGTTGCTAAAAAATTAAAGCAAGCTATTAAAAAAATAAAACAAGCTATTAAATAATTAAAATAAGTTATTATAATAATATAATAAACTATTAAAAAAATAAAATAAGTTACTAAAAGATTAAAATAAGCTATTAAAAAAATAAAGTGACCACTATAGCAATAATAAATAAACTATATTATAAAATATAACGTTTAGGCCTTTATAAACTTTAAATTAAGTACTTAGCTAAGTTTTATTAAGTTCTTTATTTATAAGATATTTGTTTAGCTTACTCATCTTTTTAAAATATTATTTATTGCTGATCAAGCTAAACAAATATTAACCCCCCTAAGAGGGCTTTTTGTAACGCTTGCGATCTAAGATGCGCAATGCCCATTAAACATATTTTTTACTTAAGCAGCTTTATTAAAAATAATTAAAAAATATAATAAAAAAAGCTAATAAAAAAAAAAAGGGTTAGTATACCTTTTAAATATTAATAACAAAGCAACTGTTTAAAAAAAACAATCTTTTTATAATTAGTAGCTTTTAATATTTCTAAAAACGCTTTTAAAAACGTTTAATAAAATAAACATACTTTTATTATAAATATATTTTTTTTATTTATATTAAGTTTTTAAATTTATTAAAATTAATATATATATATTATAATTATAAATAAAACGTTTAATAATAAAAATATTTTTTATTATTATAGCTAATATTTAATTAATATTTAAATTTTTAAAAAAAATAATAAAAGTTTTTAAAATAATATACTTTTTATATAAAAGTTTTGGTTACTATTGTTATTACTATAAAACATTATTTATATTAACCTTTTAAAAAATAATATAAATATAATAATTTTTATTTAAATATTATAAGCGCAAATATATTAAAAATACTATTAACCTGTATTTTTAAGGCTTAAGAGCCCTTTTTGCTTTAGCAGCAATATTTTTTAAATAGTTAGCTATATTAGCCGCTTTAGCTGCTTTTCTATTATAGCACAAGCTATATTATATACTGTTAAACCAAAAGGTCTGGCAATATTCCTTAACTTGGGATATTTAAGGCTTCTATACATTATATATACTGCTTCCAAGCCTGCAGCATCAGCAGTTATAACATCTTTTTTTAACATATTGTTTAAAAGGTAGTTTTCTGTCTAAATATACGTCTAGTTAGTGTTGCAAGGGTTGGCCATAGGTATTGGTTCTACTATGGTGCTGTGCTATGGGCAGATCGTTGGGTTGGTTTTGCGTTTTCAAATGAAGCAAATGGGCTCTATTTTTTTTAGGGCAAAGGGTATTTTATTGGCTTATCTGTATACAAAGACCTTATTTATTTCTTTTTTAGCCTAGCGTATGCTCTGCTATAGGGTTGTTTTACTGCAAGTATTGCTAAATTGTTTTTATTTGCTTGGGTTTTTGTTTACTAGCTTATATATATAAAGTGTTAAAATTGGTTACTGTTTTATCAGCTTGTACTAGGCTAGCTACTAGGTTTATAGCAGACCTTTTTAAAAATAAATATGTTTTAAAGTTTAATTAGTATAAGTTATATATAAGGAAAAACTTATAAAAAATAAACAAATTATAAAAAAAATTTTAATTTAGGTAAAAAGTTTTTTAAAACTAATAACTAACTAATTTTACCTAATAAAATTAAACTTATAAACTTAAGAAACTTTTTATTATTTTTTTAATACAACTAATATTTTTACTAATTAAAAAAACTATAGCAGCAATAAAATTAAAAGTTATAATACTTATAAATAATAAAAGAACAGGCGTAGGCACAAAAGCACAAGTAAATATAAAGCACGCTAAAGCGTTAATAAACTCTTTTTAAAAAATATTTTTTAAAGCTTAAACAGCCCTATAAAAGTTTATAATTTATTATATATTATTAGCTAACTAAAAAGCTATAAATATTAAATAACTTATTTATTTAATAAAACTTTTTATTTTTAATTTATTAATAAAACAAATAGTAATAAATATTAAATATAGCTTACTAAAACGCTATATTAATATTATATAATATATATTATTATAGCTATAATAATAAAAAATATTTATAAATTAATATAAATATATTTATTAATATAACATTAATAATACAAACTAAATATTAAATTATAATAACTAATACTGCAAAACTTTTTAAATATAACTAAACATAAATAAAAGTTGTACAATATAGTATAGCGGGTACTAGCCCTTAAACACATATAGCAACTATTAGTAAACCTAATAGTTGTAGCAGCAAAAACATTAATAGCAGCAGCCTTTTTCTTTAAATTAAAAAAGCTTAAAAATACAAAAAAGTTTAAATTAAAGTTTAAAAAAAAAAGGGACAATATAAAAAAAAAAAAAAAAACAGGTATAAAAAAAATAGGACTAAAAAAAAAGAAACCAAAAGAACAAAAGCTAAAAAATAAAGCAACCAAAGCTTTATTATTATTTTCCTTATTTTTATTAATATTAAAAGCAATAGTACGCTAAAAATATGCCAAAATAAAAAACGTAAAAAAAAAAAAAAAAAAAAGGGCAAAAAATATATTTTTATTTTTATTTTTAATAGTTTTAATAATAGCTTTAGCAGCTTTAGCAACAGCAGCTTTAACAGTAATAGCAGTATTAACAATATATTAAGCATGCTTTAAAATTTTACGTTTTTTTTTTTTAATAATATATAAATATTTATAATAAATAGCAAAATATTTTATTATATTTATTTTTTTTTTTTTTTTTGCTTTTTTTTATTATTTAAAAAAAAAGTTATTATAAAAGGGGCCTAAAGTATAACGCCAAAAAACAAGGCAAAAAAAAATGTTATAATACTATTAAAAAAAATATTAAACTATATTTAACTATTACTTGTTTATATATATAGACTTATATATATGTTTATAAAAGCTATAAAAATAAAAAAAATACTTACGCTATAATAAAAATAAAAACTTTTTAAAAAACTATATAAAAATTAATATAATAAATAATATATATAATACGCTAATAAAAACATATAATTTAAAATTATAAAAAAGCTAAAAAAAAAAAAAAAAAAAAAAAACTAAAAGCTTTAATTAAAAAAAAAAATATTTATAAATAAAATTTAATATATAATTAACTAAAATAAATATTTAAATATTTTAAAACAATAATAATACTAGTAATATTGCTTAAAATATAACTAATTAAAATATTAAAAACTAAAAAACAAAAGCTTAATTAATATTAATATAATAATAATAATTGTAACATATAATTAATTTAACTTTAATATATACATACAACCAAATCAAATTTTTCATTTTTTTTAATTATTACCATAGTAAGGCTTAATCCTAATACTTCTTTTAACTAATATACTTCTCCCTAGTTACTACTATAGTTAGGCTTAATTTCCAAAAACAACCTATAATATATCTCTACCATATGCCCAAAGCTACACCTATATAATATAAACACACCAAAGTCCACTACTTATTACCCTCTTTATTACCCTTGCTATCGCTATTGTTGTCGCCTTTATTACTGTCCTTATTGTTGCTATTCTTGCTTGTCCTGTTTTTTTTGCAGCCTCAAGTATTTAATAATTTGTCTAATATATCCCAATTCCTTCAACTTCACTCCTAATCACTACCATAGTAAAGCTTGATCCCAGTGCTTCCTCTAACTAATACACTTTTTCTTAATCACTACTATAGTTAGGCTTGATCCTAGTGCTTCTTTAACTTTATTTCCTAGTTATTACTATAGTGAGGCTTAATCCCAATGCTTCCTCCAACTGATATATTTTTCCCTGGTCACTACCATGGTTAGGCTTGATCCCAGTGCTTCTTCAACTTCACTTCCTGGTCACTACTATGGTAAGGCTTGATCCCAGTGCTTCCTCTAACTAATATATTTCTCCCTAGTCACTACTATGGTTAGGCTTGATCTTAATACTTCTTCAACTTCACTTCCTAGTCACTACCATAATAAGGTTTGATCCCAATGCTTCTTTCAATTAATACACTTTTTCTTAATCACTACCATAGTTAGGCTTAATTTTAATACTTTTTTAGCTTTAATTTTTTTTAATTACTACTATAGTAAAGCTTAATCTTAAAAATAAATATATATCTAAAATTACTCTATTATTTATTGCCTTCTTTATTATTATTTTTATTATTATTTTTTTTTTATTTTTATAACTACTACGTCTAAGATCTAGTTATTTTTTAAAATTGCTTAATAAAAGATTTATTGCCCTTTTTATTGCCTTTTTTATTGCCTTTATTATTGCTTTTACTATCGCTATTACCCTTGTTGCTATTTTTATTATTACTTTTTTTAAAATATTTAATAATTTATTCCAATAATAAAACAGAAGCTTTTTTTCTTAATTTTTTTATTTTTTTCGGCGTTATTTTTTTTAGCTTTTTATTTCTAAAAAAAAAAAAGTTTTAACCTGCTTTTACTACAGATTTTTTTTACTTTAATATTTTTGTCTACCCTAATACTTTTGTTTGCTTTAATGTTTTCGTCTGCCCTAATTTTTTTGCCTGCTTTTTAATAAAAATTAAAAATAAAAAACAAATAAACTTATATAAAAACAGTAATAAGTTATTATATTTTTGCAGTATTAAAAACTTATTTTTAATCTTTGTTTTTTTAATTATATATTTAATAATATTATAAGCGCTGCTAAAAGAATTATAACTAAAGGGAACATATTTAAAAGAAGCGCCACCAAAAGAAGCGTAGCTAAAAGGTGTGTAGCTAAAGGGAGCATAGTTAAAAGGAGCATAATCAAAAGGAGCGTAACTAGAAAAAGTGTAGCTAAAGGGTGCTACTATTTATTTAAACTAGTTTATATCTACGCTAACCTTAAAGAGCTATTTTTTAAAAACAAGCTTTAATATAGCTATTATTTCTTTTTACAGCTCTTTAAACTAGCCTAATTAATTAAAAAATATTAAAAGCTTTAAATTATTATAAATAATAAAATATATAATATATATACTTTATTATTTATAGCTTTAACTATTTTTTAATTTAATAAATAAAGCAATATAAACTTTTAAAAGCTTTAAAAAATAATTATATTTAAACTTAAAATTTTAAACTTTTTAAAATATATTAAAAATAATAAAATAATAAAAAATAAAAAAATATAAATTAAAAATATATAATATTTTATTTTTTATATAATAAATTGTTATAATTTAATAATTTAACTTATAATTATAAATAAATAAAAAAAAAAAATTGTAATAGCATTATTAAAAATCTTTTTTTTAAACGTTTATAAAAAAAAATCCTAGCAAACTTAGTTTATTTTTATTTAAAATAAAAATAATTAATACTTTATTAAAAATTTTATTAAAAATATTATTAAAAATAACTATTAATATAATATTATAATAATTATTATTTAATTATTTTTTAATAAAAGTTTTAATAAAAGCTAATATATTTTAATAACTTTATATATATACTTTTTAATTATTTTAACTTTTTAAAGCCTATAAGCCAAAATTTTTTAAATATTTTTAATTTTTTTTATTTTTATATATTATTTAATTAAAATTAAATAAAAATTTTTTAAAGCTATTTATATTAATATTAATAAATTTTATATTTAGTTATATAAGTACTAAATTTTAAATTTATTTAAAAAAAATAAAAGTTTTTTTTTTAATATATTATAAAATATTAACAAAATTTAAATATAAAATTAATATTTTATATATTATTAAATTTTTAATATATAAATATACTTTTATTACTTTTAACTATTTTTATTTTTTTGTTGAGGGGAGCAAAGGGGGCAGAGGTAAAAGCATGGGCAAAAGGAGCTGAGATAAAGGTAGAGGCAAGGGAGGCAGAGGCAGAAGCAGCGTGGGCAAAAGGAGCGGAGACAAAGGCGGAGGCAGGGAAGGCAAAGGCAGAGGCAGGGGAGGCAGAGGCAGAGGCAGAGGCAGAGGCAGGGGAGGCAGAGGTAGCATAGCTAGACGGTTTTACTATTTATTTCTATTAATTAGGGTTTATATACCTCTTTTTAAAATTATAACTTAAATTAATTAAATATTAATCTAAAGTGTTCTAACTAAAATACGCCTGGTTATTAAAAGCACACTAGTTATAAAAGATAATATATTTGTAGCCACATTTTTATTACTAATGTTTTTTATATATAATATAGGATATAAAAATAATTAAATAAAAGTTATATAATAATTAAAATTTTTTAATAATATAGGCTATATTATTGCCAATATAAACTTTATTTAAGTAGGCTTAGCCTTTTTTTACTATTTTAAAATATATATTATTATATAAATTTTTTAGCTAATAAAAACATTAATAATAATTTTTTATTACTTTAATATATTTATTTAAATATATTTAAACCATATATTTTTATTTATATATTTAATAAATAAATTTTTATTAAATATATATTATTTTAATATATTTTTTTATATTTTTTTTTTTAATAAATATATATAAACAGTTTAACTTTAGGTAATTATATTATATTTTTTTAATTAAAAAAATTAAAATTTTATTAGCAATATTTATATAAAAATTTTAGTTTTTTATATAGTTTTAATAATCTTGCTTTATATAAAACTATTTATATTATTTATAATGTTTAAAAAAGCATATTTAGTAATAATAATATATATAATATATAATTAAATAATATTAAGTATATATATTAATAAAAAAGCTATAGTTGTAAATCTAGCAATATAAGCTTAGCTTTAATTAAAATATAACTAGTTAAAAAGTTTTATTTAAGTATTATTGTTTAATATATTTTATATAACTGTTTTTATTTTTAAAATATTAATTTTAATATACTAAATAATACTAATAATTTATATTAATATAAGTTTTTTATTTTTTATTTTTAATAAATTTTTAATTATATATTTATAAAAAATAGTTAAACTTTTATTTAATATATTAAAATTAAATATGTTAAATAAAATATTATTTATGTTTAAACTTATGCTAAAATTTTAAATATTTAATAAAAAAATATAAATATTTATATAAAACTAAATATTTAATTTTATAAAATATTAAATTATATTAAGTATAAAATAAATAATTATAACTAAAATAAGAACATTTATATAGTTAAATATTTATATATTAAAATTAAATATATTAAATAAAATAAAATAGTAAAAATACTTAAAATTAATATTTAAAATATTAAAATAATTAGTTTTAAAAATTTTTAATATTGCTTAAAGGAAAAATAATATAATTATATTAGTAAATATTTTATTTAAAAGTTATAAAAAAGTTTTTTAAACAATTTTTATAAAAGCAGGCATAAATTTTGCTGCTATTTTTAATATAACTTTTGAAAACATGTTTAACTTATTTTTTAGTATACTTGAGTAAAATAGATATATATGTATTATATTATAACTCTAATAGGGGAGCATTTTTAAAAAATATATTTAGGTTAACTTTAAATATTATTATTTTATTATTAAAACGGTTTAGTAATAAAAGTGGCTTAATACTAAGGTTTTTTTTAAGTTATATTTTTATTTTTTAAATATTTTTATTAGTTAAGTTTTAGATATTATAGAACAAATAATTAAAAAAAATTAATATAATAATTTTATATAAAAATAATTAAACTTAAATAAAATAATTAAAATATAATTTATTTATAAACTATATTTAAATAATTATTATTTACTACTTATTATTATAATTATTTATAAGGTTAAATTTTTTATGCTAAAAATATTTATTAATGTTTTTGTTTAAAACAACTTTGTTATTTTGTTTTTAAATATTAAAAAATTATTAATATTTTAAAAATATGGCAATCTTGTGGTTTATTTTGCTAAATAATATATATAAAATATATTATTAATATATTATTATAAATAGATTTAAAAAAAATTGCTTATAAATAAAGCAATATTTTAAGCTAGCTTATATTGATTTTTTAGCATATTTTAAAATTAGTTAACGTTTTAAATAATAATATATATTATTATATATATTAACGTTTTAAAGTTTAACTGTTTTTTTAAACTATAAGCTATAATATTAAAGTTATATTTATTTATATATTTATTTAAAGCTATTATATAAAAAATATAAAAACTATTATAGTTATACTTATAATTTTAGTATAATAGCCAAAAAGCAGGGTGTACTAAGTAAAATATTGGCTTACCATTTTGATTAAAAATTATATAAAATATATTAATGTTTTTTTTAAATAAGTTTTAATATTTAATTTTATTATATATAATTTATTTTAAATAACTATTTAATAGTTTAAAATATTTAAAATAAAAACTTATTCTATTTTTAATAATTAAATTATAAATTTAGTTTATACGTTGTTTTTTATTGCATTTTTAATAAGATAATTAGCTTAGTATTAATAATATTTATAATATAAATAGCTAATTTAAATATTTTTTTTAAAATTTTTTATTAATTAGCTGATTTTTTTTAAAATTTGCAGCTATTTTGATAGTTTATATATAGTTATTTAGTAATAAATTTTAAAATATATTATATTGCTGCGTTTTAGTATTAGTTTTTTTTAAAAAAAATAAGGCCGTTTTAGTGTTAATAATAATTATAATTAATTTATATAGCTTAGATTTTTAAATTACTAAATTAATAATAAAAAGCTGGAATATTAATAATAGGATATATAGTAGCAACCATTTTTTAACAAAATTGAAACATTTTATTACTAAAAGTATGTTTTAGGGCAAATGATTTAATATAAGCTTTTAATTATTTAATATTTTAATAGTACTATTAAAAATAATATTAATTAATAAATTAAAAGGACTTTTTTTATAAAGTAATAATAAATTTTTAATAATATTATTTTAGCACTTAAATAAAAGGTTATCTTTGCTATTACTACTGCTGCTTATTAGCTAAAAAAATATTTTTATTTTTTTATAAAGCTAGTTACAAAGGTTTTGTTTTTGGTTAATAGTAAGCCTATATATTTTTTAGTTTTTGTATATAATTTAGGCAATTTTATAATTAATATATTATTTAAAATATTTTTAAAAAATAGCTATAATAAACGGTATAGTTTTTAATAGTTAAGTTTTATAATATATACAGCCTATTATATTAATTTAAGATTTTTTATTTTTGTTTGGATTAAATATAAAAAAACTAAATAAAAAATTTTTTATTTAGTTTTTTTTTTTTTTATTTATATTAAATTTAGAATTAGATTTAAAGTTAAAATTTAAGTTTAAATTTAAATCTATATTTAAGTTTAATATATAAAAAGTATTTAATTTAGAAAAGACAGCATTTAGGTAAAAAGTAGTAAAAGTTTAATTAAGGGCTTTTTTTTTATTTTTATTAATACTTTTAAGTAAATTTAAATTTGAGTTTAGTATATAAGAGATATTTGATTTAAAAATAGTATTTAAGAAAAAAGTAGTAAAAGTTTAGTTAATAGTTTTGCCTTTATTTTTGTTTTTATAAGCCATAGCGTAAAAGTTAATTATAGAAAAATAGGGTATATATATATATAAATTGTTAGTCTAAATAATAAACTAGTGTATATATATCTGTTAATTTATTAATATTAAAACTAAAAAAATAAAAAACTGACATAAGTTAGTTATATAACTTATAGTTTAATAAAATAGAAAGCCTTAGGAATAAATAAGTTGGTATATATATATGACTGTTAGTCTGTTAAAATAAGGGGCTATAAGAATAAATTAACTAGTATAGGTTGATTATAGGACTTATAATCTAGCAAAATGGGAAGCCTTGAGAATAAACAAGTTGGCGCAGGTATGTGTGTGTGTGTATGTGATTAATAGTTTATAATATGAAGAACTATAAGAATGGAAAAACTGGCGTAAGTTTAACTAGTCATAGGACTTATAATCTGACAAGATAAGAAGCCTTGAAAATAGACGAGTTAGTGTGTATATGTGTGTAACTGGTCTAGCAAGATAGGAAGGCTGTTGGTCTATTAAAACAAAAAGCTATTGGTTTAAAAAGACAAAAAGCTGTAAAAATAGATAAACTGGTGTATATATAAGAAATTGGCAATATAAGAAACTGTTAGAATTAACTATTTAAATGTTATATATTAGCTAAAGTGCTAATACTAAGCTTGATTTATTTTTTGATAGTTTGAATAATGTTTGAAAACTTTGTTAGCAAGGCCAAAAAACCAACACCCTCTTATATTTAAAAACGTATTTATATAACTAAACCAATTATGGTTCTTAGTAAATATATTAAAAGCTAGCAAAAATCATTTAGCTGTATTTATTAGAGCTTTTGTACTTTTATCCTGATCTACCTATTAGTACTCCTATTTATAAATTCTTATTTATTTAAGTTTAAAGCGGTTTTTAAAAAAAAAAAAGCATTTAAAGCTAAAAATTTTATATTTTTAAATAAAGTTTTACATTTTATATATGTTTAAAATATTGTTATACTTTAATTAATGTTTTTTTTTAATTTATTTAAAATAAATTTTTTTATATTTTTGCTACTAAAGGCATATATTATTAAATATATTAAGCTTAGGCCAGTTAAAGTTTTAAAAAATAAAAAAGTATATATTGCCAACCTTAAAAGGCTAGTTTATAAAAAAAATACTGCTTATAACTAATAAAAAGTTAGTTAGCTTATTTAAATAGCTATAAGTATGCTAGGATTAATATATAAATAATATTTATATATTTTATAATATAAATAGTATTAAACACTTTAAAGATTATATTGTTTAGTATATTAAAAAATGTATTAGCATGTTTAAGTATAATATATTATAATAGATTTTAATAAGCTAGATAAATATGTAAATTCTAATGTTTCAACAAGTAGTTTAATATAAAAAATAACAAGAAAAATAGCTTTTATTAAAAATTAAAATATTAATTAATTTTAGCTGCTGAATTTTTAGTTGTTTAAAGTGGTTAATTATATACCTAGAGCTTATTTTATATATATATAGCTAAAACTGCAATATTACAAAAAAATATTATTTATTAGTAATTTATTAGCGGTATATTACATTAATTAACAATTATTTTTATATACTGATTTATTGGCACGCTGTTTTATATATAATTTTAAAAGGTTGACTAATATATTAATAACAGTTTGTATAAAAAGCTGTTGCAGGCCTTGGTGGCAAACCTGCTTTGCAGCTTTTGTGCTAGCTCCTGATTTTAGAGCTTTTTTACTATATTAGTAATTTTAAATAAATTAATATAATGTTTCAGGTTTTTTTATTGTAGCTAGTATAGTAATCTTAAGCTAAAGGTTGACTTATATTAATAATAGTTTATATAAAGAGCCGTTGTAAGGCTTTGGTAGCAAATCTATTTTGTAGCTTTTGTCTGTTTGGCTCTTGATTTTGGAGCTTTTTTAATGTATTTATAAGCTTAAATAAATTAACTTAATATTAGTATGCGGTTTAATTATGCAAAACAGGTATATACTATAGAATTACTGCTGCTTTAGTGCTTAAATCTATAAAACATTCAATATAAGCGGTATATTATATTAGTTAACAACTATTTTTATATACCAACTTTATTAGCACGCTGTTTTATATGTAATTTTAACTTAGAGGTTAACTTATATTAATAATAGTCTATATAGAGAGCTGTTGCAGGGCTTTAGCAGCAAATCTGCTTTATAGCTTTTGTTTATTTAAATTTTAATTTTAGAGCTTTTTTTTTTGTTTGTTTAGCTTTTGATTTTGGAGCTTTTTTACTATATTAATAAGCTTGAAAAATTAATATAATATTTTAGGAAATAAAAAGCCGTAAGTTTTTTTAATTTGGTTAATATGCGGTTTAATTGTATAAAACAGGTATATATTATAAAATTGCCGCTGCTTTAGTGCTTGAATCATTTTAGTTGTTTTAAAATAATTATTTTAGCTTGTGCTAGTCTGCTATTTAATATGTTTTAGGCAGCTGTTTTAGACTCTTTTAGATAGGAAACTTGTTTGAAAGATAAAGCAGTCTATTTAATACGTTATTTAAGTAGCTGTAGAATATTTAATATAGTCAATACCAGATGTTTTTATTTATGCAAGAACTAAAAGCAGGATAACTTTATAGCAAGAGGGTAGGATGGGACTTGGTCCTGTTACAACTTTTACTGCTTAAGTAATCATTACCAAAGTATATTTATTTAACTAGCTTACTATTTACTTATCCTTTTAAAGAGATAATCCCTTAGCAGCTTTAGGCTATTTATTTTATAAGATTGTACTAAGTAGTAATAGTAGGTACAAATTATATATATTAGATTATAGATATAACAAAAAAAGTATAAAATTCAAGCTTACGTTTATTTGCGGTTTAAATATAACCTAAATTTAAATATATTTATTATATATTAAATATTATACTATATTAATATATAATATTTATTTTTATATATATATATAAAAGTTGTTTTTATTTTGTTTTTAAATACTACTTATAAGATTGGCCAAATCTTATAAAAATTAGATTATAAGGTTAGCCAGACTTTATAATCTAATATATTATAATATATTATTTAATATATATTTAATATATATTTTTTAAAACTTTTTTATTTAAACTTTCTTTTATATTATTCTAATTAAATAAAATATAAATATATATATTCTAAATTATTAAATTTATAAAATAATTGTTTAAAAATAAAATTAAATAAAAACTAACATATAATATAAAATTTTATTTTTAAAAATAAAATAATAAAATTAAAAACTAATAATTTTTAACTAGTTAAGCTAAAAATTATTAATTTTTACAATAATTTATAAACTTATAATAAAATATACTTACTATTATTATTTAATACTAATATAATTGCTATAATATATATAAATAAATTGTTTAAACAGCGTATACAAATAGGTTGCTAATATAACATATATAAAAAATTATTTAAACAGTATATATAAATAAATTATTTATATAATATAGTATTATTTATATAATATATACTAAATATAAATATTTTTAATATTCTATTTATATAATAATCTGCTTAAATAGTAATTTAAGCGCAAAATTAACTTGGTACCCAATTCTGCCTTACTACTTGGATAGACCTGCATATGCACATGTTTTTTAGCTCTGGTGGGTAAATATGTGCATGCATAAGGTTATAGGTGCAGCAGTAGAATGCATGTATGTGTGAGGTAGTAGGTGCAGCAGTAGAATGCATGCTACTTGGATAGACCTGCATATGCACATGTTTTCTAGCTCTAGTGGGTAGATATGTGCATGCATGAGGTTGTAGGTACAGCAGTAGAATACATGTATGCGGTATTAAGTGACTTTGCGCCAAATAGAATTTAATGCTTAAATTATACGCTAAAACAGTTGGAGATATTTAGTTTTAACAGATTTATATAATAACTCCGAGGTTACGCTCTATATAGTTAAAATAAGCTTAATATTAATATTTTTTGCTTTATTAATAAAACAAGCAACTAAATAGCTGCAATAATAAAAATTAAAGTTTCTATTTTAAACAAATATAAAAAATAGTGCTATTATATATTAGCTTATAAATAGGTCTTAAAACTGGAACAAATATAATATAAAAGTTTTACAAAGATTTAGCATTGAATAACTTATAATTAATGCTTAATTATAATTTATTATTTATGTAATATTTATTGGGCTAAATATTTGTTAAGCTGGGCAGAAATTTATTAGATTAAGCAGAAAAAACAAACAAGCTTTAACTATTATTAATGACCATTGGCTGTTTAGCTTTTTTTTTTACTAATATAAAACTTTTAATAATTATTTATTGCCTACTTTTTTTATTTTTTTATTAAAAAAGCTTTTGTTACTAAAAATAATTAGTTTATCTTTATTCTACAAAAACATAAAATAAAATAAATAAAAAAGCTATAATATATTATTATTATTGCTTTATTACAAAATAACTAATTATTTCAAATTAAATAATAAATACTATTGCTGCAACTTTTAACGCTTAAACTACTATAATTTTTATTAATAAAATTTAGCTAGTCTTAAACAAATAATATAACAATAATAACAAAAATATAATTACAAAAATTAAAAAGCAGAATATTGTTTAAAGTTTTTTAATAACAATAAAAAAGATTAATATAATAAAATTAAACTATATAACTAAAAAGTATATATAAAAAATAAAAATTTTAACTAATTTAAAAATTAAAATATAAAATTATATTTTAGTTTTTAAAACTTTAATTTTTAATATTATTAAATATTATATAACTAAAATTAATTTTTTTTTTTAATTTATAACTAAAGCTAACATAATTAACAATATTTTTATATTTTTATTATTTATATATTTTTATAATAAAGTTTTACTTTTATATATTTTTTTTAATAATAATAAAAACTTAATAAATATTATAAAAAATATCTGTTATATTATAATTATTTAATATAATTTATTAAACTAAAAAAAAAAAAAAAAAAGGCTTTTTTTTAGCAATAGTTGCAAGTATTAAACTGCTTTAAATATTGCTACTTTAAATATTGCTACTTTAAACGCTGCTACTAATAAGCCCTATTGCTTCTAGTAGCAATATTAGTATATTTAACTGGTTTAATTTTAACATAAAAAAAAAAGCTTTAGCTACAATAAAGCATAAATTTGCTACTATAATTATTAAATTTATTAATATAATAATTAATACTGCTTTAGCAGCTTTTACTTTTTTTAATTATTTATTAATTATAAAAAAATTAAAGCTAAATATTATTTATGCTTACTTTTAAAAATATAATATTTTTTTATATAATTTTTTAAATAGTTTGTTTAAATAAACTATTTAATTATTTTATAATATATAGCTTAATAATATATAAATAGAAATAATTAATATAAAAATCCAATCTATAAAACAACGTTTAAAAAAGCTTAAAATAAAACAAAAAGTATTATTAATTACTACTAAAAGCTTAAAATAACAAGCAGCTATAGTAAAACTGGAGGAATAAAATATTGCTAATCTTTATAAACAAATATTTATTATAAAGCTCTTTAAAACTTAAAAAAATTAAACTATAATAATATAATACTATTAATTATCAATTTTTATTAGAAAATATTCTTATTTTTATTATAATATAAATAAACTATATTTAATAATTTAATATATATTTTATAAATGTTTAATTTATAGTAGGCCTATATAAAATTTATAAAATTATATATTTAATACACTTTATATATAACTATATATATATTCTTTATATATAAAACATATGCTTTTTATTTATTTTTTTTAGTTTAAAGCAGCAGTTATATTATTTATATATATGCTTAGCCTATATAACAAATATTTTATTTCTATTAATTCATTAGATCTTCTTTAAGTATTATCAGATTTCTTTTAAATATTATTAAATTTTCCTTAAGTATTATTAAATCTTGAATATTAAACTTATAATAGCGTTTTCAAATAACTACCCAAGCAATCGGTCCCAGGCTATAACTATTACTACTACCATACAACTACCTATAATTCTATTTAAAAAAAAATCAATTAAACTTAAAAAAATTGCTTAATTTTTAAATATCTTTATAATTAAAGTTAACAAAAGCTTAAAAATAGCCAAACTAATTTTTAAAATTTATATTCACAAAATATAACTTATAAACTTTATAGCTAGTTATATTTTTTCTAATATTATAAATATATATAAAAGCAACAAAAAAAATATAATTAAACTTATATATTATTTTAAGCTTATAATAACAAATATTAATTAAGCAGTACTACTATAACAAATACTTGCCTATTATAAGCAAAAAAAAATAAAAGCTAGCTTAACGCTTTTTATTTTAGCAACAAATATAAATTCTTAATTTTAACCATTGTTTGCTTATTGGCTACTAAGCGCTAATAATAATATAATATTAGCAATATTAATATTATAACATATTATTAACTATAAAAACAAGTTTTATATTTTATTTAACATATTAATATTAATAATTTAAACAAAACTAAATACTTTTAACTAGCTATATAATTTAATAAGCCAACCCTTAAGCTTTTCGCTTAATAACCAGCAATTATTTACGTTCTTTTTATTAGCTTTATTTGCTCTATTAGCTTTATTTATTTTATTAGTTCTGTTTGCCCCAACTAATGCTACTAAAAGCAAAAAACCTATAAAAGTTACAAAAAAATTAAAATCTTTTAAAAAAATATTAAAAAATAATATACAATAAGTTTTACTATTTAAAAAAAGCAAAGGCTCTTAAGCCAATAACGCTAATACTAATAATATATTTAAAAAATAAAACACATGCAAATAAAATAATATATAAACAAGTTTTATTAACCTAAACTTAATTAAAATATTTAAAAAATATAAAACTTTTTAATTTAATACTAATAATATTAATATATAAATAAATCTAATTATATAAAAATTAATTATTAATAAAAATAAAATATTTTATTATATTTTTATTTTTAATAACAAAATTAAGTTTTAAAAGCTATAAGCTATAAATTTAACTTATTTAAATACTAAAAAAAAGCAAATCAGCCGATTTAAAAATATAGTTTATTAATTAAAAAAAAGTTTAAATATAAAAATAAATAATATAAATAATAAATTTAATATATTAAACAAGTTTTATAATAATAATAAATTAAATAATATTAATTTTAATATTAGTAATAAAAATAATAAAAATTATAAAAATTATAAAAATAATAATAATTATAAAAATTATAAAAATAATAAAAATTAAAAAAATTATAAATAAAAATAAAAAGCTAGCTTAACTAGCAATAATAAAATAAGTTTTATAACAAATTAAATAACATTTATTATAATAATAGTAATAAAAATAATAAAAATAATAAAAATTATAAAAATTATAAATAAAAATAAAAGGTTAGTTTAATTTAAATAAAATAACTATAACTAATTAATAATATAAATTAAACTGCTTTAATTAAAATTTAAGTTTTAAAATAAATTTTATGCAATATTAGCAAAATATTTAAATAAAATTAATATAAATTATTAAATATTACAACAACTAAATTACTAAAAAAACTTAAATACAAACTTACATAATAAATAAGTTAATATAAATTTATTTATTTATAAATAGTACTACTAATTTTAATATATTATAACTTATTTTAATATATAACTTATTTTAATATATAACTTATTTACTAAAAATATTAACTAAAAGCTAAAAATATATATTAATTAATAATGCTAACTTATATTAACTTTAATAATTTTAATATTTTAAACATAATAAATCTTTTTATTTTTAATTATTATTATAGCATATATTAATATTAATATAAATAGACAATTTATTTATTGCTAATTATTAATAAAACTAATAAAAAACTTTAATAAAAAATAGGTACTAAAATATTAGTTTTCAATTTTTAATTTTTAATTTTTAATTTTTAATTTTTAATTTTTAATTTTTAATCCTTAATTTTTAATTTTTTTGCGATTTTAATAGCTAACCTATTCTAGCTTATCAAATATTTAAAAAAACAAACTTAATAAAAGCAGTTTTTAGCCTAAATAAGACAGATAACTATATAATATTTTTTTTATAATTTTTATATATTTATTAAATTATTTTAAATAAAGCTTTAAATTAAAGTGTTATTTTATTTAAGCTTTATAATTATTTATAAAAAGGACCTTCTGGTATAACTAGCTAAAATGCTAATTTTTAGCTATAGCTATAATATTTAGGTTAATAGCAGTAAGCATATATGCGGTATGAAGTATAAAAATATATTTTTAGTAAATAGAAATCTTTTATATGCTGATTGTAATATTTGCTGTTGCTTTTATAGTATTAATAACCTTTTTTTTTTAAACATATGCTCAATATATTCTTATTTTTAGCATATATTTAATATATAACTAATATATTTTTATTTTAAATATATGGCCTATATATATTTAGCATAGTTTTAATATATTTTTTACCCCAGGTTTAAAAATCTATTTGCTTTAGTATATATTTTTTTTATTTTTAACATATATTTAATACAGCTTTAATATATTGCTAACATATATTTAATATATATAAAGCTTTTTTATTAAAAAATACTTTTAATAATAAATTAAATATATATTATATATATATTAAAAGTATGCTAAATATATATTAAAACATATGTTTTAACATATATTAAATATATATTAGCATAATGCTATTAAATAAACTTAGTACTTAAAATAAATATATATTAAATATATATTAAAAAAACATTTTATATTTTTTTAGGCATATTTAGAACATATATTAAAAAGCAATAAAATTAATATTTATTTAGTTTTAAAAATATATTTATATATAGTACTTAGGTGCTAATAAGTTTTATTATTATAAACTTAGTATTATTTATTGACCAGTTGCGCCCTAGTTATTTCTATTATTTGCGGCAACTTAAATATTGCTAAAATTATAGCCGGCAAGCGGCAAGCTTAACCTTTTATACTTATAAGTTTAAAAATTAACTAAAAGTTTAAAGCGCTGAAGCGCTAAGTGTTATTAAGTAGTTAATAAAATATACGTTATATTATAAAGCCAGTATATATATAAACAACTAATAAAAAAGTTTTGCCGCTAATTTTGTTAAATTTTTAAAAAATTTTTAAATTAAGCTATATATTATAGTATATAAACATATTATATATATGCTTATATAAATAAATATAACTATAAGCTGCTAATTATATTAAATAGTTAAAAAGATTTAAGCTTTATTTAGCGGTTTAATATAAAGTTTTATTAAATAAGTTATATTATGTTTTATTAATTTTTAATATTTATTTTTAAAGCTAATTAGTTTTATATAGCAAGAAATATAATAACGGCCTAGCAGGCACCAAAGTCTATTAGTTTGACTTATTAGTACTAATAGCTTTAGTTATAAGGTTAAACTAAGAATTAATAGCTTTAGCAAATCAGACCTCTTGTATTATAATATATTTATTATTTAGCTTAAACCAACTTTTTAAAATAGATTTAATAATATAAGTAATAGCAATAGCGGTTATATTTTTAATACTGCTTTAATTTAAAAATTAACAAGAATTAAGCTTAAGACTGCTAAATTTAGTATTTAAGCGGGGGAATAAATAATAACTAAACTTAAAGCCAAACCCAGCATTTAAACTAAAGCAGCCTAAGTTTAAAAAACTATTAATAAATATAAAATAAGTATTTTTTATTATTAGTTATATTATTGCTAACTTTTAATAAAAATTGATTAGTTTTAAAAATACTGCTATATAAAGTAAATATTTGTTTTATTTATATTACTAAAAAACAATAAGCTAATATTTTATAGATAAAACTTTAGCTTACTTTTTAAAAGTTAAAAAGCAAACAATTAAAAAAACAAAAGTAGCATAATAAATTATATATATAGTATTATTTATTAATAGTTATATATATAGTAAAAGTGTAAAAAAAAGAGTATTATAAGTACTAAGTAGTAATATATTATTAAGGTTTAAAGTTTACTATATAAAAAGTTAACTGTTTATAATAACTTAATATTATATATATAATTAAATTAATAAAGCTTATAATAAATATATTTAATTATAAATTAATAAAAATATTTTAGTTAATAATAAACTTTTAAAATATTATTTTAAAAAATAAAAAAAGTATAATATATAATAATAGCTATTATAATATATAAAATATTATATATTTAAACAAAAAAATAAGTTTAAGTTTTATTAGTTAAAAGTTATAATAATATTTAATACTACTTAGTTGTAATAAAAGTATTAATATTTTTAATAGAAGGGTAAGAAAATATGCAGCAAAACTTTTAATTAATATATAAACTTTTAGTAATATATTTAAACTTAGTATTATATAAAGAAGCTTTTTATATTTATAGTAATACAATATAAAGTGTTTAATTTTCTAAGAGTTGCAAAGCCGGCTATAAAAACTTACCCTATATTAAAAAAGCTGCCCAGCGTATTAGAAACTTTTTTTCCCCAGACTGTTTTATATGTTTTAACTGCTAATATTGTAGCCTAAAGCTAAATAGTAAATAAAAGCGTAGGGGAAAAACTTTTTAAAATATTAAAGCTTTTTTATTACTTTTTTTTAACTATTAATATTATTAATTAAAATTATTAAAAAATAACAAATTTTAATATATTAAACCGAAATATAAAAAAAAAGCTGTTTAGCATATTTTAGCTTTTTTTTTATTTTTTTTAAATTGTTTATTATTTTTTAACTTTTAATATTATTAATTAAAGCTAAATAATAATAAAAAAGTATAATTTAAAATAGGCATATATTAATAATAAAGTAAATAAAACAAATATTATATTTAAATAAGCATTATTTAAAAATATTATACTAATATATAATATTAAATTATTAAAAATATATTTATAGCAATAGCAAAGTTTTTAATAGCTATTTTAAAAAGCAAAAGTTATGTTTAATTAATATTTAAAAAAGTTAATAAATTTATAAAGTATAAAATTAAAGTATTTAAAAATATATATCCTATAGCTGCAGGATTAAATAGCGCTAAGCTTAAAAAAAATTGCTAAAATATTAATATTTAAAAACTGCCTTTTAATTAAAATATTAAATTGTTTAATAAGCTTTTTATTCTGGTTATAATAAATATAAATGTTTATAAAAAATATAAAATTACAAATATTTGAACCATATTATGCAACTATTAAGGGCGATTAAATAGTTTAAAAGCTAGCTGCAAAAAAGGGTTAAGTTTGATAATTTTATAAAATATAGGCTATTTAAACGTATAGACAGATTATATTTGTATTATAAGCCGCTATATATTAATTTAGTTTATATTATTTTTAAAGCAAACTTATATAATAAAAGCAAGTGTATATGTTAAAAAAACGCCTGTTTTTTATGTTAACAAAGTAAAAAAATACTATACGAGTGCAAAAAACATAATTTGTTATATTTAATATAGGTATATATTTATAAAAGTTTTTAAATATATAGCTAATAAGATAACATGCTGCTTTTATAATATATAAGGTTTGCTTAATTTAATACAATATGTTCTATTAAGCGTAAGGCTTGCTTGCTTAGCGCAACCCCTTTAAACTACGTGGATTTTTATATATTTATTTAACCTTTAAAACTTAACTATTTTTAAAGTTTATTTTCAATATAAACTAGCAAGCTATATAGTTTAACCTAGCTAATATAAGCGCCAAGCTTTTAAAAATAGCAGTAGTTAAACCTAACTTTATTTATAGTTTTTGCGTTTAAATTAAGTTGTTTAATAAAGTTATAAATTTTTAAAGCTATTTATTATATAAGCACCGGTATGATTAAAGCAACAAAAAAAAGGTAATAAAAGTTTATTAAATAGCTAAACTTTAAAAAGCTTATTTTAAAACAACAAAAAAAACAATTAGTTATAGTTAAAGCAGCTTAATATAAATAATATTAGCAGAAGCATTAAAAAAGGATTTTTGCTAAAAAGTAGTTAAAAAGTAGGATTTTTAATAAGCTACTATTAAAAATAAAGTAGTATTAATAAAAAGATAAAGGCTAGTTTATATAGCAGGTATTTTATTTATTAAGTATTGTATTTTTTTTACTATTTATATATTATATATGGGCTAGATTGTTATATATAATAAAAATGCTTTCGAACTATTATTGCTTAGTTGCTTTATAATATATAAAAGCTTATTATATATTATTATATATTAGTAGGTACTTAAGTACTTTGTAAATTTGGTATAAAGGGACTTAATATATTAATAAAGTATTATACTCCGTAAGTATTGCTGTACTAAGTTATATAATGTTTTAATAGTTTTATAATAGGTATATATGTAATACTGCTATTAAGAGATTTTTTAATTTAATTAAATATATATACTTAGTATATGTTTAATTTATTATATAAATATTATTGCTAACCTGCCACCGTGCAATAGATTTAATACTAGCAGTTGGTTTAAAGAATTAATTATATTTTATATTGTAAACAAATATTGCAGTGCTAAGAGACTAAAAGATCTAGCAATATTGCTAAACTTAGCAATATTTAAAACTACTGCATAGAACTTACTTTATATGTTTGCGCTTGTGATAGTTGCTAAGACCTATAGGGTCCATAGTATGAGGTCAGTGCAGGTCTGGTATAATACTAATGCTAGCTAAAGAGGTAAAAAAAAGTACTTTATAAATTCACTAAAAAGGTTGCTAAGTGGGCTAAACTAAGGGACCTATTTTATTAAAGCTTTAAAAATATATAGTTTATTAGTTATATATAACTCTAAACATAAAAAAAAACAGTTAATTTAAAAGGTAATAATAGCCTTATATAAAACTATAAAAAGTTTATATATTAAATTAGTTTACTCTAATTGTTTTAAATTTTTAATAAATAATTATATCTATTGTTTAATTTTTTTATGCTTATTTTTGCTTAATTATAAAATATTTTTTTAATAAAAGCTTTTATTTTAAAAAACTTTTATAGTTTTAATAATATTTTATAAAAAATTAATATTTTTTTTATATAAATTAAATTTTAATTTAAAAACTATATTTTTTAATATATAATATTCTAGTTTAAAAATTAATTTATATATTTTAGTTTATAAACTATTATTATTAATTTTATATATAAAATAGTTTTTTTTAAGCGCTTTTATAAAAGTTAATTAATAATATTTTAAATATAACTTATTGCAAAATTTAAAAATATTAAAAAATAAGCTTAATATAGCGTTATATTTATAACTTAATATAAATTTGTTTAAATTAGTTATAAATATTTATAAAATTTTTATTAAATAAATATATTTATTTATATATAAAAAATTAAAAATATTAAAAATATTAGCTTTTTTATTTAGTTTAATTTATTTTTTAAGTTATTTTTTGTTTTTTTTTTTTTTATTATTATTATTAATAATAATTTTTAATTATATTTTTTTATATTATTTTAATTATTAAAACTTGTTATATTTAATAATAAACTTTTTTATTGCTATATTAAAATTTTTATTAATAATAACTATATTTTTAATATAAGCTTTAATAAAAAAGCTATAAAAATTAACTTTAGCTTTAATTATTTTTAAATTAGTAAGTAATAGTTTATAATATATAATAATATTAAGGTTAGCAATATTAATTATTTAAGTATAAATATTTTTAATATTTTTTTTATTTGCTTTAAATTAGTAATAAGCTTTAATGTTTAATAATATATATATTAATAAATAATTAAACTTATATATATTAACTTGTTTTTATATTATTTTAATAAATATTTTAAACTAGTATTTAATTATATATTTAAATTTAGGTTTAAATACTCTATTAAAAATAAAGCTATTAATTATTAAAATTTTTTTGTTTTAAATTATATAGCTTTATTTTATATTATTAAAA
The DNA here is from genome assembly GCA_037356095.1 of Xylaria sp. Z21. Taxonomy (NCBI): domain Eukaryota; kingdom Fungi; phylum Ascomycota; class Sordariomycetes; order Xylariales; family Xylariaceae; genus Xylaria; species Xylaria sp. Z21. Next base: position 452,812 of record JBAWJX010000007.1, on the reverse strand, counting down.
AAAGTTAAATAAACATTTAACTATGCTTTAAAAGTATTATAGCTTTTATTTTATTAATATTTTTTTTAAATAATAAAGTTATATATTTTTAATATTTATTTTTTTAAAGCTTTTTTTTTTTTAAATATAATAGCAATATTTATTATAATAGTTTTAAATGCTTTAGTTTTATTAAATATATAATTAAAATATTTTTTTAAAAAATTTATATTAAAATATAAAATATAACTATTATTTTTTATTTTAATAACTTAAAGCTTTTTGCTGTTTTTAATTATATTTATATACTATTTAATAGTAAGGTTTTTAAAAAGTTAATTATTTTTAAATATAGCTATAAAAATATTATATATATATATTATTAATATAAAAAATAATAATTAATATTAAATAAAAATTAAATTAATATTAAGCAAAAGTTAAATTAATATTAAACAAAAGTTAAATTGTTATATTATAAGTTAATCTAAATAAAAAAAAAAACTTTTTATTAATTATAACTTTATAGCAGGCGTACTAAAGTGCTACTTTAAAAATATTATTATTTATTAAGCAATATTGTTAATTAAGCAATATTATTAACTGAGCAATATTGTTAATTGAGCAACATTGTTAATTAAGCAATATTGTTAACTGAGCAACATTGTCAACTAAGCAACATTGCTAGAGTACTGCCCTAGGATTTATAGCAGGCGTGCTGAAGTGCTGCCCTAGGAGTACTATTGTTTATTGAGCAACACTGTTTATTGAACAACACTGTCTATTGAGCAATATTATCTATTGAGCAACACTGTCCATTGAGCAACACTATCTATTGAGCAATATTGCCAACTAAGCAACATCAGCAGCTAATAACAATAGAATAATCGCTTTTATTGCGGCTATAATAACTTGTTTATTTTATTACTTACTTTTTATATATATAAACACTAAAAAAGCCTTTCGGAAGGCCAAAGTATTATTATAAATATATTTGTATGCTTTGAAACTATTGTTATTTAAAAACTTAAATTATAGGCCCAGTTATATTTTTAGTTATAGAACTTAGTACAAACAAACAAAAAGCATATGTGTAAAATAAAGCAAGTCGCCTGAAACAGGCTTCTAGTAATATACTTATTCCAACTATTCTATTTAGGTCGGAAGATAAAGAAAAAGCGCTTATTATTACGGCTATTTTTTGTGTTAATGTTTGATACATACAGCTGTATGCAAGGCAAGGCAGCTCCCGAAACTGTGACAATCAGTACAGGGGTCTAGAACGCACTAGTTCCTCTTATCAATACACCAGGACCCCACCCTCGCATTCACTACCATTACCACATACCTATTCGACCTACAATAGATCAGGTCAATCAATTCAATCAATTCAATCAGGTCAATCAGGTCAATCAGGTCAATTCAATCAGGTCAGTCAGGTCATAGGTCAGTCAATTCAGTTAGGTCAGTCAATTCAGTTAGGTCAGTCAATTCAGTCAAGTCAATCAGGTCAGTCAGGTCAGTCAATTCAGTCAGGTCAGTCAATTCGGTCAGGCCAATCAGGTCAGTCAGGTCAGTTAGGTCAGTCAAGTCAATCAGGTCAATTAGGTCAGTCAGGTCAGTCAGGTCAGCCAAGTCAATTCAATCAGGTCAACCAAAGCACCTTCGCGTAATGTTTTAAGTCAGTAACAAGTTGTGCGACTACTATTGATCTATTGCTTCGTACGTACAGTGATATTTTATGTGCCAAGTGCGAGCGAGGTTATCTAATCCCCTGTCGTACGCCGCTGAACCAAAAGGTTGAGGTCTGGCACAATCAATTCAGTTAGGTCAGTTAGGTCAGTTAATTCAGTCAGGTCAATCAGGCCAGTCAGGTCAATCAGGTCAATCAGGTCACTCCATTCAGTTAGGTCAGTCAGGTCAGTGAGGTCAGTCAAGTCAGTCAGATCAGTCAAGTCAGTTAGGTCAGTCAATTCCGTCAGGTCAGTCAATTCAGCTCGGTCGGGTCAGGTCAGTTAATTCAGTCAAGTTATCCAGGTTAGTCAATTCAATCCAATCAAGTCAATCAGGTCACTCCATTCAGTTAGGTCAGTCAAGTCAGTTCGGTTGGGTCAGTCAATTCAGCTCGGTCGGGTCAGTTAGGTCAATCAATTCAGTTAGGTCAGTCAATTCAGTTCGGTCGGGTCAGTTAATTCAGTTAGGTCGATCCATTCAGTCAGGTCAGTAAGGTCAGTGAGGTCAATCAGGTCGGTCAGTGAGGTCAATCAATTTAGTCAAGTCAGTCAAGTCAATCAGGTCAGTTAGGTCAGTCAATTTATTCAGTCAATTCAGTAAAGTCAGTCAGGTCAGTGAGGTCAGTGAGGTTAGTCGGGTCAGTGAGGTCAGTAAGGTTAGTCAGGTTAGTCAGGTCAGTCAGGTCAGTCAGGTCAGTCATATCGGTTAGGTTGGTCAAGTCAATCAATTTAACTACTTAGAAAACCTACCCTGGAGCACTTACCCTGGAGCACTTACCCTGGAGCACTTACCCTGGAGCACTTACCCTAGAAGACCTACCCTGGAAGACCTACCCTGGAGGACCTACCCTGGAAGACTTACCCCGGAGGACTTACCCTGGAGGACTTACCCTGGAGGACTTACCCTAGAAGTGGGTTTAAGTGGGGTCATATGACTACTCTCAGCTTACTCCGCTGACTAACCTTTTTACTGCAACTATTATAACTTTATAGAAAATATAGCTACTTAAGTATACTTAGTATTAATAAATACGCAATTAAACGTGCTATCGATTAATACTAGTTGTATTAATATATAACATGTTATTGTTGAGAAAAACAGGTTGCAAGATTGGTGTTTTTGTTTGGCGGGCGGACCCCTTTTATAGTGCTAAACTTTGTGAAAAAAACCTTTAGAGAAAGTTTGGGTTTAGTGGTTTTAGGGGGGTATGGTGGTAGGTTAGTGGTGGGTTAGTGGTAGGTTAGTGGGTACGCAACTCCAGGTTAGTGGGTGCAAGTTTTATATAAAGAATAAATCAAAAATTTTTTTTAAGTCAAAGTGCTTAAACTTTTGAGAACTTGTTGAAAATCCGGTTTTATAAGTTATGTTGGCAGGTTTTTTATATAAATTTTTTTTTAAAAATTGACTTTTTGTACAAGAAGCCTCTGGCCCACGTTTTAAACCTAAGTGGGGTTGGTGGGTATATAGGAAAACAAACTATCTTAGATGGTGGTGCGCCTTTCCGTCAGCAATAGCGGGCTTTAGCGGGCCTTAGTGGGTTGTTTCTGTGGGTCCAGTGGGCTTAGTGGATTGTTTTCTATGGGTCTAGTGGGCTTAGTGGGTGTTTTCCATGGATCTAGTGGGTGTAGTGGATTGTTTTCTATGGGTCTAGTGGGCTTGTGGGTGTACTACCGTTGCTGTGGGAAGTCTTAGGTAGTACTTATTGCGGCTGTTAGTGGGCGAGACACCTACTGTTATTGCTTTCGGGTGTGCTATATTGCAAGATATATGCGTTTGGGCCTTTGTACCTTAACCTACTTGAGTGAGTGCCCTGTATACTGTGCCGCCTTTATACCTTAGGGTACCTAGGTGAGTGCCCTGTATTACAGTGCTGCTTTTGTACCTTAGCGTACCTAGGTCTTACTAGTTCTTTATTTTGATATGGCACCTATGTGGGCTTAATGGATATAACCCCCCTAGCTATCTAGAATATATAGTAACCGTTAAGCATATTTTTTGTCTTGTTGGCTTTGTAAAAACAGCGGGCTATACTAAATAGTAGCATATTTTACTACCTAGGTTTTAGTAAGCTGTAGGAATTTTAGTACCTATTAACTACTGCTATTAAGTATGCTATATTATAAAATATAGTATTTAAGCTTTTATATATTTTAAATTAAAGCATTTAAGTTTTATTTAGTTTTTTATTTATAAAATATTTGTTTAGTTTGCTTATTTTTTTAAAACTTAAAATATTTTATTGTTAATCAAATTAAACAGATATTACTTTTTTTAAGATTGTTTGTTTATTATGCTTGTTATTTAAGATATATAATAACTGTTAGGGCATATTTTTTGTTTTGGTAACGCTATATAAAAAAGCTAGATTTATTAAATTAGCAGGGGTTTTAGCTAGATTAATATTTAAAAATTTTTGTTAGTTTTATGAATAGGCTTTATTTAGTAGGCTTAGCTATATTAGGCATGTGCCTAGTCCTACTAAATCTCTAGGTGATTCTAGAGCTTACATGCGCTAGGTTTATTGCATATTAAGTGACTCCAGGGGGCATACGTGGGTTTAATACCAAGGGCATACATAGGTTTAATACCAGGGGTATGCGTGGGTAATACCAAGGGCATACGTGGGTTAAATGGGATAACTTTAAGCTAATGATGAATGTAGGTAAAGACTGAGGCGCTGAGATCTAGTGGGTAGATAACTTACGCGTTAAAGCGTTAGTGTGGCGGGCCTGCAGATTATGTGGAGTTAAGTAGCTTTAACTGCTCCTTAGGACCAGTATGCCCCCAAAACATCCGCTAAAACTTTAGCTTTTTATAGGAACAACAGCTTTATTTCGGCTATAAGCTACTATTTTTTTTAACAAAGATCAGGAAGCTTGCTTCGCTTGGCTTATTTGTAGAAAAGCCTGCTTATAAAATGCTTTATATGTTTATAGTTACATTAGAACAGAGAGGTGAACTGGGGGATTATTAAACTTTGCGCCTGTGATAAATTATATCTATGGAAAACTACTGAGGCTTATAACTAGTTGAATTTGTGGGGGCGCGCTGTACAATGTAACCATAGTGGTTCACCCCGACCGCCACAGCGGTCCGGAGTAAAAAGGCTGCGTGGTATAACCCCTTTAGCGGTAGGAATCTGTGGGCTGTGGACTTATGGGTTGTGTATCCCTTTTTTATACGGCAAAAGCTGTGCAGAAGGGGTTAGGCTTCAGGTCAGCCTGTTATTTTATTAGTGGCCGGTGGCTGCTACAGGAAAATAGGCTACAGAGGGAATTAGGTTATGGTATATATAATAAGCTGGGCGCAAATAATATACTAAATGAAAGCTTAGGGGAGCAGACAAACTAGCTAAACATAAATAATATATTAGATAAAAGTTTAAAAAAGCAGACTAGCTACTTTTACGGTCACACTATGCTAAAAGTAGTATAATTAAAAAGATTTAACCGTGGCAATTATAAATATTAGCTTTTTTTAATACTGACGTTTAAGTACATAAAAGGTCTAGGGGATTTGTAGTATAACTATATATAAATAAAGGAGTAGAATATACCAGCTTTTACTATTTTTAACAGTTAACAATTATTTTAAGTATTGCTTTAATTAGTATTATTGCTAACCTGCGCCTAGCTGGTTCGCTTGTTTTTCCAAGCTTTTATTTACTACTTTGGAATAAAGCTTTATTTACCCTGGAGTAAAGCTTACCTTGGAGTGGTGTGTTGAGCATATGCTTAAAGTTAGGTAGTTCGCCTGCTCTTTTGAGCTTTTATATAATACATTATTTGCGCGCAGCTGGTTTGCCTGCTCTTTTGAGCTTTTATATAATATATTTACCCTGGAGTGAAGATTTACCTTAGAGTAAAAATTTGTTAAGATAAGTGGGGGCACATATAAGGTGGCAGTAATGGTGGTTGTATTCAGGATAGTTGAAGGAGAAGAAGAAGACCTAGAGGGTCTGGGGGATCTGTAGTATACTAGAGTGAAGACCTACCCTAAAGCAAAGCTTCATCTACCCTAGAGTGAAGATCTACCCTGGAGTAAAGTTTCATTTACCCTAGAGTAAAGATTTACTCTGGAGTGAAGACCTACCCTAAAGTAAAGCTTTATTTACCCTGGAGTAAAGATTTACTCTAGAGTGAAGATCTACCCTAGAGTGGTGTGGCAACTGTTAAGCTAATTTTAACAGTCTGCTCTATAGGTGTATTCCTTTATGTAGCCCAACTGCCTCCTACAATCACTCTTGCAATCACTTCTAATATTACCTACTGACCTACCTACTGACCTACCTGCCGACCGACCGAACGGCTACGGCCACGGCTTGAGGCGACTACTCTAAAGGCAATACTGGCTAAAGAACAATTCTGAAGGTCTGGGCTGCAATTCTTCGCAAAGAAGGCTGATAAAAAAGCTAGTGAAGTAGCTTGTGAATTTATTTGCTTTATTTAATTAATTAACTGATTAAATTAATTAAAAAATATTATTAAATTAGTTAAATTAAGCTAACTATGTTTATTTTGGCTCAATTTAACTGGCGTTATCGCTGGCACAGGTAATATACTATACGAAAGCTTGGAGGAGCAGGCGAACCAGCTAGGCGCAGGTAACATAGTACACAAAAGCTCGGAGGAGCAGGCGAACCACCCCGACCGCCACGGCGGTCCGGGGTAAAAGGGCTGCGTGGTAGGCTGGTATAATCAAAGCCGACCCTCACCATAACCCCTTTAGTGGTGGGGGTCTGTGGGCTGTGGGCTGTGGACTATTGACTTATGACTTGTGGGCTGTAGGGAGACGCACCTGTTTTTGTCGAGGGCGCGCTGTGTGATAACTTCGTGTCCGCTCCTATAACTATAGTGGTTTACCCCGACCGCCACGGCGGCCCGGGGTTTGTGGGCTGTGGACTTGTGACTTGTGGGCTGTAGGGAAACGCACATGTATGTTTTTGTCGAGGGCGCGCTGTGCGAAAACTTCGTCCGCTCCTATAACCTGGTTATAGTGGTTTACCCCGACCGCCACAGCGGTCCGGGGTAAGACGGGCTGCCGTGCTTGCGCATTCGTTGGTCCTTCGGGACGGGATGTGGTATAGGACTTGTGGGTTGTGTGTCCGTCCCTTTTCTACGCAGCGAGAGCTGTGCGGGAGGGGTTAGGCTTCAGGTCAGCCTGTCATTCTATTAGCGGCCGGTGGCTGCTACAGGAAAACGGGCTACTAGGGGAATTAGGTTACAGTATGTGTGTGTATAAGCTGGGCGCAAATAATACACTAGATAAAAGTTCAAAAGAGCAAACGAACTAGCTAGGCGCAAGTAATATACTAGATGAAAGCTTAGAGGAGCAAACGAACCAGCTGGGCGCAGACAATATACTAAATAAAAGTTCAAAAGAGTTAGCAGTTGCTATACCACTCCAAAGTAGATCTTTACTCTAGGGTAGATGGAGCTTTACTCTAGGGTAGGTTTTTACTCCAGGGTAGATGAAGCTTTGCTCTAGGGTAAATGGAGCTTGACTCCAGGGTAAGCTTTACTCTAGAGTTAATAAAGCTTCACTCCAGGGTAAATTTTTACGTTAAGGTACATATATGTAATAATATATTGTGACAGTCAGTACAGGGGTCAGGAGCGCACGGACCACCCAAAACCTACTAGATTTCCTTATTGATACACTACCACTCTGCCCCACGTATTCACAATGGCACAATAGCAAACAATAGCAACTGCCCCGCTGCCCACACATACAATTTTTCTATATAACAACCAAGGCCTCTCGCACACTTTAGCTGTTTCTTCCTTTCTTCTTTAGCTTAGAATCTTCGTCCATAGCATCAATAGACTAGCTTCCATACTACTGTTCAGATCGTGACATATATTATATGAAAGCTTACAAGAGCATGCGAACTAGCTAAGCGCAGGTAATGGGTAGATGAAAGCTCATGGGAGCAGGCGAATTAGCTAAACGCAGGTAATATACTACATGAAAGCTCAGAAGAGCAGGCGAACTACCTAACTTTGAGCATATGCTCAACATATGCTAAGTATATATATGCACTCTAGAGACAGACTCCCGAAACAGGTCTCGTGAGTGCGGCTTTACCTCAAATAGGAAATCGTCGACTCTTTATATCACTGTGGGGTATAAGTTCGAATCCTATTACCACTCAGCCCCAGTTTCTTTATCTCATCCTTCCCATATAAACTTTGCGTGTGCATTGCGCGTGTAAGCATAGGGACGGGGCCCCGCAAGGCTTCGTCTACAAGTACCTTGCGGATCAATCTTTCTTCCCCATATTACTAAATTGGCAGCAATACACGTAGCTCTTCGGCAGCTCGTGCCGCCAAGATAGTCGAAAGTCGAAATAGGTTTCCAATAGGAGTCTAACATGAGATGGCGGTTAATAGTTCGAGCCATGGAGCGTTCTCGAGCGCTGTGCTCTGCGTGTTACGTGTTGCGTGTTGTGAATTGTGTGTTGGAGTAAACCTCTCTTCAAACGCGACAACAGACTCACCGGCTCGGCGCTAGGTTGACCGGTCTGCACGAAAAGAGGGGAGCACTCTCAATCTATAACCCGAGAACCATAATAGCCTCGCAGTTGTTCGTCTGCCGAGAATATCGCACGCTACCCACACACATTTTAGCGGTTGTAGGGGATGTTACCCGGACAGTAGCAGCAATCTATAACACGTCACCGGCAATCATAGGAGGGGCCTAGAAACTCCGTCCCGATTTACCATTAATCTCCAGGACAGCATCAGGTTTGCATCACTCGCATTTAGAGCTTGGCCCGCTGCTGTACGTATATATAGGTAGTAGCAGTAGCAGTCATCTGCCTTCATCATACGCAGTAGTACCAATCGCATGCCTATCAGATATCAGCGAGATCTGAGCTGCTTTATCTCGGATATGACACGAGCTGGGGGAGGCTGATGATTGTTCAATGATTATCGCTCGTCGTCCTCACCCCCTGACCCGCATTAAGTTTATGGTCGCATTATGCTAGGCGACCTTGCAGCGTCACCTCGACAGAGAACCTCGATAGACGTTGCATACATAATTTCGCCACCGCCTTCCCTGCAGCATGCTGTACCTGCCGTTATCTCGTGCGATCTGAAGCATAGGGTGGTATACTGAACAGGGAAAGCCGTCCACGTTATCAGTTGCTAGGTTACACATCCGGACTCGAAGGATGTTGTCTGTTACCTACCACATAGAGGAACCAAAATGATCATCACAGAGCCGATGTCGTTCTAGACGACCGCGAATCCTTAGGCCCAGAGACTTCCACGGCGCCTAGTCTGCAAGATACAGGGGATCGAAACAACGTCGGGCTAGCACGAGAAATAGGGTGAGGCCAACAAGCATCGAGCGATTATTCCACATGAAAACCAGGCCAGCGTTTGGTTGAAAACAAGAGCGTTGCAGCCAAGAGCAGCTATGCATGCATGATTTGCATTGTTGAACGACATCGCTATTGCTGTTCGTCTCCTGCACCTCAACCTCAACCAAACGTCTGTGCAGAAATGCGTCCATTGCAGTTCTAAATCATACCCTGCTCGGAGTCTCGCGCTGCGAACACAAAAGCAATTTGACGAACGCATAGAGGTGTTACTTCGGCTTCATATGTCGTCTGACACGAGCCCTATCAATTTGGCATTAGCGGCTCATCTGCATCCTGTAACATCCGGTCCGTCGGTCGTGCAGATCCTGTTTGCGGCCCGACGAGACATCCTATATTGTCGTTGCCTTGACCAATTGTCAATTGATATAGAGTAGTAGATGTCCATCTTCTTGTCCCTTGCTGTTTCCCAAGCAACCTACGTCTCTGGCGACGCTATAAGCGCTGTTATTACCGCCGTGACCCACTGCCCTACATAGGTCGACCAGCATTGGAAAAGCGAGTAAGGGAGACACACACACGAACAAAATGCGTTTGCAGAACCACCTATTTCACATGTTTTTTTTGGCTGTTAACAGGGAGCTCATTTTCTCAATGCACGACTGTGTCACCACGGGCGCATCCGATTGCTCGATCCGGGTGTTCGTTTGAAATTATTGATAATGGCGTTTTAGCAGCTCGTCTATAGTTTCTTATTTGTCGTCTATTCCCTAGAAGCGAATGCAACTTCGGCGGGTATACGGAAGGAAGCACAGAACATGCGCTTATTTGGTGCTACAGCCCTAACTTCTAATACGGCCGCTTCTCCGGGGTTCTCCGGATCACCAAATGTGATGGGGGCGCCAATCTCGGCTGTGATGCGATCGCATACGTCTAGCATAGGTCCTTCACCCTCGGCTTTGGCGGCGAAACAGTGGACGTGGACCATTGGGAGCTTCGTGGAAGTGTACGGTTCGAATAACTGTTCATGTCCGGCATAAAGCCCGCGGTAGTGAGGTAGGAATGTAATGGCCGATGCTGGGAGATTCATTACGAAGTGTGATATTGTCGGTGGGATCGGAATGCGCTGCTCCACGATCGGAGTCTTTCCCCCCCTTTCGCCATCTTTCTCTCGATATCTACTACTTCGTTTCCCTTTTGCGACGGCGTGTTCCCCACTGGTGGAAGCAGCGTAGACTAGGTCGGCAGCTTTCCTAACAAACGTCCGGCCATCCTCATTAAATGCTCGGACGTATTGAGTGACCTAGACTATTATGAGTATCGCATCGTGGATGCTAGGATTACGGAGTCGGCGTACCTTGTTGCGTTTGATATTCGAGTCGAGAAATCGGTAGCTCTCCGGATTGTAATCATTCGCCCATACGAAGACACCTCTCCTGCCGGCGGGGATAGCAAAAGGCCCAATACCGGCCATAACATCGCACACTACCTCGCCTGGCTTAAAGAGGTGGACAAGGCGCCTATGCTCGCCTTCTAGCTTGCTATTCCAGTAGACTTTAGCGTAATCGAAGTGGAAAACACATTCATTTTCGCGCGTTTCGACGTTGAGGTCTTCGTCACCGGCTAAGAGCTCGTATGCAAATGTGCGGAATTCCGACTCAGTGCCCACGTTCGCAACCTTATTGATGACGGTGCGCACACCGGGATTCTTGTCTATCAGCACCTCGGCGATCAGCTTCTTGTACGGCAAGAACTGCTCCCGCAGATTCAGATGCGCTATATGGCCCGCCTGGTTAAAGCCCACGGGAATACCGTCGTTATTGTCGCGGGGCTCCGGCGGAAGCAGACATCGCATCACATCCTCATAAGACCAGTAGTCGTAGTCAAGCGATAGGTCGTAGGGGATGATGCCGAGCTCTTGCTTCTCTATACCGTCGCGGAGGAGGGGTGTCCATGTATCGGGTGCTATACGCACAGAGACGGATCAGAGAGAGGGTCGCATACTTCTTCATGCCGGACACTGTCGGATGGTTGCATACCTTTTGGTCGCACCTTTGGATCAAGAAGCAGACATCGAGTGCCCTGGGACGCCAGCGTCTGGTCTGGGTGTGCTACCACACATGACACCCGTTCGGCAGTCAATAGTGTCTTCTCTTTCTGTAGGCTCTGCCGCCACTGCGCTATCTTCTTCTTGTCGGCAATAGAAACCGCGGCGAGGTTTACTGTCTTCGCGAAAAGTGCACGGTCGAGGACACCGATGGCGTAGCGGGCAGCGGGCGGGCAGAAGAGCCGATTCATGTCCCCCTCGGTTGCGGCTGCGGTATCCTGATGGGGGAGAGTCGTAGAGTTAGCATGTCCCTTGAAGGATGGTGCAGAATATTAATAAGGGATCAACCGTATGGGATCAGAATGTCCGTACCGCCATATTTGGGAAATTTGCATGTTCGTGTTCGCGGAACTTTTGCGAATATCTATCTTAATTGTTGAGCGACCTGGGACCCCTGCTGGCGGGGTACTAGGTTTTACCGCTTTTCAAAGTACCCATCGTATAGGGCTTAGCGCAACGCCATTTTTACCAGAGAGTTCGTGCCTTTTACATCAGGTATATCGAGGAAACATATATATCATTCATCACAAGCTACATATCGCGCACACAATCGATGCTGGCAGAAAAATCATTGTTGAATACATTAGCACAGTCTCCGCACAAGGTCGCTTTACTCGAAGATGGCCATTTGATGGAGTTTGATGCACCACAAACATTGTTGCAGAATTCAAACTCGAGATTTTCCAGACTTTATCGGACAAGTGGCGGGTCTTTATTAGCATGATGGTTTTCAGACGAACTTGTTGCTTTAGAATCATCAATCAGCAGAAAGAAGGCTTAATGTGCAAAGGATGGACCCCGCATCCATCTTGCCATGGGACTAGGAGAACCTTGAAGAATGTGAAATGACAAGCATAAACCCACACAGACTTTGCTGAATAAAACGGTTTCCGAGCATCCATCCCAACAGCGTGACTAGTGACCATATATGCCCATGATTGATTGTATTGGTCTGCTGACTCATCCAAACAATAGGTAGGGACGATCGCGGCAATGGCAAAGCTTGATAAAATCACGTTAATCTGACACCCTTAACAATCAACCGGTCGGTTAGCTCAGTTGGTTAGAGCATCGTACTAATATAATACACTGTATTATATGAAGTAATGCGAAGGTCATGAGTTCGACCCTCATACTGACCACATGTATCTTTTTGCAATTTTTTAAACCGGGTGCAAATTTTCTTTTCGCTTCTTACAATTGTTTTTAACCCTTTTTTTTTCTTTTCTTTTTTTTCTTTTACAGAAAGAAGTTCAATTTTCAGTAAATATTATACAATGGATGTACTAGTCTACATTTTATACTGGTCCTATTCTTGTGGGGTCCAAATGTTGGCAGGGCAGACGCAATTATCCTAGGTCATTTTTCTCTACTGTATTCCTTTGAGATTAGAATTAGGTGTGAGGGATGAATGCTAAGAATCAAACAAAGGAAGGTATTATTAAAAAATTGTAACAGTTGTAACCCGATGTAAAACAACGCAGAACTCACTACACACACATCTTATCTTACTTGCCTTTTATCACCCACATAAAAGAAAAGCAAGGTTATCTAAATGGTGTGTGTAACCCGTAATGATGCATTATGCAACTCGTTATAGGCTTGACTGGGACTATGAACCCCTCTTCCCACGCCTCTCTGATGAGACCCAATGCGTTTTTCCTCATCTGTAGTGCACTCTCTGACTCAATGCCTCTAGTGTTGAAAACTTCTCTATTAAGCATCTGCTTAGTAGCTGATGCAATAACAAGGGGACCGACCACCCACAGTTAGAACTATCTATCTATTAAGTCGTTGGGGGCAGTCTTGCCATAAAAAGAGCAAAAAGACAAACGTGGTCAGTATGAGGGTCGAACTCATGACCTTCGCATTACTTCATATAATACAGTGTATTATATTAGTACGATGCTCTAACCAACTGAGCTAACCGACCGGTTGATTGTTGAATCGCCACCCGCCTTTTGCCATATATAATCTACCGCTCTGCTGACTTACAACCATGTACTATTTAGCTATCAGCTTCCTTCCGATTTCCCTCACAGCCAGTTATGTTGTGGGTATTGCTCGCGCAAACGCTGTGTGGGACATACTCTCAATGGCCGGCCGAGTGTGCCTACATTGGTTACCTCCTTGGCCATCGTCTGAGCCAAATATTTGCTGTCAGCCTATAAAGGCTTATGATAAACGACTTCCTGGGAAGTCATCCGCCATACGCTTCGATATGATGCCAAACAGCCTCCTTAGCCACCTCCTCAAGGCCAGGTCGGGTGCTAGAAGCTTGAAGCCTGCCTATTAGATGTCTAGGATAAACGACTTCTTGGAAAGTCATCCGTTATATGCCTCGATAGAGTGCATAATACCCCCTTAGGCCAACTTCCTCGTGGCCATGTCAAATGCTGAAAGCTAGATGGTTGCAACCAACAGAAGAGAGGCCTCCCCTTTCTATCATCATCGCCATCAAAATCTTCGAGAATAAATACTCGAAAGCTCCCTATCTGATAATATCCTGGATTTCCCACCCAAGCACCGCTTCTAGATGACCCACCCCTGAAGCTTCCAATTTCACCACCTATCCGCAACCATGCTTCAGACTGTCTGCCACACTACTGCCGAGTCTCATGATACTTTGGAGGAGTTGGCTAAGGTGATAGCAAGGTCGAATCGAGTTATCGCTATCACAGGTGCTGGTATCAGTACCAGTGCCGGCATCCCAGTAAGAATAAAGACCCCTTGAGTTTCGGTGATGCTCACAGGACTAGGACTTCGAATCATTGGACTTAAATCGACCCGGTGTCAAGACTCGAGATCTCTTTCAGCAAACGGCTCTTTCCCATCCATCAGACGGGCCTGCACTGATCAAACTCTGCCTTGAACTATTCGAGCATGCAGAGACTAGTCAGCCAAGCCTACCGCATCGATTCCTTATGGATCTATTGAAAAGTGGCCAACTCGTCAGAACATATACGCAGAATATCGATTGCCTCGAAGAGCAGCAGGTCTTTGCATAGACGTAAGCAAAGGGCCAGGTGTTTTCATTTCCGACCCTACCTCCGACACAACAGCACCACTTCAACCATCTCTGCCTCGAGGCGTTGAATGTGTGTAATTGTATGGATCGATTCGTTTGCTTCGGTGCATAAAATGTAGATAGTAATGTAGTTGGTCCTAGTTGCGGAGCTCAGCGGCACATGGGCAACTTCCAACTTCCTCCCTGTCCAGCTTGTCCTACCACAAGCAGAAGGGGCCGTACACTACAGCCAGGACTTCTCCGACCAGGCATCCTCCTACACAACGAGCTAGACCTGCGGGCCCAGACGATCGCAGAGATAATTCAACATAATTTGTCCCTTGATGTCGACTTGCTTTTGATCCTTGGGACGAGTCTTATAGTACATGGCATCCAGAAACTCACTAGAAAATTCGCGAAACTTGCTCACAAGAATGATGGCCTTGTGTTGTATATCAACCAGAAAGTTAAATAGTTTCGATGTTTTACCCAAATTTAAGATATTTTAAACCAATAATAACTTTTATTTTTTAAACGGCTGCCTAGAAAGCACTGGGATGGGGTGGTTGACTACTGGGTTGAGTGGAAATGCGATGCGTGGGTTAATGATTTGACAACCCGAGACCGCTGGCTGTCAACTGCGGGATGTTTGAAGTCAGCGACTATTGATGATGAAGTCCAGCGTTTAGAGCGTAAACGTCTTGCTGCTGAACCTGATCATATTGCCAGACACGTTAGAAGGCGTTGCAAGTCTGCAGGGGACGGGCGGCGAAGGAAAGCGTTGGTTGGGACACGTGATTTTCCGAGTGATCTGACGGGCTGTACCTCTTGAAGGCAGAAACTTGGAAGGAATCTATTAGTGATACATCGATATATGTATTGGGTGAATTGCTTCAGGTCGTTCACTACTCCAGTCGCCAAGAAGTAAGAAATGCTCCGTTTGGATACGCAGACACGGCAGACCACCGTAATCCTCCGTTAGGTATCTTATGGTCAGCTTTATGCATAGGTGGGGTTTCGCTCAGGACGGCAGCCTCCGGCTGAAAGTGGCGTCGTCACTCAGGTAAAGTCACCAATTTAATCCACCCACGTAAAACCCAGCTACGAGGTGCTGCGGGCGACCTAAAAAACGTGGAGCTGATCTGTCAGGGATGCATGCAAGGCTGAGATCGACGAAGCGGCGCATGCGTCATAGGTTTGGTGAGGCTGGGTATAGCCATATAATCGATGACTAGTTCAAATTCTACTTGTCGTCGTCTTCACTACTGCTAATGTAAAGCTTATTATGCTATTTCATTAGATGTTCCGCTACTGAATACATTCCTAGCGATGTCGACGAAGAAACGAACAATTGATGCTTACTTCAGCATGCCTAGGGCCAAGAAGCCACGCGATTCCGATCACCTAGCTTTAGAGGATGAGCTTCCATCATCGGTAATTTTCACATTTCATTTAATAGAATTACATAAAAAATTGAGGTTGTGGCATTCACAATAGGGATCTAGGAAATAGGAGGACAATCCACCGATGAGAACACGACACGGCGTGAGACTAACATATCTGGAAGACTATAGGCTCTCATACCAATGGCGGTGATAAAACAAATAGCGACATAACGAAGGTGGATATTAAACCACCAGGTTACTCTACACATGCGTCATACCCATTTCCTATACCACATCTAGCAGATGCTCTCGAAGCTGAGCTCTCGGGCCCGCCAGCGCGCGACGCGCGCGTGATAGCCGACCAGCCAGACCTCGACCTTTTGTACTTTGAGCCGTATATCTCGCGGCATGCGGCTCGGCAGCTCTTTGAGTTTCTGCGGGCTGAGCTACCGTTCTACCGTGTCGAGTATGATATCCTGAGGGGCGGGATTAAGACGCACATTCGTACACCTAGAGTGAGCTACCTCAATTCCTAATTCGCTTTCCTCTGCTTTAATACCGTACGTCGAGTGAATGGCCTCCTTTTAGAATTTGTTTTCATCTATTTATTTTCTCTTTGCCAAAGAGATCTAGGATACCTATGGCCGCCTCAGGACTCAGCTTATTGTTGCCATGACTCGCTGACTCCGTAACCTTCATAGTGGACGACAGTGTTCGGTGTGGACGAGACAGCGCGTTTTGAGATTAACCCTTCATCCGCATCTGGCTCGTCTGATCCCCAGCCCCAAATAGGGAAAGTGATAGATAAGCAGACTGGGAAGCCGGTCCCTGTTGGCTATCGGGACACAAGTGAGGCACCAGGCCCAAGGAGGCAAACAGGGTACAAAGCGATACCACGTCCCATTCCCCATTGTCTCGACATCCTACGGAAGTCTACCGAAGCGGCAACGGGATGCTACTTCAACTTTTGTCTAGTGAACTATTATGCCTCCGGCGCGGACAGTATTTCTTTCCATAGCGACGACGAACGGTTCTTGGGCTTATCTCCTGCGATCGCATCATTTTCGTTAGGTGCACGGCGAGATTTTCTGATGAAGCACAAGCCGCCGGGGTCGAAGTTGGGGAAGACCGATGACAATGACGCGCCAAGGGGGACGCTGAAGCTGCCGCTCGGAAGTGGCGACATGATCTTAATGCGCGGCAAGACGCAAGCGAATTGGCTGCATTCTATCCCCAAGCGTGCTGGTAAAAACGAGTGGGATGGTGGGCGGATTAATATCACCTTCCGACGGGCTTTGGTCAGAGGAGGCACGGAAAATTATTATCAATACAACGTAGGCGGTGGCCCTGTTTATAAATGGAATTCCGCGTGCCAAGAGATGAAACCGTGGATGGGAGCCTCGGACGCATGAATATTATAGTAGGTACTTCTCCTCTATGCCGCTCCCGCTTCTCTTTTTTATAGGTCGAAAACAAAACAATGCTCGTTCCATTAACGCCTGCTATGCGCCTATCCATCTACTCCAGAATATTTAGAAAGTGGAAGGAATATATCCCGGTGACTACTTTCCTAATTTGAACGTCGCCTGTGCATATTTCCGAAGGGCTCGTAAGAACAGCTGATATCCTACCCCTTGGTTATCAGGAGCGCAGTATATTTCAGTCAAGCGTATAGCCCACGGTGGATAGCCCTGTAAGTCGACGAAGGGCTCAAACGAGATAAGTAGGTCCGGTTCGCTCATAACAGCCTCGGACAGCTCGTTGTCGATTACATCCATAGTGATATCCCCGGCGGAAATCTTGTTCTTCTGTACCATATGGGTCAAGACCCTCGTAAGGTCAACCATAGCTTCACGACCATCGTCTTCCGAAATAAGGATGAGATCCAAGCCCTGGCGACTATGCGATCGAATGGCCGGAGCGCCTCGGGCGAAAAGTGCAAGAGGTGGTGCCTGATGTTTGCCGAACCAAGTCTTCAGACGGTTGCATACGCTACGGTGGGTTTGTGTCATGTATCGCTTGAGGACGCCTACAGGCTTGAGTTAGCGGCGAACGATGGAACCAGCATATGGAAGAGCACTGGCAGTACCTGTCTTCTCGTATATGGATAGTTTAGGGATGCCGGCGGCTGCGCACCACGCGGTCACCTCAGAAACCTCATTGACCAACTTCTCCAAAGCGTCCCCTTTTCCGCCGTTCTCGAGAGTAAGGATTATGCTTAGATGGCCCGGCAATCTCTTCAATGTGGCCACATCGCGGGCTATGTACTCGGGCGAATTGTAGTGATGCTTGAGAATGGCGACAAAGCGGTTGGAGACTGCGTGATAGGCGATGCGGATGCGGATGTAGAGAGAGAAGAGAGCGTGGATGAATAAGTAGAGGATGGCATAGAGCTGGGCTTTGAGGAATTTCCTGAGGCCGAAGTGCGATAGGTCCTGTTTCCTTGCGCGGCTGCTGCTTCGCTGTCGGGAGGGTGGCGAGGGGAGATAGTTCTGACAGGTTCGTATTAGCTCCCAGAATTGTGAGGCCAATTGTGATTGGGACTGACCTTAGCTAAGTCCTCACGTTGCACTGCGCCGAGTTTCCTATGCCCGGACTTCTCATCCTCTCGATATAACTGGGTGTCTTTCGCGGTAAATGGCATGGCTGCCCCGGATGTTGCGCGATGCGATAGCTGTGTACAACAGGCGGGAAGACGTGCCTAAAAAGGGGGGGGGGGGCGGGTTCAAATTGAGGATTGATCAAGGAATCTCGCAGGTTGTAGATATTTTCTCTTCGGCTATTATTATTATTATCTGACTTCACTTGCACCGCCTTGGTTGCAGATGGTGCAGTTTGTCTATCAGTGCAAAACAATTGTGTGCCACAAGAACATCCAACAAAGCAGTGTGTGGTTGAAACGAAGGTACCTAGATTATCATGTGGAATCCAGGTTTGAATTGGATGTTGGGTGGAGTGACAAGAGGTGCATAGAGCCCAATTAGCTAAGTATGCATAGCTGCTGTACCTCCCTGCCTACTTTAGTGTGGGTAGGTTGAGATAGGCCTAAGCTATGCACTGGCCTCAGCCACAAATTGCGCGGCCCGCAACGTAGGTATTCTTTCCCCGCCACTAGATACAATCCTTTCAACCACCCCCTGCACAACAAGCTGCAACGTAGTAGATAGGTACTCTGTACGTCCAACAGCATATTTTTGCTAGCTAACAAGTAAATCTGCTTCATGACTTCTAGTTAAGTGGTCTATTTTTATAATCAATTGGATCCCAAGGCCCTCCAAAAATAGCAAAGTAGGTACCTAGGTAAGTGATTAGGATGTTTTAGAAACTACACACGCTATGCTGTAGGTATTGTCCTTGTATTCCCAAGATGGTAGCCTCCAGTGATGACTAATATAGATCGTTAGGTTAGGTAGTAGAGCGATATTAGTATATGTATATATTCGTGGGGAATTGTTTGATGTATACTTCCAGACACCGCCAACAAACCTCTGGGGGGCAAATCGTGACTCTCTCAACCCTGCCCTGTTGCCTTGCTGCACACTGCGCAAGATACGCTGTTGTTGCTGAACGAGCCAGCCAATTCCCGTTCGCTCGGATGACGGCATTTCCGGCATGGAACTCCCGAAGCTCATCCCAGCTTTCGATTGATGTCATATGAATGTTGGGGGACCCTGGCTTCAGATGATCGCAAGGTCCTTGCGGCGGCAGTTGGTAGATGACATGGCTCTTGAGCGCCGTGATCAGATCCACGTCACCGATCCATTTCCCCTTTTCGCGAATGGATATGACCGACTCCATTAGGCTCAGTTGAACATCCTGGTTGCCTCTGGAGCTGAACCCTTCTATCGGCCGCTCCCAATTCGTAAATGACAAGTGCATGGAGGTGTCGTAGAACAGATCTGTTGCTGTGCCATCGAACTTCTGAGGGTCGGCATCTCGCCAGAACGTGGTGTCCTGCGCAGCCATGACCGGATTCTCGACTGAAAAGAACATGGTGAAGCCTGGTTTGCCGATATTCCCTAAGAGTCGAGTGAATGAGTTCCGTTTGCCTCCAATCATTGGATCATTTAAGAGCTTTTTCAATCATCTTGTAAGCATCGTCTCAGAATACCATTTGCATCCTCACTCACCTTTTCTGGAACGAACATGGAGTCGCCGATTGACATTCCAATGATGTTGTCCGGGATCTTGGAATATGGAATATCGTGACCAGCCACTAGATACGAAAGAGTGGAAATGATGCGAGGATAGGTGGGCGTTTTATATTGTGCTTCGGGGGACTGGTAAATTTTGCCCAAGTATGTCATGCAAGCAGCATCTATCAGCGGGCGTTCCAAAGCCTGCACTTGAATTACTGGCCCTGGGATTGTTTCGAAAGCATCCCAGTTCGCGGCAGCCAGGCATTCTAATGTCTGCATCACACTGTCGTTGGCCTGAAGTAGCAGGATTCGATACGACAACAGGTCATGATCGAGACACCATAACAAATCCTGCGTATTGATTTTCGGTTTTGGGATATGACCGCTCTGAACGCCCGAGAGAACATATATAGCGGCAGTGTCCCCGTCTCCACACCAGAGCTTGAATTCTGAACTGCCTTCAGTTCCGGGTCGGTGAGTGCAGAACAACCTAGGCGCTGCTGAGGGTGCGTAGACTGAGTAGTCCCTGTTCGTATATATGATTTCTCCTCCTGCTCTCACTTTCATATCTTGGTGTGCCCATCGAGCATGGCTATTGACCCTTTTTGCTACGGGCTCTACGCTCCGACGTGTGCCGTCTGAATTTTGGCGAAAGACAGTAGCAAAGTTAACAAGATCCAGGTCATGGGCTGCTGTATCTGTGTACTGAATTATGCACGGAAGCTTGTCAAGGCCGTCCGACCTTGCC
Organism: Xylaria sp. Z21; assembly: GCA_037356095.1. Lineage (NCBI taxonomy): Eukaryota > Fungi > Ascomycota > Sordariomycetes > Xylariales > Xylariaceae > Xylaria > Xylaria sp. Z21. The sequence continues at coordinate 432,386 of JBAWJX010000007.1, read as the reverse complement.
GCCAATCGCCTCAAAACTTCGACTCTGCCATCTGCATCTCGCACACATTGGAGTAAGACGTTAGGTTTCTCTAGACCAAAAAATGGGTGCAGAGACAGCTGCGCAAAACTGCCAATATATGTCCGAGAAGGGAGAAACTGAGGCCGATTCCTTCCAAGATTGAGAAAGCGAAATGAATTGGCCTCATCTGCGAGGTACTGCTCTGCAGCCTCACCAAGCAATCTCAGTCCTTCAGCTCTGTTTTGGATGTTTTTCGGTAACTCTAGACGTTGGCGTGCTACAGCGGAACAATGCCGGGTGATAGTTAGCGACAAAGCCTTGATGAGCTTGATGGCCTCTAATGTCTGTGTACGATCAAGAGGTACATTCCATCGAGACAAGGTGCAACCGAGAGTTACCAGGAGTAGCTCTCTGAAAGTGATACGCGCAGGGTCCGGCTTAAACGTGCCTTGTCTCCTTGTGGGCACACCATAGGATTTTAGCCTTGCAAGAGAAAGAGACCAGGAGACGCCGCTAATAGGGGTAGTAGCCGAAGGAGAACAACCCAGCGATAGAACACCCCCAGGAGCAACCAATGAATCATCCATGAGGACCTCAACTCTCTGACTACCGAAGACGTTGATATCAGGGTAGATATGCCACGCGGCAAGACCAAGTATCGCTGACCCATCCTGGACTTCTTGAGGGACGCCAGATACGAGCCGTTCAACGGTTGTCAAGGTCTTGTTCCAAATATCAACGACACTCAGATAGACGGCCGTCTCAGATCCCATAGACAAGCTCACATTCCGAAGAATGAGCCGGAGTTGTGTTTGCTTCTTCCTCATAACAAAGTCGGCAGTTTGTAGCCACGCGCGGGCACTAGAGTCCCATTTCGCTAGTTCGCTTCTTGGAATGCCTTGCTGGACGGCCGCTGCAGCCATGGAGAATGGTATATTCTCGCTAGACTCCCAGCTCGCCGCTATTTTTTTCCTTCGCTCCTCAACTAACTCGACCCAGATCGAAGTAGCCTCTGCTGCGTCGAATACTGATGCTAGCATACAGGCAAGGAGGTGCACATGTATGGCGCTGGGCATTTTGTCCCCTGAAGATGTAGCAGCTGCCCATATAGAGGTCGCATCAACTCCAGCGTATGCGCCGAACAAGGATGCAGAGTAAAACTTGGACTCTTGGTTAATTGCCTGCTTAGAGATCTCCGACGCCCGTTCCCCATAAGCCTTAATCAATTTCGGGGTGTCTGAACAGACTCCATCAAAAAGAGCAGCGAGGCGACGAGCGGTGACATGGCTCTCCCCATACTCTGCATCCTGCTTCCTCCTTGATGACAGTATCTCTCCTAGGGGGCGATACTCCTTCGGCGCCTCAAAGTTTACCAGGCAGAAATCGAAGTTGATGTTCGCTGCGGCTACAGTTACTTCATTTGTGGCTTGGGCAAGCGAAGCTTGAAGCTTAGCAATCGACATCTTCGTAAACAATGGCAGATAAGTATGCAGTTATGGGGTGAATGGGAGCCTAATCGTCGCATAGCCTAGAACTAAAGAAAAGGCTGAACTGATTCATGGCCTTCTGAGTCTAATGGGGACTCTATTTACCTTTAACTATATCTATATACAAGGCGACTGCTACGATGTGAGCCCCTAATTAGATATACGGAAAGTGATCGAATGGTGGACTTAGGCGCAGGGGCTGCTTAATCCATGGAATCTCACTTCCACGTTTCTGCCTAGGAATTCGCCTAAGATTCTGCCTATATAAATGTGGCATCTCATTCGTTGACCACATTTCTCTGCGGAGTAAGAATACAATATGCATATTCGTAAACGTTGAAATACCTCGATTAACTCAACTAACTCGAGAGTTAATTACGTCTTGGAGAACCCAAGCTCGCAAGACCTTCTGAAGTACCACAGGGCACAACTTATGATGGCTTATCCAATGGAGGTATTTGTAGATGACATAGTGCTGGTGCCCAGCAAGTACCAAGGCTTCGTAACATAAACACACAGCCATCGTAACTAAAATTCAATCTGTTTTCATACAATGTTTATCTAATCACATTACTCAGGTTCGAGCCTGCTACTAAGAAACCGTCGCCTTGACATCCGGACCGTATTCTATGAGAGGCTCGTTGCTTGAAAGTCTGGAGGACATTATAAATGATACCATATCTAGCTCACGTCTCAAACTGTTGTGTATCCCATCAACACGTGCAAGCATAAATAAATTGGGGGATATCTCTGGCGTTCCTGTTCTGAGGTTTGGAAATTCTATGCAGAAGGGAGCCGGACTTTTTTGTAGCATCTAGAGTTTGAGCGAGGCAGTTACTAGCTCATATAGCCAGCGTTGATCAGTGTTACTAGTATTATGCTGCAGGCAGGCTTGCCCCCCCCTGTAGCCATGTAAGGACGTAATCATAAAATACCAAACATATCAAAATTGTGATAGAAACCAACAAGCGTTCACACGCTCCCCACTGAAGTACTGCTAATATTACATGTACTGTCTTCATGTTGGCTACAAGTGGTGTGCCCGCCCATGGGGCTTGAGGGCTGTTTTGCGACACAGACGTCTTCCCTGACCACCATTTTTACATGACGAACGGTCTTTCAGTAAAGATCTGCCCCCAATCCGCGGATCCAGTTTGGTAGACGATCAGGGCTTGTTGCCATTTGGTCCTAAATAATCTTTCTATTGAAGGAGTGGCTATCGTTTGTATTATTGCCGTCGCTATAATCATCATGGCGTTGCTTCACGGCCTGTTATGGGCCATCGCCCTGCTAGTCAGTGGCGCTACAACCTACTCGATGTCACGACTGGCCCAGAACTACTTTGCAGCACGTCAGATAGGCCTTCCCATCCGCGTGATTCCCATCAGTCATACAAATCCGTTTTGGATGCTCGTCGACAGGCGCGTTCTTTCTGTCATCAAAAGGATACCCTTTATTGGTAGCAGCAGTTTTACGAGATACAATTACCGAGCATGGGAGCTATCTGACCGATACTATTCTCATGCTGAGATGGGAGATGCGTTCATTATGGTGACGCCGGGGAGAAACTGGCTCTATGTTGCCAACCCGGAGGCACTGATGGACATCTTCCGTCGAAGGACCGACTTTCCGCGCTGCTTGGAGCTCACGGGTATGCGCATGCCCTTTCATTTCGCAAACGATCAGCTGCATGTTCGAGATTGACTGACAAGTTCATAGAGATACTCAATGTATTTGGTCCAAACATATCGACAGTTGATGGGCCACAATGGAAGATGCAGCGCAAAATGACGGCAAGTTGTTTTAACGAGCCGAACAATGAGATAGTGTGGTCCGAGACTCTACTCTTGGCGAAAGACATGCTGAGCTATTGGACTTCCAAGAAATCCATCGATTCTGTTGCTCAAGATACAAGGACGCTATCGCTTCACGTCTTGTCTCGAGCCGGGTTTGGTAAATCTTTCAAATTCCAAGGCCAAGACGCAGGTTCCGAAAGTAGCCCATCAATCAGCTACAAGGACTCATTGCAGCTGATTTTGGAAAACTGCGTCTTGATCATGGCTCTCGGCCTGAAATTCCTCGAGAGGGCTTGGTGGCTTCCTCGCTATCTGCGAAACCTGAGTGAAGCATGTGCTTCCTTTCAGAAATACATGACGACTCAGTATGAAGAAGAAAAGCAAGCATTTTCCCAGGGCCGTGGACTCGCGGACCGCAACCTAATGACCTCTCTCGTCCGTGCATCACAAAACGAGACATCAGCTGGCGGCTCTGGTCTGACAGAGAGCGAGATCTACGGCAACATGTTCGTCTTCAACTTTGCGGGTCATGACACAACAGCCCACACCTTCACGTTTGCCATCTTCTTCCTTGCTGCTAACCCCCAAGTTCAGGACTGGGTGCATGAGGAAGTACGCCAAGTGCTAGGCGATCGAGAGCCTAGCACTTGGCAGTACAATGCGGATTTCCCTCGTCTGAAGCGTTCTTTGACAATCATGCTCGAGACTCTCCGTCTTTACACGCCTGTACCCGTGGCCAAGTGGACGGGGAAAGAGGCCCAGCAGCTCAGTGTGGGGGGCAAGAGTGTCGTCATCCCACCAAACACCATGGTTATCCCCAGCTATGCTTCGGTACACACCGATCCCAAGTACTGGGGCTCTGATTCCCTCACTTGGCGTCCTTCACGATGGATTAAGACTACCGAGCCGACCACTGCGGAACATGGTTCGGAGCAGCTCATAAGCCCCCAGAGAGGGACGTTTCTAGGATGGTCAGAGGGTTCTCGCGACTGTCCTGGCCGCAAGTTTTCTCAAGTAGAGTTCGTGGCGACTATAGCAACGCTCGTCGGAGACTGGCGTTTCGACCCTGCGACTGGACCCGGTGAGACTATTGACGATGCTAGGCAAAGGGTTCTGCATCAAATAGAGACGGACTCGGCTCCGGTTCTTCTTTTGCAGATGTTACACCCAGAACGAGCACCACTCGTGTGGAGCAGGAGGTAAAATGATTTTGTCTTCTCGGAACCAAGAGGGACCAAATGATGGAGGGTCCCAGCTTGGCCATATCGGTAATAATACACACTGATATCTAGATCTCTACACGGATAGGAACCAAGTCGGCGAGCTTCCTGTTTCAAGCCTCCGGCTACCAATAGTTAGCACAAATAAGTAATCATATATTGCTGTATAATATCCAAACAACCAGGCAACCCTTAATTTTCTCGAAGTGTTGTTTCCTCTTCGATTGCTACCGTGTTGAGCCTGTCATTGTAATGCATGTTCGCTTTTTGGTACCTCGATCGAATCACCATCTCCACAGTATAGGTAGGTGTCTGGTCATGTTCATTACCTTAGCGGAGCTCCTAGCAACTAAACAACGCCTTGCGCAAGGGTTGTTCACTGTACTGAGAAGTACCTGTACGTTTTTTTTTTTTTTTTGCGACATTAGGCCTTAGGGGATGTTAGCCCCCCACCCCCCCAGGTACCTCAGATAAGTACCCCATACGTCAAATGTTTACCTAAGCTAGCTCCTCTGTCGTATCTAGGTTTCATCAACATAGGCAATTTGAGGCGAGGAGTCGTCATCTACAAGACCGAAGAAATAAGTGCTAATGATATCGATGGTATCCGTTCGGCTCTTCGATAGCGATTGAATTGCTTTGTTTATAAAGGATTGAACCTGTTTTTTTACCATTATAATAAGAGAGGTGATTCGCAGCGAGCTTCTCGCTTGCCTAGCTCGTGCTGTCCCCCCTCCATGGTGTCGTCGTTGGCATCGGCCGCAGCGACGTAACCAGCCTGATGGAGAGCACCGGGTCTGGGTCGCGGGCCCTGTTCCCCAAAGGCCCTAGTTTTACACTCGAAGACTTCTCGAATAAGGATTTCATCGTCCGCGACTTCGTTGACAGCCTCGCTGAAAATGCCGTCTCCCAAAACCGACGCTCCGGTGCCGCTCAGCAGCCCTTCGACCCTAAGCCTCTCATAAGAGCTTTCGAAAGTATAACACCCATGAAACTACTTATTGGCATCCTCCATCCGAGGAAATGCGCTGCGCTGCTGCTGACACTGCGACCTTTTAGACGCGCTAGAGGGCCTCAGCAGCCTCTCGGAAGAACTACAGGAGAAAGAGTCGGAGCTCCTAACGCAAGCCAGACGCGCCGAAATACAACACGACCAGACACTCGATACCCTCGGGCGCAAGCTTGACCAGTCCATAAACCAGTTCGAAGCACTCGATATCACACTCAACAATCCAAGTGCCAATGACAGGGGCAGCCGCGGAGAGGCCGGCGGCAATATCGCCGTGCAAATTGGAGAGAAGCTAGAGGAACTCGATCGGAAACGGAGACGGGCGTTAGACGCCAACTTCTTAATACAATGCTGGCTCCAGGTCAGCGAGACCGGCGAGTTGACGTCTCTGCAGGACATTCAGCGCCAGGGCGGTTCGGAGAACAAGGTGCGATGCGCCGTCATTGCGCATCAGCTAATGCGCATCAGCCAAAGGTTGGACCCGGCATCCTGGAATCAGACGAACGGGCATCAGAAGAATGGCACCACCAACGGCATCAATGGCACTGAAAGGTCACATAACACTCGCGAGATACTGGAGAAATTCTGCGAAACCCTCGAACAGGACTTGTTGAAGCAGTTCAACAATAGTTACCGGAAACAAAACTTCGACGATATGATGGAATGCGCCAAGGTATTACATGATTTCAATGGTGGCGCCAGTGTTATAGCCATTTTTGTCAATCAGCACCAATTCTTCATCGATAGGGACCAGCTCATCACGGATGAGGTTATGATGGACGGGGAAACCTGGGACCAGCTCGCGGACCCCGATGCTGAACCACCAGGCGTCGAACCTAGCCTACAATCACTTATTGACGAAGTCCGGATAATCATGCAAGAAGAGTCTTTCATTATTAAAAGGGCCTTCCCATATTACGAGACTGTTCTGATCAAGTTTATCCAAAGAATATTTCAACAATCCGTCCAACAGAGGCTAGAAATGGTACTAGAAAAAGCCAGTACTATTTCATCTCTTGCTTTCCTTCGGTCGCTACACTCCTCACGAACATACATCGGTGCCTTGATCGAGGATCTGAAATCCCATGGCCTGACAGAACACCCGGAGCCTTGCTCGGCTCAGATTGCCCAAACCCTAGACCAGCAGATGGAAGAGCTGTTCGTTCCATATATCATGGGGAATTCATATATCGATCGGGAGAAAAAGAGTTTGGAAGAACTCTTCAATTCTCTACAATTTCGATTTAATATCTACCACTCTCGAAGGAAAAAAGCCCCAACAGGTTTTATGGCTTCATTGGCACAACGGACGAATCAGCTCATGGAATCCGCTAAGGACGCATATCTAGAGAGGCTCGAATCGTCCGATCTGACGCCCACCCAAAAGGCTATGATGTTGAGAGTCGCCCGGGTGCAAGAGACAGACAACAATAAGAACGAAATCGAGGTATCCGAAGAAGAGGGATACCTGACGACCGCAAATGCTAAGAGGATGATGACCTGGCTCGCAGAAAGTGTACGGCGAACGCTCGAGCTTGGTAGCCCAAGTGATACACCTAAGGATGTTGCAATTCTTCTCAATCTTCTTATGACGCATATGGGCCAGGTATACATCGAGACCGCCTTGGAGGCTGCTCTTGAGCGGGCCACTTCTCAGGAGAATGTGAAATCTGAGCCGGATATGTCTTATCTGCCATCGATTCGGCCAGCGGTAACTATTACGAGCATTATGTCCCGCTTTATAAGCACCGTTCTGATTCGCTTGGCGGAGTCTAACACAACTGTGCGACGAAGTATGGAGGCTCAATCCAAGCTGGGCATTGAAGCCATCGAAAAGAAAACAAATAGTGTAATAAAGAGCACTATGGATGTTATCATCAACTGGGTCACTAAGTCTTTAGCTCAACAGAAGAAACTCGACTTTTTGCCTAAAGACGAGCTTGATCTCGTCGAGTCGCTGCAGACAGCCACATGCACATCGATTTGCCTCTTCCTCTCACGCTGCACTAATATGCTCAACCAGTCCATCGACGGTCAGAACTTAGAAGTGTTTAGCAGTGAGCTTGCGCTTGCGATTCAACGACTACTTTTCGAACACTTCAAGAAATTCAAGGTCAATGCTACTGGTGGTCTGATGGTCACTAAGGACATTGCCAAATACGTAGCTACGCTGAAGGAGTGGCCTCTATCCAAGGATGTTGAAGCTGCCGTCGAGTTGCTCACCGAGATCGGATATCTTTTCATCATCGGCCCGGAGGCTCTGCGTGAGAGAGGCAGGAACCTCGCAACTGGCACTAGTGGTTCTACGAAGAAGCTCGGAAAGGCCGATTTCAAGGGCTTCATTCAGAGCAGAGACGATGCGAGAAGTGTCGGTGTTCAGAGCGTGCTCTCGGGTCTGTAAGGCAGGCGGGATATCAGAGCTTGTAGGCTAAAGCTGAGCAATTCTTGGAAGAATTGTTGTTTCGTTGTATAAATATACCTTTCAATGAGACGAGATGAAATGATACCATGAAGTCACAAATCTTTCCCGCATACACATTAAAAACTCCGGAATCATCTCAATCCCGGCTCTTCGTAATAAGTTGCCGCTGCTAACCTAGGGTTTTCATCTCCATATACGGTACTTTAATAGTGGCTTACCCCATGAACGATCACCAAACAAGAGGCAGCGAAGCAAAACCGTGTCAAACTCTCCGCCACAACGGCTCATCTAATTCAGCATCTAGGTAGCACAAATTATTTCAGGCACGGAAGCATACTACTAGTATCACACAGAGAGATTAAATGAGTGGACAAATAAGTATAAAAGGAGGATCAACAGCGTAACTCCTTTCTTTATTCAGCTAAGTTTCGTTTCATCTCAGGTCCCCTTCCCTCCCCCTCCCCGTGTCCTAATAAACCCAACCAACCCCTTCCCTTTTTCCCGCCCGTGAAAAAGTTTCGTTAGCCAACCCCAGCAAACCAAGCATGACCGCTCTTGAGTAAGCAGCAAGCGCAAATAAGCTTTTGACGCTTTCTCCCGAGGCCGAAGCACGCCGAAATAAAAGAAAAAAAGTTCTACCTAAAAAAATTAGGTAATACAAAGTATACCCAACATGGTTTCGCTAGCAAAGAATCTGTGTTTGCTTTTAGCTAGTTGGCTATTCTTACCCCGCTCTCTTAGAATGGGCTTTAGCCTTTTTTCTTCTCAGCGCCAGTTCCCTTGACTAAGGGAAAGCAAGCCGGCGACACAATCCATATCCGGACGCTTGCTAGGTGAGACTCCGCCGCGCATGAAACGTTCGACGTCTTCGTCATCGCGTTTCTCTTCCGTATTTTCGCCGTCCTCAAAAATGGATACGGTCGCATCGCCAGGCTTGCGCAGTCTCTGCCCTTGGGGTGGGGCTGTGTTCGCGTGACGATTTCTCGCGTCCGCGGAACCATTTAGAAACAGACGCTTGCTCGCCGCATCCTGCTCGCCCAGGATAGCACGCCGTGGATTCCGTGGGAGTACTGCCGCTGCCTTGGTGGGCGACGCACCGGCTTCAGGTGGTGGCAGAGGACGTCGACGGCCGTTCCCATCTCCTTTCGGGCTCCAGTTCTCCTTGTCCGAGTCACCGGATGGGCTAAGCATGTCAAATTGGCCCTGCTTCTTCCGCTTCTTCTTCTCGGGCTCGTCATCGTCATCTCCCTCCATATCTACTACTTTTCCAGACTCCTCTATCGATATATAGCGGGTAACGGGAGGGGAAGTTTTTGCGCGTACGAGCTTGGGCTTCCTGTCTGGGAACCCCCGTGTCGCACTCAGCGTGTTGCGCTTGCTTTGATTTGGTTGTAGGGCGCCTGGGTTAGAGGAAAGCTGAGAATTGGGGTGGTGATTATGAATTAAGTTGCTTAGGCTTGCAGAGTTGCTCGACGATCGCACCAAGCTAATAGCCGCTACGGCGGATCCTGAGGCTTCGTTCTCGGCCTGTCTAGTCAGTTCATCACGAGTATCAGCCTCACAGCATGATTCCCAAGCGTGGACGTCGCGTGATCGACCGCGGGCAAGGTGAGGTGGGAAATGAGCCGCAAGGCCTTTTGTAAGGGTGGAAATAGGAGGGAGCGTAATGCCAGATAGGGCACTCCGACTCCGTTGGAGGGTACGATTGCCGAACACCGGCGGTAATGTCTCCGTGTTCAGGAGTTGGGGAGTGGGACGGGGTGGCGATGGTTGAGTGGGTATCACTTCCGCCTTGCCATCCAGTGATAGGGATAGGCGGATCTGAGAAGAGGATGATGACAACTGTGGCTGCAGGGTAGGTGGCGGATGATCAGCAATTGATGACGTCGAAGATGAGAAAGAGTTTAGTCGGCGGTTGCTGATATCTGCACCTGAACCCATCGACAGTCGAGCATCCCAATCAAGTCTAAACGACTCGTCGCCAGACTTCTCCGTCGTTGGTGTCGGTAGAGAGTCTCCGGTAAGCCATCGGTTTGCTAGGTATCCAATTGGCGTCGCCGAGACTCCCGCATATGGGCGAGGCTCGCCGTATGACCCTGCTGTTTTTGTTGACGAAGGCGGCGTGCTAGCCGGTCTAGTCTTTAATTCGAAGTCTGGTTTCACGCCTTCAGACTTCGGTCCTTCAATAACCTGGGGCGAGGAAGGTTGAGACGTAAGCCGAGGAACTGCATTCTCAGGGCTTGAGGGGCGATCCTCCGGCTCCGCAGGCGTTGTGTTGTCCGTGAATGAACCCTGAGGTAGCTCAGCGGCATTCGGCAGAGCAATTGGCCCGGTAATTGACTCCATAGATGTGGACAGCGGGTCGGAGGATAAGACACGCATGCCATTGCCGTAGCGAAGTGCCTCGATCTCCTGCGGCGACAACGGGCGAGATTTCCTACGGTCGTTCTGTCGTCGGTTTTGGAACCATATCTATACAATCCGGCGGTGTTAGTTCCAACTAGCTTATAGGAATCATCAAGTGGCTCTAGCGACGCGTCTAAACTATCGCATCCCTGTCTTACTAACCTGCACTTCCTTCTCATTCAACGACACGCGCCTTACAATATCAAGACGCGCTGCCTTGTCAGGCTTCGGGTTCGAGTTGTAAGCAGCTTCGAGAATACTTTTATCCTGCGATCTACAAGTAGAAACGATCCAATCATCAGCCAACCAAGAACCATAGGAGCTCAACGCGGGTCCTGGTCTACACACGTGGTTCTCTTCCGCTTGCCCTTGGGGTGCTTCTCGCTTTCCGCCTTCTGGCTCTGGAAGGGTGTTTCCAGTCTGAAGGAGGATTCAAAGCATAACGTTGAACTATCCGGGTTGCTGCTCTGGGAGCTGCTGAACGAGAGGTCGTGTCGATCGCGGACGGGCGACGGGGTGGACGCGGTGGTGGGGAACGACATGATGGTGCTCTTCCGATGGGCTGGCTATAAACACATTCTATAAAACAAAGAGACGAATGCAAGAGTCGGAAACGAGAGTCGGGACCTTTCAATTGGACATAAGAAAAACACAATTGAGCTATAGTGGTCGAGAGAAGAGAGGTATCGCGGACAGAACGAGAGGCTCTTGGTCTGGAGGGAGCAGATGTGGGTGTTATTATGGAAGAATGGGGCTGGGGGATCTATATTGGAGGTGGGGCCTCTCCAAAGCGTGTCATGCTGGCTCCACACCGTACCTTCTGAACCGCGTTTACTCCAGGCCCTGTCCGATCGCGACGTCAGCCAATCACAACCATGCTTACTGTCCGAAAAGGGCAACTTATTATTATTTACTTTTGAACAATGCGTCTCCAGGTTGCCCATCTGTGCTGCCCCATAATGACCCGAAGCCACACGCTTGTTCCTGGAATCGGTCAATTTCAAGGATTCTAATTACTTAGAGACATACTATAACAGGCTAACCGAGCATTTACAACAATTCACGTTTCGAAAGCCACCAATATACACAGCTCTACAATGCAGAGGGCTACCAGTGTAAATTACAATAACAGAGCTCCCCTTCGTAGTCAGAACATTTTTATTAAATAAGAGCTTGTTCAACAAAACAACCCGAGCACGGATAGCCGAAAGGTCCATGTTTACCATCCGTGTGCATGCCTCTCCGCATGACTCGCATCGCCTTAATAGTTATGGAGAGACAGTATAATACACAGAGCGTAAGAAGGTGGAGCTCCTTCAATTAAAGAACGTTGGCATGTACCAAAATGACGTTTAATACACCAATGCATTGCAATTTATACGACGAACAGCAAAATAGGAAATCAAAGCAAAATCGAGGCTAATTAAACATACACTAGAAGAATGATATCTATTCTTGTCAGGCCACTGGACAATGTTAGCGAAAAGTAAACAAGGCGCTGTGATGGCTACTGTGGGGTAAGGAGGCCATTTGATTCCCGGTTTGACCTCTTACACTAACTAGCACCTCTTCGTCATCTAGGACTACAGAAGCAGCATTGTGCCCTATACTTTCTAAGACCTCTACGTCTTGGAGTTAAATTGCGAGGACGCCATTTAAATGGAGCTGATACATGGAGAAACAAAGAAACGTATATAGACCGAATAAGACCTCACCTCAAAGTCACCATTTATTTACGCACAATGCTAGTGGAAACAGATATGATCATGCTAATTCATAGAGCTAACGATCGGAACTCTATGACAAAACGATATTCATTTTGTTTCAATGGCAAAAGACTGCCTAGCTCCAGGGTAACGAGCTGTTAAGTGGTGGATGCTAATCCACAAGAATGCTTGAGCACCGTGCTCAGCATGGGCCTATATGGAAATCAGATCCCAAGAAATAAACAAAAGCAGAATCCCCCCTCCAGTGGGTTGACTGTTGGTCAAAATAAAAGCCCCATCCGGAGTTAAGACACCTGAACACCTTAGCCGGCCCGAAAACGAGCAAAATGAGTGCTTTGCGCTTGCTCAAAATATAGTCTCAAAATGTAGTGTATCGTCTAGTCCCGAACCACGGCTCTATATCCCGTCTATCGTTCTATAAGCCTAAGAGGCTCATCTGCCGCCGTATTGGGCTTGCGGCCATGCTACCATCTTCGCTTGCATAACAAGCCGAATCAGTATCTATGTCCCATTCGGGCTCATCATTATTGACTGAAGCAGCCTGGCTTCCTGACTTGCTCTCGAAACCCTTCTGCGTAGCGGCTCTTGTGTTCCATTGTAGGGTCCTTGATACGCTGTCGAACCATTCAGTGTTCCTACGCATGACCGTAGGAAATGGGTACTGCGAGGCCGTGATGGTGACGTGGTCGCCCTGTCTCAGTTCCACCCGTCCCTTGCCATCAAAGGCGCAGTACGCCGTGGCTCGGGAGTTATGGGGGACAGATACGCGGAGAAGCATGGTGTCGCTAAGTACCATGGGCCTAAATGATAAGGTATGGGGACAGATGGGAGTAAGGAGAATACCCGGAATGTCGGGATGAACAAGGGCTCCTCCGGCAGAGAGAGAATAGGCCGTTGAACCTGTCGGCGTGGAAAAAATACAACCGTCGGCCTGAACGACAGTTAAGAGTTCATTATCTCCGTACAATTCCAAGTTGGAGACGTAGGGGGACGGGCCACGATCAATCACGAGCTCGTTGAGCACTTCGAATTGCTCGCCCTCCTCCATCTCTTGCCCAGATGCGCCATTGCGATATACGGTGCAAGTAAACCGCATGCGCAAGTTAACACGCATTCCCTCGTCGCCCATAATCGTGTTCAGGTGTTGCTTGTACTTCTCAAACTCAAAACTTGTCAAAAAGCCGAGGCTCCCGAGACTGAAACAAATAACTGGAGGGACGACCCGTTGAAACAGCCACGAGGTAAATAAAACCGTGCCATCGCCCCCGAGCGTACAGACTAAATCAAACTTTTCCGGCTGGTTCCAGCAAAGGTCAGGAGACCAATAGTGAAGCATTGATGGAAAGCGAGAATCCTCATCAATAATGCTAGCAGCGCCAAAGCGTTTTGAGTGTCGTAGCTTGGCGTCAACATAGACGTTGACACCAATATCTGAGCCGTACCGGGGGGTTCTTAATAACCACATAGTCAACTCTCTGGTTAGATACACGAGCTCGTTATCACGGGCTTTCGTAACGATCATAACGTTCTTGACTGCCTTTCGGATAGGTTTGCGCTGCAGTTGCTTGGAGACTTCTCGAACTCCTGTCGCAGTTTGCACGAGACGAGAGTGTGACATCCACTCATCGTTCTTAATCTCCTCCAGCACCTTGTCGAAATCGACAGCGTCGTCAAAGCGATTGTGGTAGAAACAAGGTGACTGCAGAGAAGGGAAAGCCGTGTGTGGGGTTGAGGTTTGAAGTGCAAGTTCGTTGAGTGCGTCAGCAAGCTTCTGGGACGAAGCAGCAGATGTAGACGGCCGTCTATCGACGGCGGAATGTGCGGACAACATGCCGTTTAAAGAAAGAGCCTCGGGCTTATTACTTCGACTGCGAGCGGCGGAAGCCAAAGCTTTAATGATAGTTTGTCGAGGAACTGACTCTATGGAGAGCGCCTGGTTCCGGAGGCCGGGCGACTTATTATTATAGTCGGATGCTGCGGACTCAGGGTTGGTCAAGCCTTCAGCAACATGCTCGGGCTGTGATCTGCCGTGCTCAGCATCGTGGGATTCACTCAAACTGGCTATGTCCGAGGCGGATGCTGTAGTGGTAACCGTGGTTGGAATTGTCGGGGTTGTGGGTGATGGAATGGAGTCGGATGCCATGGAAGATGGAGATAGCGATCCACGGTCAGCAGCCGCAGCAGGACAAGGGCGGCTGCCGCTGCTGAGCGCAGGGTGTACCTCCATTGCGCTATAGATAGAAGGCGCCACACCGGATTTGGTGATGGAAGTAGGACTAGCAGCCATTGAGAAGCCGTAAAATGGCGTCATACAAGAAAAGAGTGGAGAGACAGAGACCCCAATGTTTGCGGGAGCAGCGCGGCCCTATAGTTTATCTCCGACACGAAGCGATAGGGACCGATAAGGGACCGAATCAAGATACCTAATAGGTACCTGGTACTACCGTAAACGCTTATGCAGATGCAGGTGTAGGTGCAGGTGCAGGTGCAGCATATGCAGAAGACCAGCTCGCTATTAGACTTCCAGTACTGTGGTTTCTCACGCACCCAACTACCGGCGTGGCTAGGTACTCCGCAACTCAGCTGGCAAAACACTATAGCAACTCGACAAACCGCGGTTCAGCTGTGGAGGTGCTCGAGCCCCTGTTCGCAACTCTGCAGCTCAGCTTGCGCGCGACTCGGGGTTGCGTCCCAAATGTCTAACACTCCAGTCAGCCACGTCGGTCCTACCGGTCCTCTCCTTGATAGAAATCTCGCAGGATCGCCAGGAGCGTAACAGATTTCCCAAAACATGGGGGATTGATTGAATGGTGAGCTTTGGAGAACTTACAAAAAATCAGCCGACTACTAAGTATCGGCTATTGGACCTAATTGAGTTGGAATTTTTACCGACCCCGCCCTGTTCCCGAGGTTTGCCGCCGATTAAGTTGGAGTCCGGTGTCGATGCCACTCAGTTCACTGGACTATATGTGCTGCCGCGTTATGTATGCCTGATACAACCTGCAGATCTCGTGGGGTGCACCCGATTTATCGTTCGAGAAATTTTCCAGAGTGAAAAAAAAGTACGGCGGTACGAGATGAAGAATTGTTGCTAATTTGATCGGAGCTCTCTTGATAGCAAGGCGACAGAGACGACGTTTATGTTGTACCTAGGAAGATGGGACGACTTGGCGATATTAGAAATAGTGAGAAAAAAAAGGGATGACTTTGCAGATATATCAACTTTATTTTGTCGAAGGCAGTCTTGTAGTTCAGCAAAGGCTCGTATTCCCTAAAGAAAGCTTGAATCTGAGAAAAAGGGGATTGTGTGAATTATAAAGAGAACGAAGAACAAGAGAACAAAGGAGTGTCAGTAATGACAGGCACTAAGAACTACCAGAGTTCAGCTTCGCTGACTGCCTGTATCAGCAGTTGAAGGGGAAGAAAGAGAGACTTGGGTCTACGAAGAGAAGACTGAAGACCGCAAGGTGGAAAAGCCAGCGCTTCATCAGAGGCCGTATCTGTTTTTAAACATAGAGGAAAGATAACGCGGCTGATGAACTGTCCCAACCCGCGTTGGGATGGCAAGTCACAGAATGGTGGGGCGTCATCGTGAGGTAGAAAGTCCCATACCTCCTGAGCTTCGAGACGACCAGCTAAGTTCCCCAAACGCAGGGTCTCGCCCAAGTATCCGCAAATAGATAATCGATTGATAACGTAGAGGAACAAGGCCTACGGCAGTTTGACCCACCATAGCTTAAAGCTCCCTTCTCCATAATTCCAGTCCTCAGGTTGGACGTTTCTTCGCGTTCCAAGTCTCATCCTTCGCCCTGGAGCAGGGATACAGAAGCGAGAAACACCGAACAGGGGGAGCTTGCTCGTCTCAGCACCCGCTTCAGTTTATCAGACTCGTAATCTCGACATGGCTCCCAGTTCTTTTAAGGGACTATGATGCAAGCATCAATGGACAACTATTGATTTTCATGTGAGAATGCAGAACTAGCTCTTGTATTATTTTAAGCTTCAGAGTAGTAAGCTGGATGGCGATCCAACCACCCTGCGCTACATTCTAATGTCAACAAACCATGGGTCCGTGATCCCGCCGAAAAACCAACGAGCATGGCGGCGATCACACTGCGGGTGCCGTTGCAGTACGAATCAAATGCCCAGGTTAAGTAAATCATTAATGATTAGCCGCGGCTCTGCGGGCTGTTTGCCTGAACTACTGGCTACATGCCAATCATGAGAGCCGCACCAACTTCGCTCTCGGTATTCGGAGAAAATTGCAGCAGGCTGTTCTGTGCGCTGTTTGGCAGCTTTCGCAGATGTCATCCTCGCATAATCGCAGCTTTAGCGATGAGGGCTTCCTCCTCCACTTTAATGACCTGTCGTGCATTGTGAGGGTTAGATGAAACACCGCCTGTTCACAGCGGCAAACCGGCAAGCTTAACCCCACAACACAACGGAGTAGAAACCCAGTGCCAACAAATCATGATTGGTATTCACTCATGAGTGTTGTTAACATCGGTCATGGGCGCTTCCAATATCGGGCTGATTCCCAAATCCATACACGGGGGTCCGATAGCATCCACGGACCTGCTAGGTATTTGGTTTGTATCCTGATCCTAGTCTTTGGGATAATTATTGACAGATGGAAAAGGGGTCACCTAATGTCAGGGGAATCGATTGTGGATATCAGGAACGCTTTGGGCGGTGTGTGCTGTATAGCAATAAATCACCCTGCTCATTTCCAATACAAATCCGCGGCGGTCTTTTGTTCGACGGTAGATCGAATGAAGCGCTTTAAGTCGGGTGTATCGGCAGGTAGTCCTTCATCCATTAGAGGGTCCGTATCGTCAACGATCGCTGTGGTGCAGCACTGCCTCTGGGCCGCGTTGTAAACGTCATCCCATTCCTTCATTGTGAAAGCCCCTTCGCTCTCTGCGAGTATCAATTCATTTTGGGAGGTGAAGGCTAGAACATGGAAAGACTGGGACTGCTCGACTTGCCGCGCGGTTGGATTGCTGACAGTCCGTCGCTGGCCGTCTTCTAATATGATGGCAAGGGATGTTGAAGTTAGAGTCGCCGTCAGCGGGATTGAAGCCGAGAGCAATGAGAGAATCGCTGTCTGGAGGAGGGCGGGTACAACGGGAAGGTTCTTAAATATTGAGAGCGTAGTTAGCATTCTCAGGTCTTCCTTTCATGTTAACTAGTTGTAGAGGGGGGGTGCATACGACGCTAGCTTGTACCAGCCTTCCATTGATATATTCATTCTCCGGGGTAACGGTAACTTGCAATGTGATCTGAATGAGGGTTCTCGGGAAATTGTTGACTAGAATTATCTGGCGCAACGTCGACTGTAATAAGGACTCAAGATGGCGCTCTCGCGTACCTGGGCAGGGTGGGTGAAAAGTCAGACCATAATCAGACCACAGGGTATTGGAATGGGTTTGGCATACCTCCAACGCCAGCGGCAGGTCGTACGACTACGTCTATGATGGCTTCCTCGGGGAGCTCGTCTCGTTTTTGCGCCTCGATAGGGCCGTTCACTGCCCCGATCACGGTGTATCCGGCGTAAGAATAAGTAGCAGAGCCATCCGCCTTATGTAGATGCGACAACAGCGCCTCAGGTTCAGTTGTGACCGTCATCTCTTGCGACTAATAATGTTTCCGATTTGTCCTTCTTCTAAGTTGACAGAACCCAGCCGTTTTAGCAACCTATAAAAAATTCTGGTCGCGATGATGAGAAGTGTTGTAGATAGTTTAATTCTAGAAGTAGAAATTTCAATGGGCATTACAACCTGACGGCACTTGGCTTAGTGACGATCTAGGCACTCTAAGGTACCACCTAGAGCTCGGTAGCTGCCCCTCCATGATCGGGGCAGCGGGCCACGGCTTGGGATCCACCTGCCGCACACCGTCAATGAGGGGTCATGGCTCGATAACTACCTAGCCTAGGTAAGCATACCTTCTATGTACGCTGTATGTAAGCTTGAGCCTCACTTATGCCGGCTATAAACTGTTATTTTCAGTTGCATCACCATATGTTACTTTACTTCATTTCTTACACATCTTTGTTTTTTTTTCCTATGAGCTCACAGTATCAAGACGCCTTTCTTGACACTACTGAGCGATCGCATGCATAGAGCTGCATCCATCTCCCATTCTCAGGAGTATCTTGACCTGAGGTCGCTTAGTAAGGACAACAATGGCCACACACCAGCAAGCGCCATCCATCCCAAATCTGAGGGACAAGATACCGAAGTTGGAGCCTAGACGACGACGTCAAATACCTGAAAATAGGACACCGCTTCCTGAGACTCCGTCTTTGCCCTCACCACCAGACGCTTCCACGCTGTCGTTCCAGATACCCAGCCGGCGTATCCTATCCACCAAGGATCACGCACTATTTCTTTCATCGCCATCATACAACCTAATCATAGCTTTCATATTCGGCCTCTCAGATGCCGTCATAGACACACCTATCTCGGCTGTCAAGGATGAGGAGTGCAGTACAGCTATTAAAACTATCATCGGCATCCTCGACGAGGCGGAGGCGTTGGTCCAGGCCACGCCACCAGACGAGGCGGGAGGATCACGGTTTGGGAACAAGGTCTTCCGTGACTTCCTCGACAAGGTCAAAGCCGCTAGCCGTGCATGGCACCAGAGGCTCGGGCTAGATTCCGATGGCGCCATCGCAGAAGTTGAGACATATCTCAACCAGTCATTCGGCAACCGCACCAGGATAGACTACGGCTCTGGGCACGAGCTCAACTTCATGATATGGATTCTGTGTCTATACCAACTGCGCATCGTTGACAAATCCGACTTCAAACCCTTAGTATTGCGGGTCTTCGTCCGCTATCTCACCCTCATGCGCGCGATCCAGTCAACCTACTACCTCGAGCCGGCGGGTTCTCACGGCGTCTGGGGACTGGACGACTACCAGTTCCTGCCGTTCCTATTTGGCGCCAGCCAGCTACTACACCACCCGTTCATCACGCCGCTCGCGATCCACCAGCAGCTTACAATTGAGGAGTTCGGGCACGACTTCATGTACCTTGGGCAGGTGGACTTCGTGAACAGCACCAAGACGGTCAAGGGGCTGCGATGGCATAGCCCCATGCTCGACGATATCTCGTCTGCCAAGAGCTGGTCCAAGATCGAAGGCGGCATGAAGCGCATGTTCACCGCCGAGGTACTGCGCAAGCTGCCCGTCATGCAGCACTTCCTCTTCGGATCGCTGGTCCCTGCCGTCGAGGGGATGAGCACGGAGGCCGACTCGGGTGTTTTGCACGAGGAGGACGAGCTCGAAGGAGGGGCTATTGTGGTTGAGCATGACGGCGTCAAGCACGTCCACCAGTTGAACAGCTGGGGAGACTGTTGCGGCATCAAGGTACCTAGTGCGATTGCGGCCGCACAGGCAATGAAGAAGACGGGCGCTAGCGAGAGCTTACGACGAATTCCGTTTGATTAATATAAATATCAATGACGCTGTAGTATCGCTCTCCTATGAACTTCAAGTAGGGATGATTGATATCCGAGAGAACCTGTAAATTTGCCACAGTGTCATAAATGTAATATATGTGGTTCAATAAATGTGATGTGAGCTGGTCAAACCTGATATTGCAAATTAAGAGCAAGAAAGTGAGACATGTGTACGGGAAATGACAGCAAGTAAAGCATGTTAACCTCACAATCCACTTGTATGCGTTGCTAACTGTCAAATGTATGAGTGATCAAATATTGTGATTGCTTCTTTAGTTTGGTATTCTACACGAGTGATGGCGAATGACTGTACTATTCCTATTTGCTCGCCTTCTCATGAAATGCAATCGCAGCAGGGTATCAAAGCAATACTAACGAACGCCTTAATGCTCCTACCAAAAACCCCGAATATGCTTGTAGTGACTAGGACCAGATTATTAGTGGCATCTCCCACGGACATTCTACTGTGTCGTCACAAAAAGTGTAGCTTGATCTTAAGCTTTCAATCCTCCCAGATCGTTTCTAGGTCGAGGTCACCACGACGCTCAGCTCCACATACACTCCACCGTTTCCGCTTATCTCTCGATCCGATGCCTAAGGTCCTGCCTCGAATAGGGACATCTAGACCGGTACGACCCTTGGAATCTCCATTTTCCGCAGCATCTGCAGCAGCTTTTAGCTGAGCAATCCTCTCCGCCTCTAGCGCCTCTTCTTCGGCATCTGGAGTATCGGGTATGGTCTCAAGACTGGAGATACTAGGGCTTCTTGATCGCATCGAACTCGGTGTCGATGGAACCGAGGACGGGTAATAGGAGAGACTATATCCCGTGGATGAGCCCTCCGATCTGAAAGATGGAGATGCTGTTCCGGAAGAGGGAGGGCCTGGGAATGTGAAACTGGGAGCTGGCGACGAGTAAGCGCTATAGCGGAGAGGAGAAGATGCTCGCTTATACGACGGAAGAGTGTTGGCAGATGTTGGAGAGCTGCTCCGTTCAGCGTGTCGTCTATCGCCTTCTAGCACGGAAGATCGAACTGGGGAAGGGGGAGGATATGCTTCGTCAACAGGTTTCCGAGGTACTCGATGTCTGCTCGGAGATGCAGACGGGCTATCCGAACGAAACTGTGGCGCGTAGAGGATTCTTCCTGCACCATCAACGCCCGGCATAGACCGAGTGCGTCCCATCGAAAGCGGTGTAAGACTGGCGGTCGACTTAGAACGGGTGTGCAAACCCGAGAGAGGGGATGCCGTCCGTGGCTTATATGGAAGAGATGCCGAAGGGAATAATGGTGAGCTTGGGGAAAGCGGCTCGGTTGACCGCCGGATGGTAGGAGGCTTCCGATTTGTGTCCAAGTCGTTGGACACAAGACGCAGAGTCGGGAGAGGAGAAGAACGGAACTCCTCCATTCTTTCAGTCTCAGGAACAGGCTCCATTTTGAATACTACAAACAGCCTCACGCAGGAATATTATTGTCAATAGGGGCGTACAATGGGGCTGTCGTTGAAAGGATGCTTGGGCGGTTAACGATGTATCGTTGCAGGTAAGGCGAGCTGCAGGCTGGTCACAGTAAATGTGGCACTCCTTGTTTTGATGTTGTATGTTGTCAAATGTTCCACTGGAATGCAGTTTCAGGTGACGATAGGACTCGAAGGATGAAGACCAGAGATTCGAAGGGTCTGCGTGCTCGGTGGCATCCGCCTGCAGTACGACCGACTTCGAGGCGAGTAGTTAGGTACGTAGGTGGTTCTAAAGACGCCCAGTCTAATGTTGAAGCTCAACGTATGTTCGCAAGGGTCGTACGCAGGTCTCAGATCGTAGATTGTCGGGTACTGAATGTAATAGGTGGACGCGGGTTGGAGAGCAGGTAGCATACAGTACTGTACCTCGCTGATGGAACGAGTTGGCGGATACGGGTGGCTTTCCGGTACCTTTCCGGTAGGTCGACAGTACTTAGTGCTTATTCTATGTACCTATTATCGACCGCGGTACGGTGACTGCAATATGTATACCTGAGGCAGGTAATGCATACACGGAATTGCCCAGGTGCCTTGAGTTAACTAGATACGCTGGAAGAGAGACTTGGAGAGAAGGACCGAAGGGACGACCGATGGCTAAATGTCACCAGTCGTTTCTCATGGCACGACTCGAGGCCATCTGTGATTTGCCTAGTTTGTCTAGGGCGTAGGAAAGGGGCGTGGTCGAGGGCCGGGACAAGCGAAGGGCGCCGGAGGTGCGGAGTGGGGGGCGAAAGGGGAACGGGAAAACAGATGGGGGTGAGGTGAGGAGATTTGTGAGTTTGGGCGTGAGGGAGTCGATCTTTAAGGGTTGTGCAAGTTCCCAGTTCCCAGTTCCAGCATCAGTTGCCATTCACGGGATCGGAGAGGGAGGGTCTCAGAGGGTCAAGAGGGGAATGGAGTGCAGCAGCGCTTCCCGTCAAGTGGGTTTGGCACTTCGTGGGGGGGGTTTTGAGGCTAGTGTTGTTGTAGTTGTGTTGTTAGGTGGTGTTTGGGTCAGAAGGTCAGGTTGGTCAGTGGTCCCCAATAGTTAGCTAGAACACCGACCTAATAGGTGGTGTAACGTGCTAAGAGTCCCTGCCCTTATGTCGGTCTACGCTACCCTAAGGTACCAATCGCTGTAGATCAATCAACCTGCATTTAGCGCACGCTCTTGTAACCAGGCGCCGACACAAAACTTGCCCCTGATTGGCCACTGACCTTGGATCTTCCGAACCCCGGCTCTTGTTTTAGGCAGTGTATTCTGTATGGGTACGGCAAGCAAACACGGGGAAAGGAATGTGACCTGTGTCTTCCTGATAGGTATCTTGAGCCTTTTTTTTCCCTTTTTTTCGTTGCCTCTGTAGACATACATACATGCCCAGTAGCTTGGGCAATTTCTTAAGACTCACAATGCGTTGGCTAACAGTTGATTGCAAAACAAACAAGACTCGTATCCCCTAGTAAGGCAGCTTAGGCCCGCATTCTCTTCATATGCCTGAATAATGCAAAGAATGCATAGCGCTGATTGGGTCATCACCCATGTCAGGCTCAATGCGTGCGGGTTTCCATTCCAACTTTCCATAGAGTTGTTTTTATCACAATACTATGCAGCTAATTTCTTTTGTGCTGGTAGGCTTCACGTGTTTGACTGACGATGTGTAAGTAACATTATTTAGGCTTATTATATCTCAGGGTAAGGTTACAGGTAAGTTAGGGTAGCTATTGCCAAGGTATGACTTTGGTGATATATTCAGTCGGCACTATGAACTACCTAGATAGAACAATTGAGCGGAACAGAGCATAGACTAAAAAAGATTAGCACTGTTAGAGGTACTTACATAAAGCATATACCTAGGTACCTACCGGTAGGTACCTAATGTCTTGTAATGCTGGATGTGAAGTACCTACTTATCCAGGCACTCAAGTTAACATGTGATACCCCAGTAGGCGCCTAGCGGATATTCATGCAACAAGCCAGGAATCAGGTGAGGCTGAGGTGTCGGATCGGTTATTAAGCCTATCTATGCCGTTGAGCCTTCATGCGCTAATCTTAATACCAATTGAAAGACGTCAACATCTGATATCTGATTATAACAATTTTAACATAGAATAGTTCGGACGATAAGTTTTATACTCATAGTATGTAAACAAAAATAGAATACAACATGTCCATACCTATGTAACATTCATACGTGTGAGTACCCTAGGTAGGCATGTACCTACGCAATACTTAATTCCATAGGTAGATGGACACACCGGAAGTCAGAGGCGAGGTCAGGTGGTCTGTGCCAGTTTCGCAGTACCTCTTACCCACCTGGGTAACAGATCGACGCCTATCCGGATTTGGGCTTATCTGGCCAAGTCTTTCGAGAGATGCAAGCTCTCGACGCAGTATCCCCAAAATAAACTGCCTACCTAGGAATCATTTCATTATTTTTTTCGTCATCAACGGCCTGTCGCAATTCCTCAGCCGCAACCCTTCAACCGTCCTCCAAGGCTCGGCTCCAATTCCCCGGGGGCTCCCTATTGACCCCAGACACCGCGAGCCACCCGATTCCCGCGTCATCGACTGATTGACTGCCTGGACGGGTCATCCTCAATGCGGTAGCAACAACGCTCCCCCCGTTTCCCATGCAACCGCCAGCGCCATTGATTTGAGAGCGACAGCATTCCAATCCGCCAAATGGCGCGCCCTATGGGGCCGGTCCGTCTGCGGAAGACGAACTATGTGACTCTGACCATCGGGGCCGCTCTGTGTCTGTTCATCCTGTATTTCCTGGTCCAGAACGGATCCGACGCCGCCGCCTCGTCCTCGAATTCGCCGAATACAAACCCACCCCCTCTCCGCAAGCCCGCCGCCTCTAAGTCCAAACTCATCGGTGAGCGGCCACCAGTGCGCCGCTTCAACCTCAACAATGTCACGATCACACCGGATCCCATTGAAAACCAGGAGGTCGTCCTTATCCTAACTCCGATGGCTCGGTTTTACCAGGAATACTGGGATAATCTTGTGAATCTGGATTACCCACACGAGCTCATCTCGCTCGGATTTATCCTACCAAAGAACAAGGAAGGCAATGCGGCCACGGCTGCTCTTCAGGCACAAGTCTCGAAGGTCCAGAAGGGGACACTAAAGAACCGGTTCAGAAGTGTTGTCATTGAACGACAAGATTTCGAGTCACCAATTGTGTCACAAGATGAGGGAGAACGCCATAAAATGGAGAATCAAAAGGCGAGGCGCTCTTCGATGTCGAGAGCCCGCAATTCGCTTTTGTTCACCACATTGGGAGCCGAGACATCCTGGGTGCTGTGGTTAGACGCCGACATTGTTGAGACGCCCTCATCCCTCATTCAAGACCTCGCGGCGCACGACAAGCCTTTGATAGTCCCCAATTGCTACCAAAGATATACCGACCCCGAAACCGGCAAACCTGCAGAACGGCCCTACGACTTCAACAGCTGGCAGGATAGTCCGACCGCTCAGGAGATTGCGTCCAAGATGGACCCAGACGATATTATCCTGGAAGGATACCGTGAGATGGCAACATATAGGTCCCTTATGGCATATATGGCGGACCAGGAGGACGAGAGGGATATAGAGGTGCCGCTCGATGGTGTGGGAGGAACAGCATTGTTGGTTAAGGCCGACGTTCACCGGGATGGTGCTATGTTTCCACCTTTCCCGTTCTACAATCTCATTGAGACCGAAGGATTTGCAAAGATGGCTAAGAGGTTAGGCTGGCCCGCCACAGGGTTGCCAAACTACAAGGTACGCGGGCTTGCAGTCCATCGCCCCTGATCTGCATTCGCTAACTATAGGCTAGGTGTACCATTATAATGAGTAAACGTTTCAAGCACGAATGATAGCAACTCGTTATCACTTTGTAACACTGCATTCACTACATTTCGCGATCGGGTATTCAAGCCCATGGTCAATAGCAAATGAGCAGTGAAAAACACACCGCCACGCTCCCGGCGCGCGGCCTTTTCTTGTAACACTTTGTAGCATTAACAGCGGAGTCCTGTCAGTTTATATTAGGTGGCCAGAACCTCATGGCCTTTCGAGTAGAGAGAACGAGTAAAGCAGGAGCGGGGCATATTGGAAAGCGAGCATTCGGGACCCAGGGTGATGCTTAGAACATTGATGTTCGCCCATCACCGCATCGCATCAATAAATCAAACATTTGAATTGATCCGGAGAAGATATCCATACTGTTAGACATTGCCTTACTAAAGACCCGATAAAGTAAACATAAAATGAAACAGAATATGGTATCATAATCTCGTGTGATGCCCGCCACAACTCCAGGCTGTTGTACAATTTACCGACAAACTTTCCATGCTTAGCCAAGGAAGTCCGAACACCTTCGCTTAGTTTCGTCCTAATGAGATATAGTGCGTTAGAGCCGCAACGCATATTTTTACCCATATTACGGCCGGGAGGCGGCAAGTCCTTCCCGCGTTCATGGTTCAACGCGACATCCATCGCGACGCGAACCAGGCTATATTCCGACGGCCAGCAAGTTGCCATTGAGGCCTATATCCCACACGCCAGACATTACCCCTTCTCTCCCGTTCCGTTCTCCTATTTTGTTTCTCTTATATTCCCATCCCGCGCTATCCCGTGCATGTCGATCTCTCACGGCCCTTGATACCTGCCGCGGTCCAGCGTGCACCAGTATTCCGTCAGGCGGCGGGCGGCGAGCGTGTCGCCGGCACGTATCAGAGCGGCGACGTCGACGTTGAGCGGGGAGTCGACGCCGGGGTACGCTAGTAGCATGCGCACGGCGCGCACGCATTCCAAGACGCTGAATGCCGGCGTCCACGCGTCCTTCAGCAAGTCTAGACAGATCTCGCCGCTCTTGAGCGCGACGTTTGCATGCACGATCTCGGTCCGGAACGCCATCTTCGGCGGCGCGAGCGGGTACGTCGGCGGGATCTCGATGCTCAGGAGCCACCGGCCACCTGTTATCGCATTGTTAGTGGGTGTGGGTTGAAGGGGGGAGGACGTATGTATGTATGCAAGAGATGGATAAAGATAGTGGCCACGAACCGTCATAACCTCCTCCGATCCCCCGTCCATTGATGACGGCCTCCCACCGCAACAGCTCGTCCTCGTTCACGGGGCCGAGGCGCTCAATCCCCGTCTCTGTCGCCTTCTCCTCCTCCCAGGTCTTCATCTCGCGAACTAGGCGCTTCGCCGCGCTACGGGAAGTGGAGCCCGAAGCCATGATTCTTCTTCCAATGTTTTTTCCGTCTTTCTTCTGGTTTCACCTTGCGATTGTTCTCTATATTTCGATGTCGGTCAATGCGCTGCGCGATCGGATAGAGAAGGGCGCTTTGAACACTCGGTCGAGTGACGGTGGCTCAAGGAGAGATGGTTTGGGGAAACTTGGTTTGGAATTGATCATAACTCTAGCGAATACTCGTTCACAAGCCATAAAATGAACTACCTCCTGCTGTCATCTGGAGAATTGCGCAACCTATCAGATACATAACTTTAGCTTAGTTAAGTACCTTTAGCGCGGCACTGGTCAGAATCGAGCCCAGGATAGGGATCTATGGCTTGACGAAGTGGGTCAAGCCGAGGTTTAACGTGCCTAGATATAGCATTTACCTAATACAGTAATACAGCACTACACTCTAACTGGTAGGTCAGGTGATAACCTAAGCTTCAATATCTCATTCCAACTTTTACGTAGGTCCCAGCGCCTCCATACTTGGTCAAATCTACAGACCAAGAATCAACCGTTCCCAGCCAAGCTTGTCATACAGGAATTTCCCGTCCGGCGTTGCTTCTACGTAGATCGGCATCTTGCGCTTGTCAGCAAGCTCCATGCCCCATCTCATCAGCGTTCACGATATCCCTCTCTGACGATGGGATATCTTTGTTGCGAGATCTATCTATGTAGACTATTTAAAACAGGTAACTATATTCTTCTTGTACTTTGTTTTGCTTACCTAAGTAGGTACTATATACCTACTGACTATACCTGTTTGAGATTAGACTAACTATCCTACGTACCCTCCAGGATGGTAATGGTTAGCTCCGCGCTAAGATCTAAGAACGTACTTGTAAGAGCACTGTTAATCAACAAGGCTGTCTCATAATTTCTGTAGAGATATATTGATCAGTCTCGAAGTGTTTTTGCGACTGACCAGCCCTTCTCCAGCGAGTATATCCGCAGAATAAAACCCTTTCACCAAAAGCCCCCTGGTTATACAAGCCCTTAGCGCGGCGTTGGCCATTACCAGATGTAGGTGGGCTAACAACTCCGAAGATACGGGCGGCACAGAAATTAGGGGTGGCACTGAGGCTTGAGTGCTCTGGGTTTATGTATGTTACTGTGGCTAGGCTTGTTCGTGTACTACGTACTCCGTAGATCTTAACTCTCACAGAATACCCTCACTCTTCCCATGATGCGACCCCGATCGCGTCCATCCAGCATCAATGGTGGCATGACTAACAAGTAAAGACTTATTCCTTCTGACTGGACATCATGGATGTCCTTGGCCCATGTCCCTCCAACGCCGATTTGTCCTTCGGCCCCGCCATCGACAGCCGCTGTCGTGGTGGTTTCGACTTTACCTTGCTCTTTGAAGAGTCTATCCTGAGTCTCATCCCAACTGCGCTATTCATTCTTGTCTCTCCGTGGCGGGTGGTGTATCTGGTAAAGAGCCCTACAAAGACAGGCTTCAATCCGGCACGCTTGCAGAAATTGGTGATCATTCCCGTTTCTTACCTCGTGTCGTTTCCCCTCTACTGCTGGCACTGACAAGCACGCATAATAGACCATCGCCTTCGTTTATGGCGCTCTGCAACTTTCTCTCCTCGTGTTGAGGTCCGTTGAGCCGATGAGTACGACGGTGGCCTCGTTGCCCTCTGCAGTGCTCAATCTGGTTGCTGCTCTGCTTGTATTAGCCCTCACTGGGCTGGAAGACGTCAAGTCTCTGCGGCCGTCCTTCCTTTTGCATACATATCTTCTACTCACTTTGGTCCTTGACCTTCCGCAAGCCCGAACCTTGTGGCTAACACGCGCCAATACTGCCCTCGCTGCCATATTCACCGCTAGCATAGTCGCTAGGGCAGTATTGCTCTTCGTTGATAGCTGAGGGAAGAACCGATCCTATCTCCAAGAGGCTTATCAAGCTCTTCCCCCGGAGTCTAAGAGCGGTATCATCAATCGCAGTTTCCTCTGGTGGATGAATGGCCTGTTCCGTCGCGGCCTACGCTCGCTTCTCACTTTCGAGGACCTTTATGTTCTTGACGAGAAGCTCGCGTCCGGCCCTTTGAGCGGCCGCATCCGGGCTGCTTGGGGTCAGCGTAGGAGGCCGGAACGTCGCCTCGAGCTTCCTCTCTCCATTTTCAGGGAGCTATGGTGGCCGCTGCTGTTGGCTGCCATTGCCCGCCTTGCTCTCATCGGTTTCACCTTCGCGCAACCATTCTTGATATTTAGAGTGCTGGACCTCTTATCGAACCCTGGCGACCCATCTGACACAGACAACAACGGGTATGGGCTCATTGGGGCAACCTTTTTCATCTACCTTAGCATTGCAATCTCAACGCTGCATTATAACCAGAATCTCTATCGATTCGTCACTATGTTTCGGGGAGCCACCGTGACACTTATCTACGACCACCTGCTCCTTCTTCCCGTCGGTGTCTATGATAAATCAGCGGCTTTAACCTTGATGAGCACCGATGTGGATCAGATAATCCTTTCCTTGGTTAATCTCAATGAGTGCTGGGCTCGCCTGATAGAAGTCCTCGTGGGTATTTCGTTGCTCGCTTTACGTCTTAGTTGGGTTAGTGTCGTGCCCGTTCTCATCGTTCTTAGTAAGTTAGCATCACTTAATTTGATGTGCGACTCGCTCCGCTTTGCCGTCGTTTTCTCTACTGAGCTAACCGGCCCAGTCTCGTTCTACGGCAGTACACAGGTATCAAAGACTATCGGCGGCCGACAAAAGATGTGGATCGATGCAGTCCGGAATCGGATCAACAGTATTGCGCTCACACTGCCAGCAATGAAAAGTGTGAGAATGTCGGGTCTCAGTAGACTCATGACTACCGTCATCCAGGACATGAGAGTTGATGAGACGCGGCGCATGTCTAACTATCGTTGGAGCACTGTCTGGCAGAATCTGGTCCAGAATGTGCCATGGGCACTAGCTCCCCCCTTGACTTTCATCGTGTATGCCGCCCAAGCAATCACGCAAGGTAAGCCTAGTATCGGAACTACGCAGGCCTTTACAAGTCTTTCAATCATCACCCTCCTCACAAACCCAGCAGCTAAACTACTTGGCGCGATACCTTCAACAGCTGCTAGTCTAGGCTGTCTCGACCGGATCCGGAGTTTTCTAACAACCGCTCCGAAGACCGACGAGCGCAAAATGCTACCCTCAGCATCCATAAATTCTGCCACGAGCTTCCCGCCTTCATCTCTTAGTGAGAGGGGGCAATCTCATGCGATTGGAGAAAATGTGAAATGCCAATCTCCTGCCCAGGTCGCCCTCTTAATAGACCATCTATCACTTCGCCCTGCCCCATCCGCACCCCTTGTTCTAGAGAAGGTCAGCTTCGCCGTTACCCAAGGATCACTCACGATGATCATTGGCCCTGTCGGTTCTGGTAAGACGACGCTGCTGAAGGCGATCTTAGGAGAGGTGCCGTATGAAGACGGGACGATAGGCTTCCTGGGCGGTCGAATGGCGTATTCCGCACAGCCAGCTTGGCTTCCCAACGTGACGATCTCTGAAGCGATTACAGGACCTATGCAGGATGGACAGGATCTGGATAAGAAATGGTACGACGCAGTGCTCTATGCCTGTGCGTTAGACCATGACATCAGCCTACTACCCGAAGGGGACCAGACATTTGTTGGAAGTGCCGGAACCGCCCTCAGTGGAGGCCAACAACAGCGGGTCAGCTTAGCCCGTTCAATTTACGCAAGAGCCGGTATTATCCTCCTTGACGATATACTTGCCTCCTTGGATTCTCAAACTCAAGACTCGATCATGTCTCGTCTTTTTGGGACCTCGGGTCTGCTGAGAACGGGCGGTACAACAGTGCTACTAATCAGCAATGCCGGTATGCCATGCGTATATACATCTTCCAAGCCCTGTTAGTCGTTTCACTGATGTTTTGTACAGCTAAATATCTCACGTATGCGGACAAGATCCTCGTCGTGAATGAGAAAACAGTCATCGACGGCGGTTCTTATCACGTGGCCCTTAGCCAGGGTCTTCTCGACGGTCTCGAGCTACGTAGTACTACACATTCAGACACTAACAGCAAGCCCCAACACGTCAATGTGAAAGAAAAGTCGTCCGAGGTGGCCAAATCACGTCAAAAAGAGGACCTCAAGAGAGCCACTGGAGACTTCGCTGTGTACAAGTACTATTTCCAGCGTGTCGGATGGGCCAAGATGTTGATTTTCGTTTCATTCGTCATCTTAAACGTTGGTAGCTATAGCTTTGGTCGTAAGTCCTCGATAACTCCATGTGGCTACACTGACCTAGACTGACGTCGTGAAGAAATCTGGCTGAGCCGGTGGACCGGGGATGGTGGAAGACGTATTGCGCTTCATCTACCCGTATACATCAGCCTGGCAGTATTGACGTCCATCGGCCAGGCTGGTTATGTCTGGTGAGACAGAGGCCCTACTTTGTTGACGTGAGATTCGCTGACCCTATCTTCCAAAGGGCAATGCTAGTCCTCATATCCCCCTCAACTGCCCGCAAATTCCACTCCACTCTACTAAGTGTGGTTATGAGGTGAATTGATGTACCAAAAGCCTTCTCATAAATCCACCCTCTAACCTGCAAAAGGGCTCGACAGTCGTTTTTCACCACCGAGATCGGCGCTATCCTTAATCGATTCAGTCAAGACATGACTCTCATCGAGAATCAGCTTGCTATTGGTGTTTTAATTACTGTGTCTAGTAAATACCATCCCTCCGCTACCCCTACCGCAGATTTCAGGTTTGTGGCTTTTCGCAGCTTACATTTAGTTAGACCTTTTCTTATCAGCCGCAACCGCGGGCCTTGTGGCTGTCGGCTCATCCTACATGGCTCTCAGCGTGCCCGTACTCATCTTAACAATCGGTGCTCTGCAGCACGTCTATCTGCGTACGTCACGACAGCTGCGCCTGCTCGATCTCGAGGCCAGAAGTCCCCTGTACACCCACTTCTTAGAGACTCTAAGTGGGCTGAGCACCGTCCGGGCTTTCGGGTGGCAGGAGCAATTCAAAACACGGAACGAAATACTGCTCGATCTCTCCCAGAGACCATATTACCTGCTCTATTGTATCCAAAGATGGCTTAACCTAGTTTTGGATCTGATTGTCGGCGCCGAGGCCGTTCTTGTTGTCGGCCTCGCACTCGGGCTTCGTCATACGACTAGCCCTGGTCTTCTCGGTGTTTCTTTGAACAACGTACTATGTGAGTCTCCTACAGCGAATGCAACGAGAACTATCGAATGAATGTCGATAAGAATGGCGTTGAAGTCTGACCGTGTTATTTCTTCGATGAAGCGTTTAACGTAGCACTTTCGTCACTTGTGTCCGGCTGGACCGTGTTAGAAACCTCACTAGGCTCGATAGCGCGTTTGAAGCAATTTGAAGCAGACGTCGAACCTGAAGATAAGGGGGAGTTGATGGGCCAACCGCCGCCTCATTGGCCGGATCGTGGCGCCATTGAATTCAGCAACGTTACTGCTCATCATAGGTAAGCGACCTAAGGATATCAAGGACAGTTCGATTACATGAATAAATCAATTTGCTGACTTTCAGCTCAGTCCTGGCTCTGGGGGGATACGGGAGGTCAATCTACGCATTGAGCCTGGGCAGCGGGTCGGTGTATGCGGACGCACAGGGAGGTACTTCATCTCGGTCCCCCCCGCCCCCTTTAAACTCCTTGGATTTTCCACAATGTATAACGACTCAGAACATTATTTACTTTACTGACCCGACGGTTACTCACTATCAGTGGGAAGAGTTCGCTCTTAGGGGCCATAATGGGTCTTCTCGACATCCAAAGCGGCCGCATAATCATCGACGGCATCGATCTATCCACAACTCCGCGAGACACCACACGCGAGCGCCTCCTGGTGGTCCCGCAGGAGCCGCTCATCCCGGCAGGTAGCGTCCGTTTCAACGTCGACCCACACGGAAGTAGTGATGACGACGCCATCGCCGCTGCGCTCGAGCGCGTCGGACTGCGAGACCTGCTGGTCGGGGAACGAGGAGCTAGAGATCTAGACACACCTTTGACAACTTCGAACTTATCCAAGGGCGAGCAACAACTACTCGCGTTGGCGCGGCTGCTGCTGCTTAAGAGACACAAGCACGGCGGCCGCGGCGGCACAGTCTTGCTGCTAGACGAGCCTACGAGCGACTTGGACGCCCAGACTGACGCCGCTGTGCAGCGAGTCCTGCGTGAGGAGCTCGCCGGCGCTACGAGAGTTACTGTGGCACATCGCCTCGCTACGATCATGGACTCGGACTTGATTGTGGTTATGGATGCCGGCCGGGTTGTTGAAGTGGGTGAGCCGGGCGAGCTACTGAGGAGGGAGCCGCCCGGCTGGTTTGCACGCTTGGCTGGGGCAGGATACAAAGGAAGTGGTGAGGAGGAATTAGAGATTTCTTCTTGTTGAATGGTACGCGGACTGGAACGCTAGTAGTCCTGTCTGAAATATCGTAACTCTATGCTATCAAACATCCTGCAGCCATTGTGCATTGAGCAACTCACGTGCATCGGGTCGGTTTCTCGGCTCCAGAGCCAACGTGCTCTCAATAAAGATGAGGAAATCCTCCAGATCTTGCCCGAAGGGATACTGGTAACGGTCACATAATTCTCGCAATGTCATCGGAGGGAAGCGAATACCGCTTATTAGATGTCCTGGATACATGGGAGGTTACTTTTACTCAGTTTCACTTGAACATGATAGGTAAGCTTACCGTCTGCCCCGAAGAATTTATGGCGGGATTCTGATCGGTCGAGTAAGGTGTTGGGAAAGGTGCCCAAGATTGCCTTCATCTGCGCAAGATGTGCCTGGGATGTGTATGCCGATGTAGCTGTCGCTTGACCATCAAAGACAAGCTTCCCTTGCACAAGCTCCCATATCTACGCCATCGTTAGTGCGGGTGATAGCGCTGGGGCGTGCGAGAGAATGGTATGAGGCCTCACAATCAGACCCAGATTCCAGATATCAACCTTATGGTCCCAAGGCGCGCCGAGGATAACTTCCGGGGCTCTTAGCATTTGTGGTTGGATCCATTCTGTTAGGTGTTTATCGACCCAACTAGCTGTAAAGATGATAGTTAGAAAACTCAACTTTAGCATCCAATTGAGGACAGCAGGTAAATAAGTAGAGCACATGTGCATACCAGTCCCAAAGTCGGCCAGCCTAATACTGATATCAGCTGTCTCCAGCTCTTCTTCGCCCGAGATAACTTGCTCTGACTTCATGTAGTAATCCATGGGCGGGTCATGAGGTGGGTAAAAAGGACTGAAGACCTCGGACGGGGCGTATTGAAACATCTCATTTATCTCAGATGTCTCAATTAAGATGTTTTGGGGCTTGATGTCTAGAGGAGCGTCAGTGATGCTTAACAGCTAAACTTTGAGTGGACTAGACGAACCGGTATGAATCACTCGACAGGAGTCGTGCAGAAATGCAAGAGCCATCAATAGTTCTTTGGTGACCTTTTTCGCCACGGCGATAGGAAGCTTTGCGCGCGAGAAAAGCTTCCGGTAATGGGACATGTCGGGTCCCATAGGCTTGAACACGAGACAGACATGCCGTCCGTTCGGGCCCAAGTGCTTGAATTCGTCTTGAAGGCCTACAATATGATTCGCGCCTGGGCTTCCTGATGGTCTCGTCATCACGGAGGCTAGGTGTCTCAGAATGTCGAGTTCAAAGGTAGCCTTCTCGCCGCCGAAAGAGTCAGCTGTAAGAATCTTCAGAGCTACATGCTGATTGGTTCTATTCAGTGTAAGCGTAGGAGAAAGAGCCGAGCATAAATAGATGACAGGTGTCGATCGTACTGCGAATTCCGTGCAAGCCAGACGGTCGAATATAGGCCATAGCCGAGTTTTCTAATAACTCGGTATTTGCCGTTATGAAATTCATCGCCAATTCGGACAGTGTGATAGCCTCCTGGAGAGTATCTGCCGGGATCTTCCTCGTCAGAAGTCTGTACACGGTGGCCTTGTGCAACAGTGCGGACTTGTACGCGGCGGAGTGCAGATGTAATGCGGCAAGAGCCGCCTTTCAAAATCTTTGTAATTGAATACATTATGTCGTTGCTTTGGGGCGTCTGGCGAGCAGCCTTATGTCCTCCGTATGGGGAGAAGGAGGTGAGGCTCTGTGTTTATCTCTTTTTAGAGGCGCCCAGGGCTGCCACCCGAAACCTTACTATAACTTCCTTGCGTTGTATAACCCGAGACTAGACTAGGTACTAGTTAGCCAGACGGCCCAACCACGTTGTCCATTGGGGCTCAAAAAAAATAACGAGTCACACCGTCACTGCTTCCAACCTTTTTGTTTCATTTGTATCTGGATCCTGGCTTGCTTCTTGTCAGCGTCGCGTTCGGTGCAAGAACATCATGATAAAACCGATCTACCGGGTATATCACTTGTCCCTCGAGGTGCGCTGGGCCGAGGCTTAACATACCTACCTAAGAGATAGATACAGCATACAGCTCTAGCTGGCTATTCTCACAACAGAAACTTACCTACCGGGCACTAGCGAACAAAGTATAATTGCAAAAAGGACAAAAAAAAAAACGAAATTAAAGCGAGGGCATATGTTCGTTATATTTGTACATTTCTAGCTAGATGTATCCTCGTCAATATAGATAGCTAGCGTCGTTGGCCATCTTCAAGACTCGTTTCTGAGTTGAACTTGCCATTGCCATTTCTTTCCCCAATTTCCTTGCCATCCCCTCCCACAATGCTATGTTCAAAATAAAAAGATCAACCTCCCCATCTCTGGCCATGTTGACGAAAGCCTTAGTTTTCGACCGTTGTAGCCATGCTCCACTACCTAAGGCACGACAAATATCGCCCTAGCAGTTGCAGATATTGTTATAGCAGCCATAGGATTACGGGTTTATGTCCGTGCCTATGGACTGTTTTGGGGTTCAGGGTGACTATGAAGCTTCCAGGTAAACACACTTAACGTGGAATAGTGTGAGAGAATCAGCCAGAGCCCCAGATGTTTTGAAGTTCCATCCTCATGGTGTGTTCGGTCCCGTGCCTAATCATTATCATATCAATACACCGAATAGGATGGTTCGGACGAAGATGCGAGTCTCCGTACCAAAGACACATCCGCAAGGCCACCTATGAGCTGCTAGACTCTCTCTTTTTCCAAAATTGCATCATGCTTGTTAGGCGCTTTGACCGACTGGTTTTGGATTTCTTTTCCGCGTCATTGTCAAACGGCACTTCCATGCTAAGTTTGCTACGTTCCCCATGAGCGCTACTAATGAGGCGGCTCAAGCTAGCTAGGCTGGATCTGCGTCGTCCGAAGGCAGCCGACGTGAAGGACGCCGGCCGTTGTTCATGAAATGGCATGTTCCTCGGCCGAACACCAGGGAAGGAGCCGCTGTCCCGTGTCATTGTTGAGTTGGTGCTAGTTATGGAAGAAACATCGACGGATAGCCGGACAACTTCGGGTCCAGGTTCTCCCATCAACAGGGAATGAAAGTGGTTTTCATCCGTGATTGATGATGGCGCTGTAGACACTCGGTGGGCATCATACGACATGGGCGAGCGCGGCGAAGGGAATGAGGACGAATGACTAATAGAGTATGGACTAATAGGCATTACGGGTGGCCCGGGGAGAATTATAGAAGTCGCATCAGGGGGAGTGGTTTCATTCAGATTCGGGGCCTTACGAGGCGAAGGCATTGCTGGGTCGGATGATTCCCCTCTTGTAGGAACTAAGAAAGTTTGCCCCTCTTCAATAATCTCGTTATGAAGACTACTAGAGGAATTTGCATTCCTCACTTTTCCGGGAGCCGGCAGATCCAAGCTAGAGCCACTCTCCTTCCTCTTTGAAGGCATTGTCGGGAGGTCAGCTTGGGGATTGGTCAATTCTATACTCTGCTCTTGCCTTGGCGTAGAGGCTGCGTCATCCGTGTCTCCTCCTTCGTCTCCGGTGGTCGTACCTTGAGATTCGCTAGTTGAATCTTCAGCTGCGGACTCTCCAGCATGGTCGTCATCTTCCTCATCTTCCTCGAAAACATCGGCCATGGTTGAGGAACTGCCAAATCGGTGAATACTGAACCGCCCTCCCTCAAAAGGAGGCATTTCAGGGGCACTTTCAGCTCGACGATGATAGTGCATTCCGGGGCCACTAAAGCCCCTCATTCCAGCGGCACTATGGAGCTGTCGCTTAGGTGGTGCTCCAGTCCTCTGAGCCTCTTCCCATTGAGGGTCACGAGTCGGAGTATTGAACGGACCAAGTGCTGCATCAAGATCTATCATCGGATAAAGTGTCTCATCCTCCTCGACACGACCTCGGCGATGCTCTGTTGTCTTGGAATCTGATGATATCGACTGATTTGAATCGTTTCCTAATTCTGTTCCAGATGATTGATCAGTGGCTTCCGGAAGATCGTAATCCACGTCTTCATCTTTTGTGAAACGTGTAATTGGTGGTGTTTGTGATCGACGTCGCGCCTTTGATTTCTGAGTCCGTGACTTTGACTTCCTTGTGAGGATTGAGCCTGCCCAAGACTTTACTCTTTTCTGCTTCTTCTTGCTAGATTTTTTCTTCTCTTCAGTACTGGTTATGTCTTGACTAGTTCCCAAATCTTGCGCTATATTAACACTAGCAGTCGAAGCAACATCTGTGTCGTCTCTGGTTGGTGTGTCGGAAGAAGATGTACTCGCCGGCCTGGGTTTCGTGGGTGATGCAGCGGCGGGAAAAGAGTCAAAACCGAAAAACGACCATCTTTTAGGAGTTTTTGTAGGACTTGAAACTGTTGAGCCAGGATCCGCCTGTGCTAGATCATTAAGAATTAGAATCGAATTACGTCTCTTTGGCGACGGGGTATCTCCAACAGACACGCGGAGACTCGAAGTACGCTCTAGAACTGCACCTGCAGTGCTTGGGCGAGAGCCCGTCTTTGAACGTGGAACTGAAGAGCTTAGAACGGCTGGCGTGTCGCGGTCGGCGTTCATCGAGTTCGTGATAGAGGCAATCGATGAGACACTGCCAGATACGGAGTGCCCCGGGCGTACTGTGCTGGCAGTATCAGTTGAAACTAGAGATAATGGACGAGGTATAAACTCTAGCGTGTCCGAAAACCCGACCCGTGCTCGTGTAGCTGGCTTGGGGCTTAATTCTGGCATAGATTGACTCGGTTTCTCAAGGAGACCATCCTCTTTACTTGTAGCAGCCTCACTAGCACGTGTTACAGCTGATTCAACAGCCTTTTCATCATTGATGTTGAGAAACGTATGCTGATCATGAAAGGCTGACGGGCTAGCAGGAGCACTGCTACCTCTGGACGAAGGACTTGGGCTCGCCTGCAGTATTAAAGATAGATCATGACTTGAGATGGCACCAGAACGTCGGTGTGAATGGCCCCTTTGGTGTTTTCGAGGCCCACTTGATGATGGAAGCGTTGGTGATGCAAAACCGCTCTCGCTCTTGGTTGGGCTTGTACTCATCAAAGTGATAGCCTCTCCGGACCTGAGTTTGCCACCGACGAATTCGCTACCTCCTCGACGGTGACCCATGTGGGTTGGAGTTGTTCTAGGAGAAGGAGGCGCAAATTGAGGGCTCAAAAGAGACGAATCTGTCGGAGGGGTTGCTCCAGGGTTAAAAGAAAAATCGGGAAGAGGTGGAGGTCTCGGACGACGACTGGCACTTTCAGGACTGAGGTTGTTGCCAGGATTAAAACTGAAATCAGGAAGCGCAGGCGATGGTTGACGCGAATCCGGGTATTCAACCCCTAGACCAATCTTCGGAATCTCTATCGCCGATTGATGACGCCGGCCGGTTGTTCTAGACAGCGACGAAGGCGCAGACGATGAGGGACGAGCAGGGAATGTGAAGGGCGGGTTCGGAGGCGGTGGAAGGTTGATGCGTGGTGAGGGTAGGGGGCTCACAGAGGTAGCCATGGCGTCCTGGGTGAGCGTAGGAGCTTCGAGTTGAGTCGTCGTAACATTATTCATTTCTCCGATGTCGACTTGGTCCATGGGCTCCTGGTGTTGTATGTTGTTGTCTAAGTCCTCCAAGCCGCTCCCGGCACAAAACCAAGAACGACTAGCAGCAGCTGGATATCATAGAGTACACTGTTAAAACACTATGATAGAAAGGATCAGATCTCGAGGTGCCCGGGCACCATTGGAATACTCGGGGGTTTCGAGGATAAGTCGCCTAGGAGGATATGTTGATCTGAATTCAAATTGGAGAGTCTTGACTTGAGGGCTGTTAGTGAGCAGAAAGGGACCAAAAAGATGTGCGCGATCATCGGCATAGGAGATGTACCTCGTGTAATACGAGCGCTCGCGAGGTGACGCCTGGATGGTTGCGCTTCGACGTCAAAGCCCCTGTGGCTTTTTTTGTGCTATCTAATTCCTTCCAAGCAGATTGCCGCAGATTGATCAATCAAAATCAAAATGACACAACAATGCTGGCTAACGGGATAAAAATTAGATATGTAGGAGAAAAGGAGCGGACGGCCAAGACCAGAGCAAACCCGATAATCCGAGACCTGCTACTGGAATTGAGCCAGAGGGTTGTTGGCGGGCGATGGTGTTTTCAAAGTGAAGGTGAAAAGGATGGGGAAACAGACGAAAAGACTGGTCGGCTGGGAGGGTAGGAGGGACTGTAGGTTGTACGTGTACAGTGTGGGTGTGGTGTGGTGCGTTGGGGATGTCACTGTCTGTCTGTCTCGATCCAACTAGACAGGGGCGGCTGTCCACGACTAGGCGGTACACGACTGCCGCCCTACCAGATACAGCACTGCAGGTACCTGCTAGGTAGGTGGACAAGGCTTCTGGAGACCTGCTGTATTATCTGTGGACCGTGCAAGAGACGCCGAGCACACTAGCTCGTAAAGATACCTCCTTCACCATACCGTACCTATCTTCTTGCATGCATCCTCTGCACATCAATGCTGCAGTAGGAGTAGGTAACCAGTAGCCAGATTGCCTCCTGTTGGCTAGTCTGGTCAGCCATCAAGAGTCGTGGTGTGGCACAATGCACAGCGCAAGCAGCTGTGTATTACAGTAGATAAGCGCATTGGGGGGAAATGCTTGACAACTTCTATCTAGACATCAGATGAATGTGGCCACGGCGCATGCAATGAAACCCCGAGGTAAAGCCTTTCCAGCAGATCATTCAGCAATTGTTGCCAAAGCGTGCAACCCGAGGTCACTGTCTCGGTAGGTAGTGTAAGTAGGTATGCCTGCCTCATCTTATGTAAGAAGTCCTGTGAAGGCTTGGCCAGCTACGTGTACATTTAGTCTATCTAGATCGTGTACCTACGGTGAAGTGTCTCTCTTGCTGCTGTATATAACTAGGTCGCTACCGAGTTGTCTAAGAATTCCCCGCGCACTTTGAACCTGGTTTAGTCTGGGAGTGTTTCGTCCTGGAGAGACTAAAGCGTGTTCGTGATTGGACAGGAGCAATATTGAGGATTTAGGTAGCCTTAAGTAGTGTGTATTAGTCCAGAGCCCCTAACGGTTACCCCAACTGTGAAGTACCTAAACGAGGTAGGTATCTACAGTATTATTTATACCTTACGTACGATACTACCAACGCTGTGGCCGTGAAACAAGTACGTAGAATCGGAAATACCTTGTGTACTAAACAGTTTCGATTCCAAACCAGTCTTAATTCTCGAATCGAGACGGAAGGCCTTTGGTTTAATAATTAGGCATGTGTAATCGTTCGTGAAACTTGGAAAGACTCT
Source organism: Xylaria sp. Z21 (assembly GCA_037356095.1). NCBI lineage: Eukaryota > Fungi > Ascomycota > Sordariomycetes > Xylariales > Xylariaceae > Xylaria > Xylaria sp. Z21. Next base: position 392,418 of record JBAWJX010000007.1, on the reverse strand, counting down.
AACAAAGAATGAAGCAATACTAAATACAAAATGAAGGCTACACTACCTACCTAGGTATCTAACAAGGATATTTATTGACATTGTATCAGAGAATCAATCTAGCAGCATATTGGCAGAGTACATGGACATTGTCTATTTATCTGGGACGTAATGCATACCTATCCGGATTTTGAGAGCACTGAAATGCAACAAAGCAGTCCCTACCTACCTCTTAAGACAAACGAAACATCGGTGCTGAAACCGAATTCAGAAACGCGCTGGTCTAATCCGTAATTGCAGTATAGTACTTATTACGATGAACATCAACTGCGCAAGACTGTACGTAATGATTCAGGCAAAGCATATTCGGGGGGACCCCTGGTTTTACCCTAGAAATGGACTCGTGTTCGTGGGTCGCCGTTTTTTTTGGATTTTGCATCCCTGATCCTCTGCATTCTGCTATGCACTAACCCCCCTGGCTAGTACATATCCGGCTGGCACGGTTACTGCAAGTACCTATGTACGGTACCGTACTTGGTATAGTTATCCCGTCTCTTGGTTACCTCTTACTGTTGTTGAGTCTGCTCAAGTTACCGCAGCTAGACGATGACGATGCTATGTACTGACTGCACTGGGGATCCTTGTTACCGCGACAGGCACAGCAGCCGGTTTCAATGTCGGGTTTGATCAGTTGTAACCAGGTAGAAATTGTGTTTCCTCTACTAAGTATCAACATTGCTACTACTATGTAGGTACATGTTATCTGGTCTGTTTTGATTGGACCCTATCATTGTTTTAGAATCTGATGTATAGCTATACTGTACAGCAAAAGCAAATCTACCTAATGCAAGGCAACACATCGTACCAGGTGCGCATGTATACTCCGTACCCAGCTGAGAAGCGAATCCTACGTTGGCAGCAGGAGAAACAATCATGTGCCCACAACAAAGCGCTGATAGCCAACTAGCGCGCAGCACGATATCATCGACGGACTAGCCGTAAGTTCCTCATGCATGATACTGCACGATACTGCACGATCGTGGTGGACAATTCTGCGTTCGCTACAGAGTCCGTGGCGATATAACCTGCAGTAGGCATCGATCTTGGGCAATTGACCGAGAATTGGCACATTAGTGTGCTTATAGTACCCGTGCCTGGTTGTAGACGGAATGCGCCAACACCGGATTCAGCACCGAACTAGATATCCCATATCCGATATACGTACGGTAGTATACCTCGTCCAGTTTTACTATAGCCGTTACCCGCCGCCTCATAGGTTGAAAACACACAATACCCAAGCTCGGTAATAACTGCAAACAAGGAGTGCATGCCAGGTCCCCTGATAGCAAATAACAACATGCCTTCAGAAGATTAGGTCATTAGTTTGGTATGGCAATCGAACAGCAAGAGGTATTATAGGTGATTATTCAGAGACTGTATGGTGTGGTTTATCGCTTCTCCAAACAATACCTAGGCGCTGCGTAACTGTCCGGATACTGTCCGGATATTTGAAGGTAGAGGAAATGCCTGATCTTGTACGACCAGAAAATAAACTAAGCTCGCTTCAAGTCCCACCTAGGAAAGTTGGTGAGCAAAGCATTGTTGTGCTCAAGTAGGTAGCTATTATAAGATACAGTCCGGCTACCTGTGTACAGTACATCCTACTGATATATGTATACACCTTGTGTTTGGCAGATGAGGTCTAATTTGTAGACATTGCCTAATAAGCCTATTATCGAGTGGTGGTAGATTTTTGATTTACGGGCTCTGCTGTTTATAGGGGGTTATGGGCGGTACCTCAGACGTGTAAATAGTAAACGTATAGATAGTGACTAGCTTTTATACGATACAACGACCTAAGTGTACAAACCTACAGTTCCCAGACGTATAAACATTGCCTACCGAGTGTTAACTTAGCTATATAAAGCCGCACCAAATTGCGCTCGACAACAAGAATCAAACCTGCTTAACAGAATATAGCCATACCAAGTTAACCCGAGGTTTAACAGGTTACGCATTACCTTACAACCGCGAATTTTCGAAGCTGCAAGCCACGTGTACCTTTCATTGCACTGTGCACTGTATACACTGTACTAACTTTGCACTGTTCTAGCCTGGTAGTTACCACTCTGTGCTGGCTGTGCTTTGTGCTTCTGTGCACTGTGCAGCTGTTCAGTTCTCGGTGGTTGTAATCTGTGCTCTATTTTTTAGCTGCCGTCGCCCACCTAAGTGGTTACCGGCTTAGCTATTTGGTTGCAGTTTATCCACTTGCCCAGGTGGGTAATAAGCCTATTATAATACGTGTAGCGAGCAATTAGACACTTACACTTCTGTGTTTTCAGATTGTTGTTGTAGGTACTCTGTACCTACTTACTTAAGCTGAGAGAGTAGGGGCTAGTTACCTTTAATAGTTACCCAATCAGCCTTCACAGGGCTAGCCAAGTAGTCGGCTTATCTTATCTGCCCGAGGAGTTCAGCTACCCACCCTGCTAGGACTTTTCCTGTCTAATTACCTATTTACTTTTGAGGTCTCCAGTTAATCATTCTGGAAACGATAGCACGGCACATACAATATTGCGACTTACGTACCAAATTACGGCAACTCCGCTGATTACACCGTACAAGAAAGACCATTCCTGGGGGCCACAACCTCAAGATGTCTACGGAAACTGTTGCTGCGGCAGCTAAGCCCCAGGAGGCTCCTCAGGGCATGCGCAAGAACGGTACGGAACTATTTCCTCTTGAGATTGTAGATATATAGCTCACATCTTGTCAAGGGAAACAGTGGCATGCGCCGCGAAAAGCGTTCCGACCCACAGCCGGCTTGACTTCATACGAGCAGCGCGAGAAGAGACGGCTAGCGATGGCCGTAATGAAAGCAAAAGAGAAGGAAATGAAGGAAGAGAAAGAGTCTGAGAGACAGGTACGCCTCGTTTTCCTCAGTAGCCGCTCAGTTTTCCTTTCGGTTGACTGACTCGAACCGCAGCAACGGGTACAAAAGATTAAGGACAAGCGTGCGGCAAAGGAAGAGAAGGAAAGATACGCCAAGATGGCAGAAAAGATGCACAAGAAACGAGTCGAGCGATTAAAGAGGAAAGAGAAGCGCAACAAACTCATCAATTCATGAGGACATATCGATATCTACTCACTAATCACTTCCACTCCAGCCGAGAAAATAGCATGGCCATGGGAGTACAATGATGATTCAATCTACATCAGCCAGGTCCAGCCAGGCAGCCTTACCGAACAGGTTTCCGAGACCAATATACCTGGTCAGGTGGGAGCCCTGCGCCACGAAAACACAACTTTCTATCATTACCGCACCACAGCGCCCGTGGGATATAGGAAAAGGCTACGGTACCTCCAAACAAATACAGCCACGATGAATGATTACATATGCTGCTACTTTAAAACTGCGTCAGCAAATATTCCGGTAATAAAGCTTCACTGAAGTACCGTCAAGCATGTAGTTAACTATAGAATTTAGGTGGTTCCATCTAATGAAACACGTAAAAATCATGGGCACCTGAACTATTCTTGGTGTCCATGATATTTTTCTAATCCATTTCTACTCGCTTGATGGCATCGTACCCAAGTTGACATGTGAAAATCAGAATCAGGGTAGACATAAATGTGGGGCAGATTCTAGTGGGCAATTAGCATTCATAGTTAGCGCATGCCATTGCTGTATCTACCCAGCCCCAGGCTTATTATAGGGTATACCCTAGTAAGGGGCTTGCGTTGCAATGGGCATTTACATCCCTACCTATCATATTTACTTGTATAGCCTTTGAGACAGAAGCTGACAACAAGCGAAAACGCCATTTCGGCTCTTTGTACTAGCCATGGCTGCTTATTTTACAACGATGTCAGCAAAACATCATGATCCATCAGTGCTGCAGCGAGCATTGACATCCCCCCATCGACCGAATCACCAATTGCACCGTTCGATCACAGAGCAATCACCACCCTTCAAACCATCCCGTGTTCATCAGTACCTACATCGAAAAGATCGAGATCGCGATAATCAAGTGCCTTCATCTGCAGGCCCACTGGTGCGTGGCTCCCTCGAGCTCTCACCAGCGGGACTTGCTATGACCAGTGGTAGTGGTGTTGCTGATACAGGGATGACATTCCAGACAGGGGACAACATCCCTAATGCGGGCGAGGCGGCAACAAACGTACAACGGTTACTCAACAGCGATGAGATTGCCCAGGAGCAAAAGGAGAAGGCGGCGGTAGCAGCAGCGTAAGTTACTGACACTAGCCCTAGTTAATACTCCGGCCAAGCCCTTTGCTAACGTGCCAAATAAAGGAGCCTCGGAAAATCGCTGGTCGAACTAAATGCCTTTTCGAATGCAACTATTGCGCGCCTAGACGAAACCTACTCCTCGGTGCTCCAGAAGCTCGGGGTGCTACAAAGCACTATCGTAGCCATGAAAGAGCTGGCAGCCATGTCCCAGGATATTAACGAGAGTTTCACGAGCGAATCGCAAGCGCTAGTTACCGAAATTGAATCACAACTCAGTGTCTACGATCAGTCTACAGACCAAAAGAAGCGCATAGAAGATCTCCAAGCTCGGATTCACGCGGGGCGCGATAAAGTGCAAGCTCTTAGCAGACGAGTCGATCTAGTGCATGAGCGCATCGAGGGCTGGGAGAAGGCCGACAAGGAGTGGCAAGAGAGGATAAGGAGACGGCTCAAGGCTATATGGATTTTCATTTCGGTCGTCGCATTTATCTTGACCTTTTTCTTCCTTGGAGCCCAGTATGCCCCATCATCCACGGGCACCAACGACCTAGCTGTGCTAGCTCCAGAGACACAGGGGGAGCCAGCAATAATGAATAGTCTAGTTAAGAACAATAGCAAAAGCGCTGCTGCCATGGCCGACGAAGTCAGGGAAGAACTCGCACGGAGAAGAGGTCACGAGCAGGAGGTTCTCCGAGTCTTTGATGAATTATAGCCTGCATTGGCAACCCGGCTGTGCACCACCACGGGTTCATCCACCCTAACCCTCATTTTCCGAAGAGACTAAAGAGTGTAGCCAAATGCGGACATATTGAATACTTATGAGAAGAGATACCCTTAAAGAGGCGTATAGGTGTACGTCTCTTCTACTCTGTACTTATTACCTAATAGTGCCTGAGATCACCAATGCACTCACTGTCTATCTATATGCTAATAGACGTAAGAATAGTATAATTAAGCAGACAGATTCATCTTTAAAGGGTCCAACTTGAGTACTGTACAGAACTGTTCATCAATACGTATTGACGCGTATACTAACACGGGTTTCGGCAAAATGACTTGACTCGTGAGCTAGATACCAAGCTGTGTCCTAGACTAGTCCTAGGCTAGCACGTCTGTTATTACCGTGAGTCAAGGGAGCCTGAGCGGAAATTCGGCAATTTTCAGGTTTTATTGAGGGCGGCTGGCCGAGGCAGTGATAGGGTGAGATGCAGGCAAGTTTCTGTACCAGGTAAGCTTAGGTGTAACAATGACGACGTCATGGGCATAGCCACGCGCTTACACTACAGACCGGGGGTGGGTATCACGGGTTAGACCGTAATTGCTTGGTAGCTTCACGCTCACGCTCAATTGGCTCTGCCGGTCAGGACAATGTTTTTACGACCGAGCAGTGTTGCCGAAGTCAAATGTTTTTCACCAGCAGTGTGAGTTGCTAACTAGCAAAGAGCAAACAATCCGACCTGTTGGCACAATATCGAGACTCCGAGTGATCGGTTCACCAGTCATGAGCGATCTACGCATAGATAGCGCTTGGTTTAAAGCTAGGATTACCAGGTCAAGTGCCGCTTTATCTAGGTTAGGTACAAAGTATGCATTAGGTAGACTTGCCGGTACCCGGTACCTGTCTTTCTTCCAAGTTCTTGGATTGGATGGACTCTGTTATTGGACCTTGTTATTGGGCTTTGTTATTGTTTATATGTAGGTACATACTAATGTATGGATGTTACTAAGGCGCAGCAGGTTGGCACTTACCTACAATTAATTAATTACCTACCTCCTTCAAATACCCCTCCAGGTAGAAATCACGTCCACCCCGCGCTCTACTAAACTAATACCTAACTACCCAACTACCTCGCCCACGCCTCTTTAAATTGTAAGCTTGAACCCACGATGTCCTAGCAGTTCTATCTCGGAGACACACAAATCTAGATGTCTGCAGCATAACATAAGTCGAGTTCTAACAGGGCTGATATTATCAGAAATGCCTGCTGTGAGCCCCACGCAAGATGGCGCATCCTGCGACGTCACTGCCCACAACCCAAGTACCACAGCGGCCGGCTCTCGTCCTAGCCAGACCTTGACGGGAAAACAAGAACACTGTTTGTCTGCCCTCATATGTCGCCTTGTTGGAATGTTATCTGGCCGAGCTAATTCCTATCTCTGGCAGACTTGAAGCGGGAGCTTGTTTCTGAGCAGGTTGATTGGGAGATTAGTGAGCTTAATTCCCCAACAGCTCTCCGTAGGTTCGGCGCGCCCTTCAAGTCCGACTACGGCGAAGTGTCTCCTCTCGACTCCGAGCTTCCTATCTTGCGATACATATTCGTTCACCATGTCCGCGAATTCCCCTTCCTCGACAAGGCGAAAGAGAAGGAATTCTGGCAAGACAAGCTACAGGTGGTATGTAACTCTAGAACAAAGAGGTTCGCGACAGGCAATAACTAACGTTGGCTTCTCGATACCAGTTCCTCGAATCTTTCGCTAGCAAGGACATTTCTTCATCAGAAGACCGCCTCGAAGAGACAAAGCGCAGAAAATTGGCCTTAAAATGTCGAAAACTAGTAGAGCTCATGATGGTGTCGGGCGTCCCCACGGCTTCTGGTTTCGAGGAGCGGATAAGGTTCGCCGAGATGGAAATCATCGACCGAAATGCTATTGACACTGGCGTTCTCAACACTATGCCTGAGGGGAACTTTGTCAATGGATGGGATGTTAACGTTGCTGGCGTCCGCACGACATTGGTCAAGAGAAACATTAGGCACCATAAGCATGCGGTAGGAAGCTCGGTGGTTTGTTGAGATTCTTGCAGCTAATTCGAGAACAGGAATTTCTATTGCGGGTAAAGAGGAAGGGCGAGATTGCGCATTTCGTTGGAAGACGTTATGGTGATTTTGCGCGCCTACATCAAAAACTAAGGCACGAACTGCCGGGAAAGGTTCTTCCGCCACTTCCCAAGAAAAACAAATCCACTTCAACCGCTTCGGGGCTGTTCTCGCGCACAACAGACGGAGCTGATGACTCTGATGTATCATCCGTTTCGTCAATATCTACCGTCCTTCCTGCTGCCCAGGTCGATGGCGTTGCGGATTCAATGAAGTCCCTAGCCGTACGAGACCATCGTCAGAATAAGTCGTCAACTCCTGGTCAATCATCCCCACGACCATCCGTCGACGGTCACTTAAGTCCAGTATCCCCGGGCCCTAGAATAGAGGTAAGCGAGGACCCTGTTGCATATCTACTGAGAAACTAACATTGATCAGAGTACTATCCTTTGGCGTGAGGACCAGCGAGTTTCACTAAGAGCATTCCTGCGATATTTGTTACATAACCCACAGATCGCGGAAACTAAGGCGATTCGCGATTTCCTTACCCTGAACCCGATCACACCTACGGACGAGGATGTTGATGATATCCATCGACGTAAAGCCGTAGACGCTAAGCGGGTTGAAGAGCAAAAAGAGTTCTTCGAGATAGCGAGAAAGAGAGCTGCAGAACTGGATGTTTATATGGAGCAATTTCGGCAGGATATCGTCGAGCGAAATGGTTTGACTAAACTCCTCCAAGAAATCAAGGATAAGCCGTCGATTCAAGATCTAAGTCTCCAGTATCAGAAGTTTGCAGAATGGCTGCGCATAGAGATCGCCGCAACAATCTACCACCTGTTCCTCGCGGAGGATAACTCTCCCGAGCTATTCGCGCAGCTCAAGCGGATACACTCCTTGATCCCTTATACCATCATGAAGAACGTCATCAAGATAGCGAATCCAGCCGCTGTCATGTCGGGGGTGCTTGATTTGTTCTTGGCTCAGCCATTTGGTTCCCGTTCCCTATTGCAGCGAATCTTTTCTATGACGCTCAATGACGGAATTAAGACTTATCAAAAGTCCATCGACGCTGTAGCAGTCAAAATCGGAGACAACGTTTTTGTGGAGAAGTTAACAAAGTTCAGCCAAGCAGAATATCATATCAAAGAAGTCATCCGCGAGGAGGCCGAGGCTGAGAACATAGACATTATAGTATCGATCTTGCGATCCGACCTGATCTCTCCACCCCTCAAGTCTGAGCAAATCGGAAGGTTATACAATGCCTATGTCGCCTTTAATAATGCCGTGGAGAACGTGGACGAGGAATTGAAGCAAGGATCCCAACTATTTTCATATCTCAAGCAGCTTATGAAGTTGCAAATGAGGCAACGAGATAAGACTATGATGTTAAATCTCATCGAGGAACCCGTCACCCTTCAATTATTCCGAGACCTCTTTACTATTTTCTACGAGCCTCTTGTTAGAGTCTACAAATCCGCCAATGTCTACAACAGCATTACTGATTTCGCTGTCTTTTTAGATGATATGATCCAGGTTAGTAGATATCCTATGAAATATTTTGATAATACTAACTGTTTGCCTAGGTCGTAGAGAAATGTCGAGAGCAAGACGCCTCGGCGGATCCTAACCAGACTGTGCAAGCCTTTATTGATCTCTGTCAACGGCACGAACACAACTTCTACAAATTCATTCATGAGGTTCATACACATGACAATGGCCTGTTTACCCAGCTCATGGGCTGGATTGAGGGCATTCTCGAATTTCTTAGGAACGGACCGGCGGGCGGGGCGGTGGACATCAATGCTCTATTCGAGGGCGCCGTCTCGAGTGGCCAATTGGACAAAACGAAAGCGATTGAGGAGATAAACCAACTAATTGCATGGCAAGAGGCACGGAAGAAGTGGCATCATGATAAAACGCGACAAAAGATGGCTGCCGAGGGCTCAGCGGGTGATGTTGGATTGCCAGGCATGGGCGCCTTGAACGCAAGCGACTTCGGGTTAGATACCATGGACCTTGAGGATCTGAACTACGACTTTGACTTGGCTGAGGAAGCTGAGGCCGAGGAGGAGGATGAGCTAGACCCGATCGAAGCCGAGAGGCGCAGGCGGGCCAAGAGACAAGATCGTCTGAGGCGTAGCGCTGGCGAACCTGTAAAGCCACAGGTGAGCGAAGTTCACCGCTTGAAGGATAACTTTCTCGTAATGTTGCGTCAAGTACTCGCTTCGTAACGTCATTTGGTATCGAGAGGCTACAAGTATAGGAGATTATACTCTGAGACAAGGATTACTGTTGTTGATGAGCATGGCAGAGAATCGCATAACGGTGGTGATGGACGAAGGCATAGAACTAGACTTTCCCAAGGCCATGGAATGCATTGGTAATTGGTTGTTGGCATTTGTAATTAGGATGTTGGTACAGCATGGTAGCCGGTCGTAGTGAATTAACTGTGGTTAATCGAGACCACGTGTAGAAAAGCGACAATGGTTAAAGGGAAATATGTCCTCTGTGATGCTAGGCCAGGATGTCGTAATGCCTCCCCTTAACTATCAAAGTCATGAGTTGTTGTTTGGTGGGGTTGGTGGTTTACCTAGGTTAATAGATTTCCGGCATGGGGGTGGGGCACCACTCACTTATGAATGACGTTGTCTATTCGGTATATTAATGTTACGTGCAATGAATTGTACGTTTGCCTAGATCCTTGATTTTATAAAATTCTTGCAAGTGATTTCATGCTTATTGCCAGCTATAATCATTTTATACAAAATCTAGTGTTGGAAATTGAGATAGCACGGTTGTTGATATTGGGCTCAAGTCCGTGCTATACCGTATTAGAATTGCTGTAACAATAACACGGATAGACATATCGACTCCGTATGCGACGGCAATTTAAAATAAGATTGTTTACTATTTAGACTTATTTATCATGAATACATATATATATTTGACTTTTCTAAGAATAGTATATGTACAAGATGAACGACAACGAGAGATTTCGGCCAGCAGCACGTGATCCTTACTAGGCTAAAGTCGGGCGCGACGGAATGAAGGGTGGTGCCACATGCGGCAGGGACGGTTTGTCCCTCGGTAATCAGGCTCGACGCTATTGGCTCAGACCCCAATTGGTCGCTCTCATAGCTCCGGCGAAACTTTGAGGGCATCATCCATTCATACCTACGGATCATTCTTTTGCCATTGGAGCTTGCAGGACAAGAGCCTCATCTGTTCCCGTCCGTGCCTATACCTCTCCCCCCTCTCCTCTCTTCACTCGGGTACACCCAATAATCGTCTCTCTCAATATGGCATCCTCAATGGCATTGAGGAGACTGGCCACCGGGTCCGCCGTATGTTCTATCCACCTATACCCTCCCTGTACTCCAACCTCCATACTCTGTGTTGTGCGGCACATGATGCGACACACTTCCTTGGCTCTCTGGGTTGCCGCGACGTTGCGCTGTGTCCGAGATCAAAGAGACGGATTGGCTAACTTGGCCTCTGCGCGCAGTTTTCACGGGCTAGCCGATGCTCTACGAGGGCCTTTTCCTCGACACGTCCAGTCTGTATGTGAAACAACTACCGCTTCTACGCCTACGACCGCCGCCTCCTCAAGCATGCCTCGAGCTGACCTTCTGTGTGCCTATAGCCCGCATCTTTGCGAACAACCCGCTAAGGGCAAAGGAAGCACCGATACACGTTAGCAACAAATACCCCGTCGTTGTACGTCTTATACCCCGCGCCAGCAGGCCACCCATTCCGGCCTAGAAGTGACTAACAGTCACCAGGACCACGAATACGATGCCCTTGTTGTCGGCGCTGGTGGTGCTGGATTGCGAGCGGCATTTGGTCTTGCTGAGGCTGGTTTTAACACGGCCTGCATATCAAAACTCTTCCCCACCCGAAGTCATACCGTCGCCGCTCAGGGTGGTATAAATGCCGCGCTAGGAAACATGCACGAGGATGACTGGAGATGGCACATGTACGATACTGTCAAGGGCTCCGACTGGCTGGGTGACCAGGATGCCATCCACTACATGACGAGAGAGGCCCCCGCGTCCATCATCGAGCTAGAGAACTACGGCTGCCCGTTCTCGCGAACGGAAGACGGCAAGATGTGAGCCGCCGACGCTAGACCTTCGATCCGACAATTTGCTAATGATTGGCTCCCAGTTACCAACGAGCTTTCGGTGGTCAGTCACAGAAATACGGAAAGGGCGGCCAGGCGTACCGATGCTGTGCTGTTGCTGATCGAACCGGTCACGCCCTTCTTCACACCCTGTATGGCCAATCTCTCCGACACAACACAAACTACTTTATTGAATTCTTCGCTATCGATCTAATCATGCAAGACGGCGAATGTCGCGGCGTCCTCGCCTACAACCAAGAAGATGGCACTCTCCACCGCTTCCTCGCTAAGAACACTGTATTGGCTACCGGTGGGTATGGCCGGGCCTACTTCAGCTGCACATCGGCGCACACGTGTACTGGTGATGGTATGGCTATGGTTGCCCGTGCCGGTCTTCCTAACCAGGATCTTGAGTTCGTCCAGTTCCACCCCACAGGTATCTATGGCGCTGGATGCTTGATCACGGAAGGCTCGCGTGGTGAGGGTGGTTACCTGCTGAACTCGGAGGGTGAACGTTTCATGGAGCGTTACGCCCCTACTGCTAAGGATCTGGCTAGTCGAGATGTTGTTTCCCGATCTATGACCTTGGAGATCCGTGAGGGCCGTGGTGTTGGTCCCGAAAAGGACCACATCTACCTGCAGCTGAGCCATCTGCCTGCAGAAATTCTTGCTGAGCGTCTACCTGGTATCTCGGAAACTGCCGCCATCTTCGCCGGTGTTGATGTTCGGAAGCAACCCATTCCCGTGCTCCCAACTGTCCATTACAACATGGGTGGCATTCCTACTCGCTACACTGGAGAGGTGCTCACGGTCGATGCGCAGGGTAACGACAAGGTTGTCCCCGGCCTGTTTGCTTGTGGCGAGGCCGCTTGTGTCTCCGTCCACGGCGCTAACCGTCTAGGCGCCAACTCCCTTCTGGACTTGGTCGTCTTTGGTCGTGCCGTATCTCACACTATACGTGACAACTTCACTCCCGGAGCTAAACAAGAACCAGTCAGCGCTGATGCGGGTGCTGAGTCCATTGAGGTGCTTGATCAGATTCGCAATTCTAGTGGACCCAAGTCAACGGCGGAAATCAGACTAGCAATGCAGAAGGCTATGCAAACAGATGTCAGCGTCTTCCGTACACAAGAGAGTTTAGACGAGGGTGTCAAGAGGGTCACTGAAATCGACGGCACATTCTCTCAGGTTGGCATCAAGGATCGTGGCATGATATGGAACTCAGATCTCGTTGAGACTCTGGAGTTGAGGAACTTGCTCACTTGCGCGTAAGTATTCCCGTTATGACGGTGTTAGATTCATACTAATCGGTTATAGCTCCCAAACGGCTGTTGCTGCCGCAAACCGAAAGGAGTCCCGCGGCGCTCATGCTCGTGAAGATTACCCCGACCGAGACGACGAGAACTGGATGAAGCACACTCTCACTTTCCAGAAGAAGCCCCATGGAAAGATCGATCTGAGCTACAGGAAGGTCACTGGAACAACACTTGACGAGAGCGAATGCAAGGCTGTCCCGCCTTTCAAGCGAACTTATTAAACGAATAAGAAGTATAATGATCAAATATAGTCGCGTAAGCACAGTAATACAGGCCGGACAGGCGTGGACACAGCGTGGATGAAACATCTGCATGTTTTACAAAATCAGCACCGGTGGATTATTTTTGGCTAGCTGTATTACTGGAGTGCGGGCATGTATTTAACTTGTAGACTTGGTCCGTCGGCAAATTTGTATAAAGATTCCCTTTCGTTCATCAAAAGTTTCCTTTGCAATGTAGCTGTGCTTTAATGCGTGAGGTTGCCGGTCATTTCACAGTTCTTCACCACGTACAGATGTTGGAAAATTAAATCGAACATCCTGACATGACGATCTGCTGTCCTCGTAGCTTCACTTTTCAACCTAAGTGTACTTATCGGGACGAGTGTATCTAGTTACGTTCTAGAAATCTTGAACTTCACTGACGCTATCATAAAATATGGGCTTGAAATTTGACCTGGACCTGTAGTCAGAAACTGAGAACTCTTACCGTAGGCCGAAAAAAAACGAGTATGCCCTAGTATATACCTAACTAGATATTTTAGACTAGGATCATCTTGCCTTGTCTCGTCTCTCGTCTCTCTTCGAGTTGTGGCGATTAACCTGCATAGACCAACTCTGATCAATGGAACGCGGGGTCAGACGTGAGATAAGAAGCAAGAAGCATTGAGACGTAACGTAACGTGGGGAACCACGACGAATATCTATCCTTCTTTTTTAAGCCACGCGAGACGAAATTAGAAAAGACAGAAATAAAAAAATCATCATTCACCTGCAGGAACTTTCATCTCATGTCTCACGTTGTTGCTACCTCTGCCAGAATACCTACCTACCTATCTTATAGCGATTAGCCTAGCCAGCTGCAGGCTACCCCTCAGTTGCCGGCAGATGCGGTTACACTTTTGCTTTTGCCGAGACTGTGATTCGCTATAGTCGTCTTCGTGGCGCTTCTCTCGACCAAACCTATCCGAGTAGATGATTTCGCCGGCAGTCCAACCAACCTCACTAGTTCAACGATCTTGGCGGACAGAGTAGCAGTAGTTTTTGGCATACAAGTTCGACCTGCAGTTGAGAGATACGGTTAAGAAATACGACCATGGCATCCACCGCCCCTGTCGCCCTGATCACGGCAGGCAGCGCCGGCCTCGGCGCCGCCGCATCGAAGCTCTTCGCGCAGAACGGGTACCGCGTGGTCGTGAACTACAGCAACAATTCGGAGCGCGCGGAAAAGCTCCTCGCCGAGCTGCCCGGTCTCTCCCCCCTATCGAAAGACGACACCAACTCGATTGTCATCAAGGCGGACCTGGGCAGCCGCGAGGAGATCAACGGCCTGATCCGGCAGACGGTCGAGCAGTTCGGGCGGCTCGACGTGCTGTTCTCGAATGGCGGGTGGACGCGAGTCAGGGGTCTAGACAGTATAGACGACAACTGCCACGAGGACGAGTGGGACCGCGCCTTCAACATGAACGTCAAGTCGCATCTGTGGCTGATGCAGGCCGCGAAGAAGCACCTCGACGAAACCGAGGGCGCCTTCATTACTACTGCGTCGATAGCTGGCGTATGCCACAGCGGTAGCTCGTTGGTATGCGCCACGTTGCTAAGTGAAATATGATACGAGCTAATGGGGAACGCAGGCGTATTCGGTTACGAAGGCAGCGCATCTTCACCTTGCCAAGGCTTTAGCTGTCGTAAGTGTTCTGTGATTTATTCGCTTCTTTGCATACCAGCGCCACGGATTGCTCTTACGCCGTAACATAACACATTGTATTACCAAAATTCGTGACTTTAGGCTGACTACTATGTTTAAGATGGCGGCTCCAAAAATCAGGGTAAACAGCGGTAAGTAATTCTCGAAGTCGTTTTATTATTGCTCTAGTCACCCCGGGAGTACAATGACTCCTTAATGATATAGACTTAAATCATAGGGGGCTCTCGCGCCTCTAGGACAACACACCAGCACTTATATATCGCACATAAAACGGCAATTACTGACTCTGAGCGCTGCAGTGTCCCCAGGACTTTTGATCACCGAATGGGCAGAGCGGTTCACTCCCGAGCAAAAGGAGCATCACAGGCAGACGACGAAGCTCAAACGTATCGTGACTGTCGAAGAAGTTGCAGAGCAGGTCCTCACTTTCGCTCGAAGTAAAGGCACGACGGGTGTCAATGTCGTCATGGATGCAGGATTCACTTTATAGACGAGTTTTCCGGCCTCGATATCTGATTATAGAATAACGACTAAAATTTGCCTATTCTCCGACCTCACGATCGCTCGTCCAGTGGATGTACGATATGAGTTTCCAATCCCAAGTTCGACGACGGAGGGTGTCCCCCCAGAAGTAGAGAGGGATCCAGAGCAGCATTACTCCAGCGGCAATGGCTGCCATAGTTCCGTAAGCATTTAGATAACCTACCTCCTCAATCCACGGATTTGTATAAAATGATAGCAGAAATCCAAAGAGAGCTGTAAAAGTTAGACATAGTAATCTGTCGAAGTAACCACAGCTACGGATAGACTTACACTTCAGCCCTAGGATTGTCAAGGTGATTTCACCCGCTATCGGACGGTAGGCATCAATGGCATACACTAAGCAGATGTTGGTAGCTTGTGTAATCGAAAAGTTTACTTGATAAGGTTGTTAGCCGTATTAGAAAAAGATACCAGGTGCCTAGGACGCTACTCACATAAACCAAGACCGATTGTGGGACATATCCAATGCAGCCTTTTCTGTATGCCCACGCCGTATAAAACCAGGGCGAGTGGTGCGGTAACAAGCGATAGAGCTATGCCTGGAAGTCGCATTTCCGGGGACCGCATGCCGCGATTACGCCTAGTAAACCAGTCGGCGACCAGATCCCCTAGCTGACCCCCGGCCGGAATCCCGATAAGCGAGCCAAGTATAGCCGAAATAAACGCAAGGCCTACTTGCCAGGGTTGAAAGCCGTATGCCTTCGAGTAGGCCACGGCAACATTCGATGTAACGGCTACTAGGAAACCGATGGTGACAGACTGCACTAAAGCGGCCCAGAGAACGGATGGCAGTACGCCTAACCCAAGAGGCCGAAAGAACATTTTAAGTAGGCTCTCATCGGTCAAGGTCCCGTTGAAGACCCTTAATCTTTGGATATAGGATCTCCTTGTTGGAGTTTGCGTAGCTATATTAGATTGCCTAGTATCATGTTTTTCTGGCCCATGAGCTCCGAGTGATGGCTGAGCCTCTCTCTTAAAGGCTGTCTCAGGAAAGGTAAAGAGCGCTAAGAGATAGATAAAGGCGACAAGAGCGGCAGCCACCTTGTAGATAGTTCGCCAGGTATGATGAATGACAATGAGGCTTACAAAATACACCGTTAGAGTAGTACTTCCAAATGATAAGATGTTGGGACCTACCCGTCAATTACAATCCCGGAGGCCACGCCAATGGATAAGAACGACGTATAGAGAGCCATAATTGCCCCTCGTTCGTGGAGGAAGAAGACATCCTATATACAAAACACCTTAGTACGACTGTAATCAGGTCCTCTGGTAAAGCTTCGATAATAACGAACCGCAATAGTCATAGGAGCAAGGGACTCGGCGGCCCCAGATCCTAAACCTAAGAGTATCCGGCCGACTAAGAAGCCGGCAAAGCGTTTCTCAAAAATTAGCCATAGGGCAGCGGCAAGAAAGACGGCATAGCTAATAATGTAAACCGGCCGCCGACCATACTTATTTGCCAGGGGAACCCAGAGAAAATTGCCTATTCCCTATTTAGAAAAAAACAAGCCAAGTATTAGTAGGGTTGGAGAGTGAAGGGAACCAAATTTTTCGTTTACTTACTTGCACAAGAGCCGTGCTAGTGAAGAAGTATGCTACCCACGGAAGTGAGCGACTAGGATCTTCGGTTGGGAAGAAATCCTGTGCGGTATGTAATATGGCGATTGTAGGACCTTCCACACACTTAGTACGCATTCTCGTATATAGAATATCAACTGGTAGGTGAGATTTACCAGCCGCGAGAAAGTTGCAGACGAACATAGCCAGGCACACCAGAGTAGCTATGTAGTACTTGTAAACTTGAGACCTGGTCAGAGATTAGTCATCGAAGCAGGCACATGTGAGGTTAAGAGTAGCATATACCAATTAAGGGGGTCATTGGGATCGTTAGATGGCGTAGGAATCAGTATGATTTCATGAGTGACACGATCTCGAAGGCGGACGTTTCCAAGAGCAGCTCTCTTCTCGTCCAGGCGGACGCTAGATCTGGAGGCATTGGCAAATAAACCGGGCATGGCGGCTGTATGACCCCTTGGCATAAAAAGATCTTAGTTAAACAAAGGGGTGATGGCAAGGTGGGTGTCTGAATAAATACACCGGCTAGAAATGCGGATGAGGCCTAGCAAACCAGAGGGGACAGGCCGGCTGTCGTGGAACCAACCTAGCCAGCTTCTTGTTGCTGTTGTTGGATAACGCTTATGTTTCTTGTCGATTCGTCCGGCTTTGAGAATGAACAGTGACTCTGTAAGGATGGCCGTTAACAAGAAACCCCAATGGATATAGGCAGGTAGATGGGTGGTTAGCGCAACTAGTTAGAACGTACATAGATCTCCAAAGTATAAATTTCGGATTCCGCCCTTACCCACGAAACTGCGGCATCCACAACCAGCAATATGTGGCTTGTGATTGCGTGGACTCTCCGTATGGGTGTCCGTGGTAAGAAACTGATTGGCCAATTATTACACAATTGGTGGGATTTTCATCTGTTATACATACACAGTCAACTTCTTGTCCGACAGGTAGAACAGGAGCAGAGCCCATCATTAGATCTTTGCTATCTCGTTTAACACACTTTTCGACGTAGCTAGGCTGGATCTTACCACAATCTAGTCATTGGTATATATGTTTGGATTGCCGTGATCACTGTCTATGAAATAGGCATATCATATACACTGAACGACATGTCGTTTATTCTCGGCGGGCTGCTACCCCGGATAGCAGTACACGACTCGGCTTACTAATTGCGAATCACGACGGGGTTGTCACGAAGCTGGCAGCGGCATTATATGCCTACTGTGTCTAGATAGGTATTCCGGATTAGGCGGTAGTTACTGGTGGAGAAGTCTGTCTGTCTGTTGTACGGGGGCGAGCTGAGATGAGAGATGTTGTTTCGGACGGGAGTGCGTGCCCAAGATCATCCTCATTTGCTCTAACCCCGGGCGACTGGGGTTCTGGCATTCATACGGCTTAGCGAGGACAGTAGGACTACAACCTACCCAATGTAGGTAGATACTTACAGTGCACTTAGGTTTAACTACTCCTAGGCAGGTAGAGGAGAGAAAGATGGGGCATATGCTCGTCTACATACGCAACTGCCAAGATGCTAATAAGGAGCCGGGACGGAGCCGGCTCCACGCCCTTTTTCATCGACACTTGGGAAGTATTAGTGTACACTAACTACCTACATAAGGTAGCATCTTATGTACTTTTCCACCACTACTCACTACTTTAGTTGTTGTTCATTAAAATAGTTGATACCTACATATATATATACACATATATAGACGTGCTAAATTAAGATGCTTGAGATCTATGTTTCTTGTCTAGATGAAGGTTTCATTGGAGTTTAGATGCCGCCAATACACTTACACACTACTTAGTGCCGCAGATCCAACGCACCAAACCGTCTCCTTGGGTCTTGGAAACAAGCGCTTCGGCCTTGACCCCTTGTTAATGCCATGGGCAAAGGAGATACCGGGTAATCATGAATTGAAGTCGTTCTAATTGGCTGGCCTTACACACCAAGAGACGGGAACAGTGGACATCGCGGGTAAGAAATAAGTACGGTACACCACGTAGCAGCGTAGCAGTAATTAACGTATATAGTATGGACGCGCGGAGTGTTGCGATAAAACGCGGCCATACCTAAACAAGTATCCAAGCCCAGCAATTTGTATTAAATGAATAGGATCTCCTTCGAACTACTTAGCGCGCGTGCCCTGTCGGCGAGATACCGAGGAATTACGGTGCAGCCGCTAAGAGAAAAAGAAAAGAGAAAAAGACCTCTATGTAGTTATCTTAGGTAAGTCAAATAAGTAGCACAAATGAGTAGTCGTAATAGTCGATCGCGTCAAGCCGAGTCGTACACGTCATACACGTAACACAACACACAGGCCTTCCAAATCGATCTTGTAAAGCGGATGAAGATATTCCTAAGACCTGTACAGAATATGTAGATAACACCATGCGTCGCCCGATCGGTTCACCTCCCTATACTGAAAGAAGGACGCGTTGACATGTCCTCTTTCGGTTTAGACGCACTACAACTCCGGCCTTGGCACTCTGCGATGAAACGCAAATCCATCTACCTAGGTATTTTGAACTAGGTATGCTGTACGGCGCCCATTGCTCCTCGGCTAGGGAATATGTAACGATCACCTGTCAACTACCAATCCATTTAGCGTCCATTTAGTGTACCTGCAGTAGTCCTACGCCTGTCTGTCAGACGTCTAGAAGCCAAGTGGGTGGATCAATTCGAATGAGTACATGCAGCATACAGTTTCTCCTTACTTGGACGTAATACCACCTATGGCAATTGTAATTCGTTGATACATGTCGGCTTACAATACTATACACTGATGGACACGCTGAAAGAGAAGCATGGGCCGACACTAGATACCCAGGTATGTACTCCGTACTACCGAGTCTGGAGTCCTTGGTGTGTTAGCCCTGCTTTTAGGGGCTAGATACATCAACCCGGCGAGACAGACTCTCCGTATCTACAGAGTACCTACATATGTAGTAAAAACCATGACTTTAGACCTAATCTAGCAGCCCCGTCTTAGTAACTAATACCTTACTGTACTTAATTCATATTGGTATCTTGATATATATGCGTATCTGTGGTGGCGAGATCTATGTAACAAGTTCCAGCTCCTAACACTGAGGTAGATGCCACCTTATGTATGCTGTACATATGCACCAATATACGTACAGTTGACAAACCATAATTGTTAAGGTGAAACTTGCACCAGGAAACGCCACATGGTTTCTCCGTATGTACAGTACTGCACAGTGCTAACCTAATTTCAATGTTTGGTGAGATGTGCGTAATTCTGGCGTAGGTACTGGCACTGATGGCGGGACTAGTGGCTGCTAGCCCAGCTATCTGCCAACTACCTAGTCTGCCAGTCAGCCGGGATTTTTATACGGCTTTATACTCAATTTGGTAGAATATGGAGCTACTATTTAGCTACATGTAGGTATGGGCGACGTTCCTGATCCTGGAGAATGCCTAGAGAAAGAGAGGAAGTACCTTGCTATCGTACTATGCAAGTATCGCTTAGGTATTCTTGCGGCTAATCCCGCCATGGAACTGGAAAAGGGCCTCCCACCTTGCACACATTTCTGGACCGCGTGAAGGATCGTCTCACACAACACCAAGGACCCGACTGTTTTGCCTATCGTGAGCCGGGTTGGGCATGAGCGTCATCTAAGTGCCCGGCCAAGCCCCCGGCAGCAAGATGATGAGTTTAGCCAGCAGGAATCGCACCTTGATCCGTCCCTGACAAGCTAAAGCCGTGGTCGCGGGGACCTAGCGACGCGCGGTCTCGGCATCTTCGTGCGTAATGTCGACTTCATCACTATCACATCTGCTTCAGGGCAATGGGCCCGCTGAACCCAGTCTCCAAGCGGTCGCTCAGGATCGCAGCCAGAGTGCGCCCGGTGATGGCCTTCCATATACAATGCAGGGCCACCCGGCAGCCATACCGCTGCCGGTCACGCCCACATCACTCAACCCCGTCGGCGCTTCTCCAAGCGGAAGCGGGACGTATCTTCACCGTAGCATGCCGGCTCCCACCCCCGCAGACCAGAGCCACCAGATGACAGCGAGCTTGTATCAGTGCGCCGACTGCAAGAAGCGATATTCGCGTCCCGAGCACCTAGCTCGTCACATTCAGACGCACACGCTTGGCAAGAGATTTGCCTGCCAAGTGTGTGGGAAGGCGTTCGCACGCGCGGATTTACTAAAGCGACACGCGGCAAATCACGACAATGATGGGGATGGCACCAAGAAACGCCGGCGTATAGATGCCTCCCCGGGTTCGGGTCGTGTCTCTCACGCATGTCGCGCGTGTGCCACAGCTCGCGTCAAGTGCGAGGAGATCAAGCCTTGCCAGCGATGTCAGAAAAAGGGCTTGACTTGTGAATACGCGGCGGCCGAAGCTGGTTCTGCGGCTGCTATGCATCTACTTCATCTCTCCGCGGACGCTCACAACACCTCGCAGGCATCAAGTGTATCTCCCCACTCGTCGCAATTGAGTCCCGCGGCATCCCAAGATCCTCGTCTCATTGCCCCCGGAGCCCCCCCCGGGGCTATACTATCTACGGTGCATGAAACCCGCAACATCATGTTGAATACAGACATTAAGCCCGAACAAGCCCAATCGAGGACGCCGGATGCCGCAGTAGACCAAGGTAGGTCTCATTCCCCAACCCCACGTTTTTATGTTGCCATTTTGGGTTCAAATTGAAACGAAGTGAGCAACAGCGAGTGCCCGCATTCCTAAATCA
Organism: Xylaria sp. Z21; assembly: GCA_037356095.1. Classification (NCBI taxonomy): domain Eukaryota; kingdom Fungi; phylum Ascomycota; class Sordariomycetes; order Xylariales; family Xylariaceae; genus Xylaria; species Xylaria sp. Z21. The sequence goes on along the minus strand of JBAWJX010000007.1, from coordinate 371,163 downwards.
AGGAATCCTACGGTATTTCGCGTCAAAATACTTCGTCAATCTACGGAACTACATGCGTGTTATAACACTACGTAGCCTACACAACTATAGCACCTACAGAGCTCGATCGTCTAACGTGTTACAGGTCAATACGCATATGAAAGCACTTACGCAACGAATACTATAGCTAGTATGACACATCAGCCATTCTCGGACTTCTTACGGGATGTCCTTTACGCCCAGTCTTTAGACTCTTCGCGGCTAGCCGAAGCTCAAGGTCTTGCTGTACTAGATTTTTGCGATGACACTAATTATGAACTCAACGAGGTGGATTTCGGGATGCTGGATCATTGGAATTTAGATGGGATGAGTGAACGACCTGTGGTCACTCAAGCAGTGACACCTCAAACTGATGACTCTTCTGTGGACATGGCGCAGATGAGACGGAAACTAGTAAAGATCTGGACGGATTCTCCGTGGCGTTGGGTTCCCGATAAGCGGGATCACGGCTATGTTGAACATGCCAATCTTCCCCTCCCGTGCCGAGACTCGGCAAGCCAACAGTTTCAAGAGCACCAAAGGCAAATAGATCGGGTTGTTCAAGACAAATTGGACTCGTCAAGCCGTGACAAGATCCTAGCGGTGGTCCTTGGTGCATGCAACAGTGACACTATAAGGATGCGAGTTGCGGCGTCGTTCCCCTCTACTGAGATTATGGACACCCTTACGCACATATTTCTAGCAGCACACCTTTGCTCTGTTTCGAGCTGGATACATTTTGGCACCTTGGTGCTGAACTCCCAATGGCCCGAGTGGTTGGCCACTGCGGCGGCGGCGGGAGCAACCATAACACCTGTTCCTACATTAAGAAAATTTGGATTTGCCATAGCAGAGGCAGTGCGTGAGTTGTTTGACCACACAATCCTTGAAAGATGTCATTGCTAAGCCATTATAGGTCTTCTCATACCGTCTAAAGTGAGTGCTAAAAGCTTCTTGTTCTACTTGTCGCTATAACTAAGATGTCATGTAGTTTGAGGAAAATAATACAGGCATTGCGAACCTTGGACTAGTACAGACTCTGGTCCTAGGGCAGGATATCTCACTTTGGAGTGGTAATAGACGAAAAATGGAAATTGCTGAGTGCCATCTACTCATACCGATCACGGTGAGTCAAACGTAATGTGACGTGGTGAATGTGAGTACTGATACGCTTGCAGATGATGCGTTACCGAGGGAGGTTTCAACGTTCTTCCTATCCCGCCATCACGGTAAGCGAGAGCGACCAAGGCGAGATACTCGAAGATAAATGGAAGCGCTGGTACGAAGCCGAGTCATGGAAAAGACTCGCTTTCCATTGTTATACGCGAGACACCCAAGCATCGATGACTACGCTCGCGAGTCCTACAATGTCATATGCGGAGCTGACACTCCCTCTTCCCGAGTCTAAGGAGCTATGGTTCGCCAAGACCGCCCTTGAGTGGAAGCAGGAGTATCTATTGCGTTTTGCTAGTCAGACTAAACGCCCGCCATGCCTGGGAGATCTCTTACGCGATATCAATCTATTAGCGGCCAATTATCAGCGACTAGACACCCAGTACACCATCTCAATCTACCTACATGCCTTTTGGAATCTCATATTTGAATGGAGGCAACTGAGTGCCGTTCACCGAACGAATCCGTTCCAAAATAATTATCCAACTGGCCCGAATCTTATCCTCAACTCTCGCCATCAGGAGCTATGCAAGGCACTATCTAGTTTCCAGCTAGTTACAGCCGACCGGCATGCCAGTTTTTCAGCTCAAGAAGCTCTACTACTAAATTTAATATTGATGAACCTCCACGTATCACTTGATGATCTCCAGTTGTTCGCCGGGAAGGAGGGTGAGGACCAGGCGCGAAGAGTTTATCCAATACTCCAGCAGTGGTCAGAAAGCTCCGAAGCCCGACAAGCTCTATGGCACGCGGGGCAAATCCTGCGACAGGCGAAGACGTTCCCGTCCGGCCATCTTAAGCAGTTTTATGCCGTTGGCGTTCACCACGCTGCTTTAGCACTATGGACCCATGGAGTTGTGACAAGAGCGACGCGGAATCAGCCCACAGGCAATATGTCACAACAAGTGGTGTATATCGATGGTCCAGAATCAACAGAAGTACAGCGCTTCATCGAGTTTGGACAGGGGCGACCGACAATACGAGGCGTACGGTCCGATGATGGCCAAAATGTCGAATCGGGGCTGGAAGACCCCCGATCATGTATGGAAATATCGCAAGAAGTTCTGCGCATGAACTTCAACACCGGCCAGGAACTCTTACCGCCAATGGTAGAGAACCTTTGCCATTTGATTAAGCAGCTAGGTGAGGCCGCGTGGGCAGTGGGCCTAGGATGAGATGCTCAGGGAACCACGAAGAAACGGACAACGGTATAGAGCCAGCTCTCTGCATTTTGCATCGTAGATGCGCCGACAAGGAGTAGAATTATGCCATCTGATCGGAAACAGGAGCGAGACTCATGTTGTCCGCACAAGATATATAAATGAAACCTAGTATTCAAGCGCCCTCTCTACAATATCCTCGTGTACGCGCCACACCTTCTAGGGGAATCCCTGTACATGTCAATGACATTGTTGTCAGTACAACGCCTTTGTTCGCTTTTATCAGTGAGACTCAGATCTTAGAAATTGTCAGGTTGGCTTTGTATTCGTCTTGAGGCTTGAGAGATGCCGACATGAAAGGATACCGCACTATATATGCGAGAAGAGGTCCCTGTACTGTAATCGATAACACGACTCACGGCAACGACCGGGACGAGACTCTACTTGCGCATTCTTGAAATATACAGCACGGCACTAACTCGAAATTATACATAGGTAACTTCTAGGCTCATCGAAATGACTGAAATAACTAAAATGACGGAAGTGCTCGAAGCACTGCTCGAAGTGCCTAAAGTGCTCGAAGTGCCCGAAGTGCCCGAAATGCATAAACCAACCACTAAGAGGGTGCACTTCAAGTGCGACAGTGAGCTCGTAGAGATCCGGATTATCGAGTGCCGAGAACCTCGGAGGGAACGCGATCGCCTGGAACGAAAGCATGATGTGCCCGAGGAAATAGATGAGGCAGACCTTCTTGACCGGATACCGCCTCTCTTCCGCTGTAAGTCCAAGAAGGAGGTTCGCGCCGTACTCTTAGCTGGCGACGGTAACATTGAAGACATATTCCGAGGATATAATGCGCTACAATGGTATTGTAATGCTAAGTCTTCCAGCCCAAGCATCATCCGGGAATTGATTCACTGGAATATTGATATCGATGCCCTGGACCAGCAGAACCACACCCAAGGTCCTACAATCCGGCGTACAGCGCTAGGCTTGGCTTGCCTAAACACCAACGTGAAAGCCGTGCGCATCCTTCTCCAGTACGGGGCCAATCCGCGCGGTCCTCGGTCAGCAGGAGGACGAGACGCTTTCCCCAGCCAAGATCATCACGGTAACCCGATCTACTACCCAAGTCCCCTGCAGTCGCTCCTCTATCAACCGATCCATCGTCCCCGTCCGGGGAGGTGCCCGTGGATGTACCACTTAAGCTACCTAGATGAGGATAATGACGACTACCTAGACGATGATGACCCAGAAAAATTACCCGAGTTCCGCTCCCTCGCGAAGTACCGTGTGTGTAGCGCCTGCACAGCCGACAGCAGCATCTGGGAGCCGTTGCCGGAGACGACCGAGGGAAAGCTCACCGCACACGGGCGGCGGCGGTGCAGCTACCTCAACCAGATACCCATACTCGGGAAGAGGATGCTCAAGTGCTTGCAGCTCCTGATTGACTGTGATTCCTTTTATCGCCCGAATACATTCCCACAGAGTGATGACCCGAACCTCTTGTCGACCGTCAACCGTTTCCTGAAGACGTTCTGGCAAATCTACCACCCGCTTGTGGTGGCCCCGGCGGAGCTGCCGGACCCCTTTCCCTGGCATGTTTTCGAGCCCTTTGCGGAGATCTGCGATATGCTCGCCGAATCCGCTGGCTATGAGGAGGCCAAGGGGGCGGTGCCGGGTATGCGGGGCCGGGACCGCCTTACCCAGTTGATTACGGACCACCCCGAGGTCTCGTCGTTCAAGACAATCCTGCCCCTTCATGCCCAAAAAGAAGTTGACAACCTATTGTCCTTGAAGGTGCCGTCTACGGATAATAAGACGGCGCACGTTGTTTCATCCAACGGAGGTAAGAAGCGGCGAAGTAAGTTGTATTGTTTCGATGGAGATGCATATGTGAATTTGCGTGTAAAATCAACTGTTTAGCAGAGTGTGTAGTCATTGTAACGCGATACCTAGCGTAAAGTGATAGCACGAGGTAAAATTGTTTATCAAATTGACATGTTTTAGCACGAACTATACAAATCTAAACTTCTACTAATAAGGAAATCTGTAATGGGAATGAACGTAAATGGTCTACATATACAAGAGAACGCGATAGTATGGAAGTTATCTGTCCCATTGGAATACTGATCCCTAACTAAATTTTAGTCTGCGTAGTAGCTCCAATAGCCGCACCAGACGCAGGTACCAAAAAGTTGCTGGCCTTGATTTTACCATCAGATCCCCTAGCGCCAGCTAGCGTCGAGGAAATCACGCTCAAGAAGGAGCTATTGGACCAGGTAGTACTACTGTCCCACGAGTTTCCGCTAGACTTCGTCCCACTAACAAGGCTAACTTGCATTCGTGTTAACAGCTGCGATATTGCTCTTGAGAGTCGACGTCGAGCTACGCATATGAAAGCCATTGTCGCCGTTATTCCACGCTGTGTTCCGCTCAAAGGTCAGCGAGCCGGGGTTCCCATTGTCGATGAAACCCTTCTTGGCGTTAGAAAAAGCTATCGAGTTCCGGATGACGTGGTTTGCTGGGGGGTTGCCAGTAATGCCGAGCTTAAATCCATTGCCGTCACCGTTGAAGGATGAGAAGCCCCAGCGGTTGAATCCGTTTCCCCAAGCATACACTTCTTCAATCTATGAACAAGTCAAGTTAGAACTCATACCCCTTCAGGGGGCCGACCGCTGGGGAAATTGACGGAGAATCTACTCACTGTCACTGGCGACCCAAACATGTATAGATCAAGCCCGTCGTCGACGTTATTCCACAGTCGCGAGTTACGAATTGAATTTCCCGTGCCTGACCCCTCTTTACATGCAAAGCCGTCGGCGCTCTCTCCGTTCTTTCGTGGATCACGGCTCATATACGAATCGAGATATATGACCGTGTTGTTCGAGGCGGTTCCCTGCAGCTGGAACCCGGACTCATAGTTGTCATGTGTCGAGAGGCGCTCGTAGTAGTTATGAGAGGAGTCACGGGCATAGACTCCGTAAGGCCCATTGATCAATCTAGTGCTTGATTAGAAAGTATTCTCCCCCTCTACCATAAGCTCCATGAGTAATTAACGGTGAGATCACTTGGCTTACTCAAGATTGTAGAAGTACCAATAGTTTCCGCCTTCAATATGCAGGATGCCTCGTTCATCATTAGGTAAAGATTGATCGAGCCCGTAGGGTGTGCTATAATTAACGAGAAAAAAAATAAGCATTAGAATGGCACAATGAGCATCCCCTTCGCGAGAGTCTCTCACCCTGGTAGAGCCTCTCCATCGATGATAACCCTCTCGTTGTTATAGGACCGAAGTGTGATGGGCGACGTCACGGTACCGCTCTTCGTAATCTTAATGTTGGTTGTCGGCGAGTAAGTCCCGGCACGTAGATAAATCACATCACCAGCCATCGCAGCGTTTACTGCACCCTGAATAGATCCATAAGGAGCGCTGATAGTTCCAGAACCAGTCCCCGTTGGAGAAACGTATATGCTAGCGGCGTGAGCTTGGTTGGCCAGCGCCGCCAGCGCAGTAGCAACGGCAACGGAGATTCTACCTGGCATTATTCAATCAGATGTAATGGTTTCTCGGGTGGTTTCCGTACCTTTGTTCACCGAAGCAGAAGTTGACGGGCCGGAGAAGCGTATTTATACAGCATGCTGATTAGCAGCACTTACTACGGCTGTGGACGCAGACTATCATCGACTCCTAATCGCGTTTATTCATGGCGGACTTGAAGAGTTGATCCGTCCGTCTCTTTAATACGTGGGAAGGAAACCCGACTAGGAATATTTCCGGTTGCGGTGCGTTGTAAACCCACAAATAGAATGAAGCATGTGGTGTGGGTATACCACGAGCCAAGGTCTTGGTATCGGAGGACAAGGGCTTCTTATACCATATTGGCTAGGTAACATCGAATATGAAGCAAAGAAGTTGTCAACGGAGTATGAGGAAATTCACCATCGCTATTGCGAGGTAGAGACGCCCATGCAAAAGTAGGTTGATGGTATGGCCGTAATTCTTCTAGTAGTGTTGCTTGTAATAAGTCTTGTCGTAGTGGGGTACAATTACCTCCTCTCTGAATATCTAGAACTATAGATATAGTCACCATAAAGGGCATAGAGTATAAAGTAGCTGGATAAGATTGATATATCAAGAAAGCAAATGCGTTCCTTCTCGTAAAAAGTGCTGTGAGTTACGGCTATTTTCGCAGTAAAAGCGGTTACATACGAAAGTCACTAACTTCCTAAATTTACCGCACTTGCGGACACTGAAGATCTACATATAATGAAGTAGTAAAGCGCTGGGTGTTTAGTTGGCAACGGACTTCTACTTTCATACAAAGACCGGATTTTCTAGGTCAGTTGGGTTTTGGGGTCTGGTTCATCTTCACCGGTTTCGCAATACCACTTCCTAATGATAAGTATCTCGCAAAGTGGAGAACAAGCATAGACACGGCAGGATGCCATGTTCTTCATAACAACCTATGAAGATTTTTGATGACTTATACTCATCCTAGACCTCTTATATTTGTAGCTCCAAGAGCCGCATTTGGAACCTATTTTGACAAAGGTGCGTATGAACTTCGGTACCGAAAAGCATTACATCTAATACACATACACATGCCTTTCTATTACAGGACAACAGCGATGATTTATGCAGGACACATACCATGATGTATTGTTGTCCACAATCTAAGGGATGGCTATAAAATATTTACTCGATGCCCAATAAGCTAGTGAACCCCTACAAGAATTGCCCCAAGCAAATTGAAACCCTTTGTACTCAAACCCATGTTTCCCAGGCAAGTTATATATGACAAACGAAATAGAGTTGGAAGACGTGTATAGAGTTTTAGCTCCTGCGTCCTGCTATATCTCTTTGACGAAGCCAACCTCAACAACCCTGTCCATTGCAAGCCTGAGATTTGCGATCTTTGCGCGCGTGTTGTCTCGGATAAAGAGGAAGGTTTCGAGCACGAGGCGTCTGAAAATCGAAGTACCGATTCTGATCTTCATCTGTTCCTTTCCGACGACGTACATGACCTTGCTAGCAAACGCGCGGTCAAGGCGGGCCAACGCCTCGCGCACTTTGACATCGACTATCTCAGCCGGTCCATTCAAGCGCTGCTTTTCCTTGGAATCATTTTCTGATGGCGGGTTCTCACTTAATGCGGTGCTGCTGCCTTGAGAAGCAGCTCTTGCCTCGGGTGACTGGCCTTCGAATTTCTCGTCCGAGTCGTCTGCGCCGGATTGCCGCACTACGAACTTGCGGATTTGTTCATAAATCAGCGCAGCTAAATCCGGTGTAATCACTTCGTCCATAAATCCATGGCGGACAACAAGCCTGTAGCAACCAGGTACAGCCCCTATTTTTGAAGCCACGTATCGCTCACTCGATGGTACCGTGGGAATCTCCACTGGATGTAAATGGAAGAAGACCATGATCTCTGGGACCGCTCCGAACTTCGTTACAAATTGTGTGAATCTATACAAAACGAGAGTTAGCAACGCTCTTAAAGTCTGCAAGTTACAAAAGGGGAAAAAGGCGACGTAGAATACATACACAGTCGGCGTGAGAACACCTGTCTTGTCGAAGTATATGCCAAAGCCACGGATAGGGGTAACCGCACCACCTCCCCACCGCGTTGTGAGGGACAGCTTATCGTCGGCATCCCTCCTTACAAGTTGGTTCGGTCGGAATCGATCTTCCGCCTCGGCGCGCCACTGGCTCTCCTTTCCAAAGCGCCAGAGCATGAAGATGCCAGCTAAAATAGCCGCAAGTGTAAGGGTGAACCAGGCACCGTCGGGAACTTTGTTAAGCGCCGAAGTAAGGTATAGACCGTCGTGAGTCGCGAAGAAGAGCCACGGTAGAAATACGTAGTAAGGAGGTATACGCCATACGATGAGAGCAACGAGCGTTACGAAACATGTATCGAAAAATGTGACAAAAATGACACAGACACTAGCACATATTAGCAAAGATCCAAGAGATATACAACTAGTGCAACATACCCGTAAGCGTTTCCTAAACGTGTCGTATTCGAGTAGACAGCTGTGACAAGGACTGTTCCAACTAGTAGGATCCAATTAAGGAAAGGGACATAAAGCTGGCCATGGAACTTCGTGGACGTGTGGACGATCTTCATTTGAGGACAGTAGGATAGCTTCATTAGCTGGCTTACAAGCTATAAGAGTGTTATTAAATGCGTTTGTATGATAGGTGATATGAGGCATTACCTGAAAACAAGCCGTGATCATGGCTTGAGAAGCCACAATGGCGGCGAGAACAGCAATGACTAGACTCGGGTAGAGAAGTCCTGGCGGGACGCTGTTGAAGAAGGGATTCGAGTAGGCTTCTGGATGAACGCTGATATAGGCGGCTTGTCCTATGTAGGCAAGGAGCAAAGCTGGGTAGCAATAGCCGAGCCAACTGATTTGAATAGCTCGCATACTAAAGGCGCCAACTTGAACATGAAATGTTAGTATTTAAACAGCAAAGACCGACATACTCGTTGAATAAACGAAGGGGATTGGCTTTCTGGTATAACTTACGATCTGCAAACAAAGCTTCCACACCGGTGAATGACAGCAATATTCCACCAAGCATCTTCCATGCGTCAGTCTTGCCTTCCATGAAAAAGTGTATGGCATAATACGGCGAGAATGCCTTGAGGACAGAGTGGTCATATTTGACCAAGTTGTAGATACCAAAGGAAGCGTTAAATCCGAGCCAGACAATGACGATGGGTGCAAATGTACTGGCGAGCTTGGTAAGTCCTAGAGGCTGGATTGCAAAGAGTACGATTAATATGCCGCTGGACGTGCCGACTATAGTCGAACTAGTTATATTTGAGCTCACAACCGATAGTCCTTGGATAGCACTGTAACAAAAACATAGTCAGCGTCCGGCACATCCAAATAATAATGGTTTGTTCAATTACGTGGGAGAAAGGCTGGGGAGCCCATCGATCGATACAAAGCAGATTAATTCTAGGCACAATGCTAACTTACCCAAGTACGGATTGCGCAGGTGTCAAGATACCGTCAGCAATAACCATAGAGACGGATAAGACTCCAATAGCTTTCAGAAGGCCGCGAAGGAACTTGCTACTTTCTATTCGCCTGCGTACCGACTGGTTGCTAGGACTCAAGTCTTGTGTTTGATGCCGTTCCATTTTGACCAAGGCAGCTTCTCGAGGGTCTCGATCGGTCAAGTTGGCCTGATAGCACCTAGTTAACAAATATCTCAAGAAAGTGTACATGATGAATTCATGGATAGGATTAGAATGCTCTCGTGACTTACATAACGCGTCAATAATGAATAGCAACTAAAAGTGCCACCCTCGCCTTGGTTGTCGGCGCGCAACACGATAAGGACGTATTTAAACGTCACCATAATCGTCAGAGACCAGACTGGAGTTTAATTCGCGTAAGTTTGTGTTGCTGGGCTGGAGATGGGAGAGGAAGAGAGCGGCAGAGGGTTTCTACTGACTGATGACCGAGAGCACCTCAACAAGACTGTCGTACGACGGCTGGGATGTAAATGTACTGGAATAGACATATAACGGACTGTTATTTTGGCGATATTAGTGTCCTATAACGTCTTATCGTGAACGCAAAGATGTCTTACCTGGTACCAATGTCACCGTAAATAGCACCAGTAGACTGGTAAGCCAACCTTTATACGGGGGAATTCTTGTCAGCACCGGCTAATAAACAACAAATGCAAACACGGATGTAGGCCAGTCATGATCCAAATGGAAGGGGGTTACGCTACCAGAGCAACGCTGTCCCCTTGAATACTTGTTTCTTTTTGCCATCCTTATGGAGCCATTCATTGTTCCCGTCCTCGACGTCGCTGGAGTCTTCAGTTCGACGATCCTGCGAGGCACTGCGACGTCCATCACCCGGGATGCGAGTCCTCGACAAGCTCCGAGTGTTGTAGACGCCGCCGATGCTCGCCGGCTCAGAACGCACTGGCTTTATTGCGTCGACATCGTCGTCAAAGGTCAGGGTTGGGTGGGCCATTGTGTGCAGTAGAGTGTGCAGCAGTAGAGTGATGGCACGCAGCTGATCAGCTGCAACCTCAAACAGACGAAGACAAAATAGCCAATGGGTAAGAAGATGGTTGTAAGTGTAGGATAATTATTTAGTAATGATATCTAGGGTTGAATCCAAGGCAACCAAACACCTTGCCCCAAAAAGCTCAGGAGTCGCAGGTATCAAGAGACAACGGTAACTTGGAGGTGAGATGTTAAAGGAAAACTTTGCTTAAATAATAACTCAAATATAAGTCATGTCACTGTCTAGACCTATCTCCAAAATCGGGACTAGGCTTGGTGGCTTGGACTTATCTAGAGTGGCAGAATGCGTGATTGGATGGTTCCTAATCTGCTCCCGTTCCTTTTCGTTTTGCTAATAATGTAGAGTAAGGAACGCGAAGGGCACGTGTGCTGAACTAGACGATGGTATTGACGGGAACAAAGCAGGTTTTCCTGGGTGGTGGCTGCTGTGGCGTGGAGCGTGTAGTGTGGCGACTAATTTCCTGCAGACAGAGCTGAGGGAAGTATCCTTTGTTTTGCGAAGTTATCCCAATAACAGCTGTATATCACTCCTGCCAGCAAATTCTGGTAAGGCTGGAGCTGCCCTTACTAGTAGTTCTAAGGTGGTTCGCTTGCCGGCGGCTTACGGTATTACCTAGACGAGGTAGTCGAAGCTTAACCCTTAGCTCTCACACTACCTAACCCGACCTAGTAGAGCAGGTACACGCTACCTACCTCCCGAGTTTGATCCTACCTGCTCACATGTGAGTATGGATTCGACCCCTACCTGCATGCAACTCCATCTCCCCCTCCCCCTAACTAAGTCAGTAACTAGATATGTGGGATAAAGCCGTTGTTCTCTCCATCACCGGTAAATATTCCTTATATAGCACAGTGCTGGTGGGGTGGTTTGCGAGATTTTTGGATTTTACCTTTTTTTTTTTTCCTTCTCCTCTCTTTCGGCGACCTTACTAGCTTAGGTGCTTATCCTGTTGAGCACGTTCGAGAATGCATTCGGCTCTGTGGGGAGCAGTTGCACAGCAAAGTTGCACGAAAGGAGTCGGAAACTTACGGAGAGAGACACGGCGGTCAGGGCAGCCAAGCAGCAGGTGAGATTGAAAAGCAACTGGAACCCAACATGCAGATATGCAAGAGCCCTGTTGTAGGTAACTAGGTAGCAGCGGGTGGGGGGTTCCCATGCATGCAGCGTAGGTAGGTATCAGCCGAGGTGCGGTAACCCAATCCGGGGACAAACGCTAAGGTTACAGACTAAGGGTTTGCTGAGGGTCAGCCCAGACATGATGTCACGTTGTGCGCGCACGCCATCACGAATCGTACTGTAGGTACTAGCAGTTAGTAGTCTAGGTACCTCCACCCCCGACATTGGAATTGGAGGACATTTGCAACTAGATCCATGCAGCTCCCAATTCGGCCAGTCCAGCTTATCGTGAAAGAAAGGGAGGGAGGCCTCCTGCGCTAGACTAGAGTGAGACAGGACTGCTTGCCTACCTCTAGCCTGCCTCTAGCCTGCCTTTGGAGCTTTGGAGCTTTGGAGCTTTGGAGCTTTGAAATTTTGGAGTTTTGGAGCTATGGAGTACGCAGGATGATTGGGGTAATATTAGATAACGTGGGAGATTGTAGCTGGTAGCTTTCTCGACGATATTCGACAACATGCGCGGCCGTGTGACAGTGTATCAATATGAGTATTTCGCACTTTTCTCGTATAATCATCAAAATCTTTCACACAGGCCTCAAGTTAATACTGACAATGAGTCAGGAACGATCTGCGGCATTTTCCAAAGCCTCGATCCCAATTTTTTTTAGTAGCAGATCGGTAGCCTTAAGAACTAAATTTTAAGTTGTCTAGGATCTCCAAGATTTGTCTATCCAGACCAAAGTAAATAAATCATATGTACTTTTTCGCTGCTTTTGTCTGTCCTTTTCCACTTACCCAAGACCTACCGTTTTAGATCATAGCCTCCAATTCATTTCGAACTTTGCAGGACGTCTATCTGCCTTAAGATCAGCAACCTTAGTCAAGCTGATCAATTGTGTGTCCATTGCCATTCGTTGTGTCCGGCTCACCCGCTACTTTGATTCCGTCCTCCCGAGTGACAGGGAAACACCAATTGAATTCGTCCCGGACTTTTCCTAGTTGGATGGCCCTCAGTTGAGTCAGGAGTCGCGTGCAGATGGCGCCGATATCTTCCTCATCTTGCGAATCGGGAGCGTAGGTAACTTTCTCGAAATCTTGGTCGGACGATAACCTCTCGTGTTTTCCAATTGCCGAAGTGATAGACTTCGGCGACGTCGGGGCTTCACGGCGGGTGATTGATCGAATTGGCACGAGCGCTGCTGCTGTACCGGCCGCCATAACCTCAGTGAATGTCGGCAGTTCCGCGTATTTAATCTGCCGTCGGTGAGTTCAATCAATATACCCCAAATGGCGTGCGATCACATACAGATCTGCGCTCGACTTTCCACCCGAAGCTCTTTGCGATGTCCAATATGCTCTCGGACGTCACGCTCTGAATTACGTTCTTGGAGTCAGGAACTGCGAGTGTGACCTCGTCGCCGTCTACCTTTGCTCCAATGAAACCACTCGTGCTGAATTCGTCAATTTCGGAGCGTGTAGCACTATCGAGATGGAGGGTGATGCCGTATCCTTCTTGTCTTGCCTTATCACTCCATCTCAGCACCCTGAAAGTGGTTAGTATCTCACTCTTACGTAGTCAAGGGTCACGGATGAAAACCGAGGGAAGTTGTTATTAGAAAGGAGAGTTAAAGTAATAGAGTGGGCTTACGGGGCATAGTTGCCGCCGATCTTAGCGCTTCCGGTGCCGTTGGGCGCGGAGCGGTCGAACTCGTCAAGGACAAGGCACTTCACCAGGTGGCTGCCGTGGTAGACACCCGTCGGCATGACGAAGACGCAGAACATGTACTCTTCCGGGGGGACTAGGCCTAGCTGGGCACTGGAGCCGTAGATCTGCGGGCGGATGTACATAGCGGCGCCCGTCTCATGGGGAGGGACGAATTCGGCGTTGAGCGAGACGGCGGCCTTCACGGCGTCGAGGAAGAGCTCCTCGGGCACGGTGGGACACGAGATGAAGTCGGCGGAGCGCTGCATGCGCACCGCGTTCCGGTCGGGACGGAAGACGGTGATGTTGTCGTCGGGCGTGCGGAAGGCCTTCAGGCCCTCGTAGGCCTGCTGGCCGTAGTTCAGGGCTGGCGCCATGCCATGGATGCGGATGTACGGGTCGGTGACGAACTGGAGGGGACTCCATTTGCCCGTCTTGACCGAGTAGTGCGACTCGATATGACCATTCACTTGTTGTCTTCGGTCAACATCTGTATTATATACATCTTGTGGACTGACTGCCCGCTCGGGAGTTGTGCTTGTTTGCTTGCTCACCTTCACGCACTCGGAAGCCGACGTCAGCCCAGTTGATGGTGTTGACCGGCGGTGGGGGGAATTGCGGCGCCATGATTTCTTTTCTGGGTTGACAATGTCGACTACTAATCGCATACGTCAGGAAGCTAACTCAATTGTGTCTTTGCGAAATTGTGAGATGTCGCAAAATAGCTTTATACGGTGAACAATGCTGTCAGTAGTAGGGCGTGTTGAAGCTGACGGGCCTGTACCCTAGTTTTAGCTCCGGTTACGGAGTTTGCTGTTGTAGAGCTATGGACGGTGTCATGGTGGGGTGCCAAGCTTCAGGTGTGAAGTTCCCAGCGACCTATCAAATATATTAGAGAGGTGCTTACACTCACGACTGACTTTTCTACGCCCTTCCCCGCAACGGCTATAGGATCATGATCCTTTCCGAGAGTCCCGTTGAACTCTACCTCGAGGGTATCAATACAGTTCTAGCGCCTCGTTACAAGGAGATATAACACTACCCCTTGTGGTGAGACAGCTCGGAACATAAGCAACTTGACCTAGAGTGTACTACTAATTTGGATCGAAATCCAACACACATTGTTAACACATTGTTAAGGTTTAAACGTTTTAGTGTTGAGAGTTTGGGATCTGTTCTAGATGGGATAGTCTCTAGGTATTGTTCAATATCGACATATCCGTCAACATTCGTTTGCAACTGGTGGGATAACGAAACATATCGGCCGTAACATTCGGACTAAACTCAACTATGCTAAATGTCATCGGTTACAACTTGGCTTATGCTAATGCTAACTATGCGTACAACGTGGAGAATGTTCTAACGAAGGTTCTTTCCATGATCAATACGCCTTTCCCGTTTCGTACTCTCCCGATTCCCTAACGCGGCATGAGGTGAGTAGAGACGTATCTATAAAAATGACTACTAGGAGACTCAAGTTAGGTACCCATGTTGGACAATCCCGGCTGTCGAGTCCGTAGAGATGAGGTTGCTATCGCAGAACTCATTATCGACTACTAGGGCTCAGCCTTTGACACCGACAACCCCTGACTAGTACTGCGCGACCTGCGAGCCTGCGCCGACAGACTATCAAGAACATAATCCCTGTATGCAGAAGACCTTTCCTCCTAAGAAAGGCTTGCGAGTTTCTGCAGAGTTACAAGGACGCCTGGGCACTATTAGCTGTCTTTCTAAAAGATAATTAGGGGGCTTAAGGGTGAGAGGTGCCACATACCGCTGACAGCCTGCGTTAGAGTGGCCTTGGCTTCGGTGTTTCGGCCGCTCAGGGTTACAGTGACAGCTTCTTGGACGTCGCCATCCTCTTGTAGTTTATTAGCCCACCGAAATACCTTCTCGTCCTCTCGACCATCGCCCACAACCATAAGGAAGTCGGGTGCGCCCTCATGAGTGTTGCTATCTCCATTCGTCTTAAGCCGTTGATAAATGTGACTCGCTGCGGAGTCCTTCGTCCAGTCGTGCGATTCAACCACTACACAGTCCTCAAGTTGAGTGGCATGGACGTGAACAGCTTCACAAGATTCATTGATATGCGCCGTCCAATCGCTTGCCTGCCTCTCCGCCATAGCAAAGTCCTCGGCGTTCTTGAAATGAAATATTAGAGAACAGCTCCGCTCTTCGATTTCGGACCCTGGTGTGCGCTCAAGGTAATACTGAAGAATATTTCTGACAGACTCTTTCCATGCAGTGACCTTGTTCCTATCTGCGAATTCAATCCAGGAGCTCTCGCTGGGATATTTAATAAAGCAGCCGTTCTCGGCAATTAGGCCCAGGTTTGGGACTAGTCGAAAAATACGGTCAAGTTCGTCAGATCGTCGGGCTGACATGACAAATACAATATTGCGGTTGTCGTCTATCAAATCATTGAGTACAGAAAGCGTACGCTACAACGTAATCAGCTATAAATGCTAAAAAAAACCATGTGGAATGATGCTCGGCACTTACTTGTGGGTTGGCAGGGGCCCTATCCTTCATTGTCTCGTCCGGTATGAGAGTACCTTCATAGTCGAGGAGGAAGAGCCTTCGTGCGCTCTGGCTGTACTTTTTAGACAGTTGGTTCAGGTTCAGGCGTGGTATTGAAATCTGTTCTTGGCTGTGCTGCACTTCGTAGCATTGGTCGAGTTGCGATAGAAAACTGGTGAACCAGTGACTTCCAGTTTGGCGGCTCACCACTTCGCGGAGCGATGACCACCGTGGAGCCTTCTCCTCACTCGACATCTCGATCGCTTGCTTGATAGCATCGCAGCACTGGCGATAGCTCCATGGATTGACCGAGAGCTCCTGACCGCCAAAAAGCGATGAAGTGCCGGTAAACTCCGAGAGAATGAGAGAGCCATGCTTCTGATCACAGTGTGCCCCATCTTGGCAGACAATGAATTCATGAGACGTGAGGTTCATTCCTTCTCGTTGACTAGTGATCATGAGAGCATCTGCAATGGTCAACAGGGCGAGATACTGGGAGTATGGGATATCCTGCTTCAAGTACACCACTGGCTGATATGCAAGGCTCGCCCAAGCTGAGTTGATTCTTGCAACAATATCCCCTACGGCCGCATCTAAACCACTCGTCTCACTTGTAGATAGAGCTACCTGAATAAGGACGATCTTGTCTCTCCAAGAAGGATTCTTCTTAAGGAACAGCTCGAATGAGAGTAGTTTCTGGCGCACACCACGGACTAGGTCGAGTTTATCACGTGCGACAATAATCTTCTTGTCTTTATACCGGTCTCTCATGATATTAACCCACCTCATCACTTCCGGATCTTGGCGGTAGCGGTTGAGATTGACTGGATCTATGCCGATAGCAGTATGGGTGACATTGACAAAACGATCTTCCAATTGTATACCTTCGTTCGTCGCTTCGACTGAGAGGAGCCTACTGCAAGTTTGAAGGAAGTGTCGTGTGTACTCGGCGATTTGGAAGCCAATGAGATTCGCGCCTAGCATGCCTTCTAGCAATTGCTTTCGTACGGCTAAGCAACGGAACACTTCGGAAGAAGGGAAAGCGACATGCAAAAACAACCCGATTTTCGCCTCTGGCAGCTTCTTACGGATCATGCCTGGAAGCAAAAGCAGGTGGTAATCATGAATCCAGATGGTGTCGCCTCGTTTCCAGTTCTGAACGATCTTATCGGCAAAAGCTTGGTTGATGTTGACATAGTATTTCCAGGAATGGTCTTCATACGCTTTACTCTTGGGGTTGTCGGGGATCTGGTAATGGAAGACTGGCCACAGAATCTGCTTACAGAAATGCAGATAGTGCCCATCGAAGTCATTGTCCAAGCAGAAGACGGGTAACATATTGAACTCGGTCGTCAGTCGGTCGCTAATATCCTGCTTTTGCTGTGTACCCTCGAGCGCATCAGTAGGCATGCCTAGCGTTCCCACCCATGTGAATTCACCGTCGTGTCCGTCTCTCGCAGCCGCTTCCGCAGCGTTTCGAAGGCCACCGTTGCCCTGATCCGTATTCACGATGCGCCAATTCGCGTTAGCAAAGACTCTATCATGGCTATCGCTGCGTGACGCTCGAGGCTGGAAGATGCCTTGTCTCGCAAGTTCCTTCGCCTTTTCCAAGGTTCTATCATGTTCGAGAATTGAGGCCGGAGGGGGTGAATTTGCCCGAGACGTTGGTCTGAAAGTTCGTCCACCCCAGCTGGGAGATTGCTTATCCGCCGGGACCCTGAAATCTGCATCATTGGAGTTGTGTAGAGGGAGCCCATCCTCATTTAGGAACAAGCCATCGTCGACTGGGATTTCGTCTTCCGTAGGGGTGAGAGGCGGCGTGTTCGCAGGGTTAGGTGTGAAGAGACTGGGGCGGGTATCGAGAGGGGTTTGTTTCGGTGCGCCATGGTGGCTGAATGGTCGAGCCTTTCTACCGTTCTTAGCGGGAGAGTCCGGAAGGTTGAAATATATTGTTTTAGGGAGAAATCTGCCAGATGGTAAAGTCAATTAGATGTTCCCCCAGGCACGACAATTTATTATGCGACTGGATTGTGATTGGCTCAAATTGTGAACCAGATCTATGTGGGGGTATTTCTAAAATTGGGGATTGCGACCGGGTTACTGGACAACAACTGAGAAAAAAAAAAGATAAAAAGAAAATAGAGCGCAGCCATTTTATAGATAAACACAGCAATCCGTAGAGGGATATCTGTAATGAGATACTTACAGAGAGGCTAAGAATACAGTCATTGTGGGCTACTGTTCAGATATAATTGGAAGACAATGTACCAAGAATCGCCCGGTTGTGTTGCGACTCTTGTAAGCGAAACAGTGTAGTTACTGTAACCTGGCGACGGCAACAAAGGTAAGAGAGGAGACGAGACAGGGAGACAGGGAAACGGGTGAGAGACAAGGCGAGTCTCAAGCCGGAGTGGAGGCTTGCTTGAGCAATTTAGTTGCTTTAAACCTGACGGGAAGTAAAAAGAAGGTTTACTAGCAGGAGGGGCATGGCTAGGGTATTATAGTTATGGTGGTGCGCAAGTTCAAGAAGGTATATGACTTGGAGCGCGCAGAGGGCCAAGGATTAGGTTACCCAGGACGAAGGGCGATAGCAACACGGAGCAAGAGTTTGGTCAAGGTGATGTCAGTGAGAGAAGGATAAATCGCGTTTACTATTACTGTTCTCCCTCGCCTTCCCTCGCATTACCTGCCCGGTCCACCTGCACCGAATCTTCCCGTAGTAAGTGGGTATATCCTACCAGGTAGAGATACCTAGGTAGGTGGCTGCCCGGGATCAGGTATGTAGTTCGAACACATATGACGCACAAACCTAATGTCATACGTTGAAAGGCCGCTATTAATACGCTATGGATCTCAATCCTGCGTTGTCTGCCGTCAAGAGCGGACATCGAACTGAAGCAGAGATAAATGCCTTGCAGTTCGAGATGTCTAAGATCCAATGAGCGTCCAATGCAGGCCATGGTGGGAACTTGATGGCTGGATCGACACTGTACGGCTGCAAGTAACTACATGCAAGGCGGGCCAGGTGGGCTAGGGTTGTCCGGCAGGTACGATGCGGGCGGGCTGATGACAGCTAATACCGTTAATTGGTACGTGACCATTCACGCAGCACCGTGGAATTGCGACCAATGAACAATCACGAAAGCACCCCAAAATATCCACTGAAACAGCCCGCTACGTCACTCATTAAAACCTACGTTTCGGGAGCAGCCTCCTCGCGTTGACCTAATAAGGGTACACCGTCTGCGCGTTACTACGTAGTCTGGAGTCTGGACGAGTAGTGTAATCAGCCTCAGTGACCGTGGCGGGGTGGCGATGTGCTCTATCAGAGTGTGAAACTGATTGTTTCCTGTACGCCCAAACAACAGTTGGCGATAGGACGATTGTATAACTCAACCACTAGGAATCGGGATAGATAATGCCGAGGCGGATAGATACAGGACGGAGGAAAACGTCCATACGGACGGGTCTCGTCGCATCGTCGCATCGCAGGTGGAGCGTTGATAGATCTAACCGCGAATCCAGAATTTTTTTTTATATATATAAAAAAAAGAAAAGAAAAAGAAAGAAACCAGAGGCAATGGCGCGGAGCAAAACTGTCGTTTAACTACACCCGGCTCTCGATTCCTCTTTAAATCCCGCCTCACCAGCTATGGCCTATAGGAGTCTCTGCTCCGAGTCTGAGCCTCATCATCACATGTCTAATTGTTCCTACATCCCTTTCGTACGCCGTCGGCAATACACGTCCAGTAATACGGCCCGACTAGGTGCTAGGGAGAGGAAGTGATGCTCAGCTACATTGATTGTATTGACATCCTTGTTTCGGATCGTCCGTAACTTCCCCAGCTCACGTATATATATATCTCTTCTGTATGACTATGGTAGTTTCTCGGCCGTAACCATACCACACTGTTGCCACGATGCCACCCCGCCTACATTACTATGTAGTAAAATGGCTTTTCATACCTTTCTAGACAACTCTAGAACACTCATCCCGCAGTCAAGCGGGGATTCTTTTCCGTCTGCAACCTCTGAATATGGTTGATGATAAATTCTAGGCAATGTCCAAGCTACAGCCAAGCAACAACAAATGAGAGTCGTCTGGCCTATCATGCGCCTTTCCCTGGTTGGTTTGCCCGGAATAAATCTTACGGCGCCACGTGGTAATCCAAGCATCGCCTCTGTGATTCACTATCTCTATGATTCACTATACAACAAGTGTGGTTGTTGATTTAATACCAATTTTCTCGTAGGTCAGGATTGCCTGCGCTGGGTTCCGCCACTCCTACCACGAAGATTGATCCAACAGCGCTATCAACTTCGTAATATTGTAGAGTGGCAAAGTATCATAAGGGTATATACACTACAATTATTGATCATTGATAGACGCATCCACATCTTTCTTGATGACCAAGCTCGCGCGGGGGTGCTAGAATGCGGAATTGTTTGTTTCGTCCCTGCCGTATTCTTCAAAGGCAGGTCAATGACGCCATATTCGAACGGCCTTATCTTTCCCGCCGGATGCGACACAAGCTCGCGACCAATCAACAGCATAGACTTCGTCTTCGTGGCCGGGCAAGTCGGTTTTTAATTTGAAAGTTCGCATATCCCACGTCTTGAGGGTGGTATCTCGACTACCTTTACAGATAGCAGAGTTAGTAATTTCTCACGCAAATGGTACCTCTCGGCATGGCTGTGCCATTCGAGAGGGAAAAAATTACATGTGGCTCTGTTACTCACATGACACTAATAGTCGCTGTATCGCATTGTTAGTAAGTCGTGAAGAATGGGCGTGCAAGATAACATACCGAATCCGCGCTGAACGCGATTTGAAACACGGGAGCAACCTATAGTATATTAATCCATAAGCTCTATAACTTCTAGAACGCCATCCCCTCATCGGAAGGCTATATTGGGCGATATGCGTTATTTGCTTAAACTTACATGGCCTCGAAGGGTAGCCAGAAAGGCTCCTTCTCTGTTCAATTTTATCAGCAAAATGTGTCTACTATGTTGGGGAGCAAAGTGTACCAACCTATCAAAAATTTTGATCGAGTTATCCCAACTCGCAGTCGCGATTAGTCTGCCGTCATTTGAGAAAGTTACGGCGTTAACCTGTTTCGTATGTCCCATAAGCCGATTTATGGGTTTTGAGCCTTGGGATTCAGGGTCCCATATATAGACTGACCAGAAATTTGAGTTAGCGGTTACGGTTTATAAGAAACATCATGAAACTTTTGGTGAAGCCTATAATGATAAGAGTAGAATGGGGGATGGTCTTCAGAGAGGGGGGGACTATAGGGCCCACGGCAACTCGCGCCGGGAGAAAGCAAAACTTTGGAATGCGAACCTGTACAATCATCACTCGCTGACACAAGTCTCTCAACAATTTTGCCACCATGTGTAGCGGCTTTTTCAAATCGCGCTTTGGCTTTTGATTTCTTCTCTTCTACGGAAGATGGGACACCCTTTGTATGATATTCGTAGAATCCCGTTCTTAAGACACTGTCGGTTGAGAGGGCAACTGTGGAACGTGTCAACGTTGAAATATATCGAGCCGGATGATGGACTTACTATGATTGACCCAATGCGCATGTGAATTGAGGGAGTGCCGAAGCGTACCGTCTGAAGCGTTCCAAACCTTTATTTGCTTATCTTGGCTGGAAGAGTAAATGTGATCTAATCCGCCCCATCGGACCATGGTTACGGCAGACTAAGCGGGATTAGAATGTATCAAATGAGTTATAGGAGGGATGCCAACCTTGTGCCCCGATAATACATGATGGGTGACACCAGACGTTATGTATATACGAATTGTGGCGTCCTTGCTATAAGAATTGGTGTGTTAATCTTGACCCCATCTCGGATTTACTTATGACTTAAAACTCCTTACCTAGCGCTTGCAAGCCTTGGACCATCTTCCCTCCATAGATGATATGGCTGCCATGCGATGCTGGTAATCCATTTGGTATGACCCCTGTGCAATTGTGTTAGTGATTGCCTGCTAGTTGGAAAAACCATAAGGCCCATAGTATGCAAGTTGCAGTCTCACAAACTAATGGTACCGCATATCAAATCGCTACAGGGTTGCCTTACGTGAAAGGTTTCCCTATTTGTTTCCCAGTATCTGGGTTAAAAAGTCGGACCATCTGTTGACTATATGTCAGAAGACTTTAAATAGTAGTGAGAAAAAGTGCGGATTAACCTTGTCCATACTACCCGTTGCTAAATATTCCCCGGAAGGATCAAACGAGCAAACTAGGACCCATCCCGAATGCTGCAACGTATACTTCGGGGTTCCGGTCTCCGTATTCCAAACTAGAGCAGACTGTTAGAATTCATAAACTGTCATATATATATTGTGAACAAGGCTTACTCCTTGCTGTGCAATCTCCTGATCCAGTCGCCAATACGGAGTCGGTTTTAGGCGAGAATTGAACAGTAAGGATCGGCTGGCCATGACCAGGTATTCTTTATCTAGCAGTTAGCCTGGCTGGATAATTGTAGACTGCGTGTACAGAAGGGACCAGGGCGTGGTAGCAATGATATTGGTATAATAACATGGAACTAACCTATGGGCCATACGCGTCGCTGCCTGGACTATAACGTCAGAGTTAGCACAATATCTCCTCAATTTTCTACCATATAAGGCCGAAAGTATACAACACTCGTTTACACTCACCTTTGAAGACGGATTGTGGTTCTGCGGTAAGGGACAGTGTAGTTTCGAAAGGATTCTCCACGCCATGTTTTCGAAGCACTTCGAGAAATTCGGACGGACTAGGGTAGGAGTCTATCACTGTATTTGAATTCGGAATCTGTATACGAAATCGATACGGGGTGAAATCCTCGCGATCCTGAGTTATACGGATATCAGCATTCGAGGCTTGTAGTGGGGTCATTCTCATACTAACATACTCTTTGCAGTAGGGTATTCAGTAGAGAAGAGACATTTCTTTCCGTGGCATCGGCGAGGGGAATTTCGACAGTTTCGGCCAGCTCTTTGCCTTCGCTATCAACAAAGCGCGCTCTAATTGAGCCGGTAATTGTGGTGGAGGTGACATCTTGCTGGACCTGCGAGCGTTCCAAGGCCTCACGCTTTTGCCTCTTCGAGGGTGGTGGGATCACTGTAGCCATGCTGTAAGATGCCGACTAAAACGGCTTTTTTTTCGGGTATGCTGGCGTTAGCCTACCGATATAGATGCGTGAATGAAGCTTATATCTACCTAGCTCTGAAGTACTTTTTCGCGGGGTGGTAGGCATTTCAGATTCAAAAAAGTTGGACCCCACATTCCCTTATCTTATCGATTAGCAGGACTTAGGGGACCTTGATGGTTCTTCATCGCCCCTAGCTTACCTAATGGCTTATGATGTAATGCTCCAACAAAAAAAGGAACATTTAATAGGTACCTAGGTAGGTGTGGTATTGCAGTTACGAG
The DNA here is from genome assembly GCA_037356095.1 of Xylaria sp. Z21. Lineage (NCBI taxonomy): Eukaryota > Fungi > Ascomycota > Sordariomycetes > Xylariales > Xylariaceae > Xylaria > Xylaria sp. Z21. The sequence continues at coordinate 347,968 of JBAWJX010000007.1, read as the reverse complement.
GAGGTAGTCCGGTTGGAATACCATTCCGCGACTGCCATCTGCAGCTCTTGACTGTTACCTATCGTCGTCTAAAAAACGATGACTCGGCTCGTGCAAGTTCAAATGCTAACTAATATGGGTTTCGCGATTCACGCCCTCATGTGTTTAGCAAGTTCCGAGTCTTATTCCCAATATTAGCTCTGCACTGACTTTGTCGGATAACCTTAGCGATCATCACGTTCTAAATACCATCATTACTAGATATGTTCCAGGCTAGTAGTAGAACTTCAACGTCCCCTCGGCGGTCCACGTCTTCTAGGAACCAAACTCAGTCTTCAATTTCGCTGCCCGTCCACCATGTACCATCGCAAGGTTCTTCTTCTACTTCTTCCACCAGTGGTGGTTTAATGGGCCCACCAAGGGTTCCGACAAGCGTCAGCCAATATTCAGACCCTTCTAGTACCTCTCATTCCATAACTGGTTCATCTCGTCCCTCTGGCCAGCGTCATCAACGTAGCACGGCGTCCGGGCGGAAGTCTCGCGCAAACTCGTCTATCTGGGGTTCCGACTCGCACATCGTTATATGCGCGGTAACTGAAGCACGAGGCGTGTCTCCCTCCGTGGGTCTTTCTTTCGTGAACATCACCACCAATGAAGCTGTCTTGAGTCAGATATGTGACACCCAGTTCTACGTCAGAACCATACATAAGATACAGATGTATGAGCCATCTACCATCTTGATGGTAAACACGGCGTTACCACCGAATCCGAAATCCAATCTTCTTTCAATCATCGAAGCAGAACTCCCTGGTACTACCATCGAGCCGCTCGATCGTAAGTATTGGTCCGAGTATGTTGGGCTAGACTTCATCCAGACCCTAGCATTTCAAGATGATCTCGAGGCAATCAAAGTAGCGATAGGCGGTAACTTTTATGCCACTTGTTCTTTCGCCGCTGTGAGAAACTCAAATCTCCTATTGAATTCCAGATATCTTACCGAATCTAGGCTATCAAGTATGTAGAGCTATCTTGTCGTGTGTCGATTGCGGCCCATTCCCTACGAATTCGATATCAGCCGTCGGAAAATACAATGATGATAGATCTATCCACTATCCACTCTCTGGAGCTGGTCCAGAATTTGCAGGATCCAAGGTCGAAGGACTGCCTCTTTGGCCTTTTGAACGAGTGTCTAACTCCGATGGGGTCGAGGATGCTACGAAGCAATATCATACAGCCCTCCATTCTAATTGAAAGTACCCTCGTGCCACGTTATGACGCACTAGAGGAACTCACCATGAAAGAAGATATGTTCTTCGAGATCCGCAAAGGTACTATATCTGTTTTATGTTATAGTATAAGCTAACCCTACCTAGCTCTTAGGGAGTTCACAGACGTAGAAAAGCTTCTAACAAGTGTATGCTTCCTTCCTCAGCGAAATAGAACGATATTGACAGAAGAAGCTTGTTATTGTGCCCCAGGCATCCTCAATATTCTCCTTAGAGTTCGCAATAGACCTTGTTTTGAGAGTTAAAGCATTTGTCATCGCCGTCCCTCAGCTGCGTGAGGCTTTGGCGGCTGCGCGAACAGATCTCTTGAAGCGGGTGTATGAATTATGTCGAGAAGAAGTCACTCGGCCAGTGATCGACATCATCGCCGAGACAATCAACGACGATGTCACTGCGATGAAAGCACCAATTGATATGCGAAACCAAAGAACCTATGCAGTGAAGGTGAGTATCATTCTCAAGTATTGACAGCCATTTTCTGATGTTGCCACAGTCAGGCGTCCATGGTCTCTTAGACGTCGCTCGGCAGACATATAAGGAGGCAACAGATGATGTATATCAACATGTCGATGAGCTCACCAGTATGGCCCTATTTGTTTTTGACCGAAAGATCATCTAACCCGTGAATTAGAAGAATATGACCTTGCAGTTGACGTGAAGTTTGATAACCGCCGAAAGTTCTGGTTGCGGCTTGAGCAGAGCGAGTTTGAAGATAAACAGTTACCTGATGTTTTTATCAACACAATAGTCAGGAATCGGTGGCTCGAGTGCCAAACATTGACATTAGTTCAACTCAACAACCGGATCACTGATTCTCACAATGAGGCCGTGATGCTAAGCGACAAAGTAATCCAACAACTTCTCGACGGTATCCGAGAGTATGTTCCAGAACTGTTTCGCGTTTGTGAGGGCATTGCCCTCCTGGATATGGTAGCATCATTTGCCCAATCGGCAACTACGAGGGATTATACGCGACCTGAAATCAGTGAAGCCTTGGCTTTGAAGAGTGCACGGCATCCAATTTGCGAACGTGTTAGTGTCTCCTGGGAGTGAATTTTCAACTCAAATTAATGTGATCCAGGTGAATCCCGAGCAATTTGTTCCAAATGATGCATACGCAGACGAAAATAATCGATTCCAGATCATCACAGGATGTAACATGAGCGGGAAAAGCACATATATTAGAATGGCCGCGCTTATGCAGGTCATGGCGCAGATCGGATCTTTCGTCCCAGCGCAATATGCAGCTGTCCCTATTATTCAACAACTCTTCGTGCGGATGTCTACTGACGACAGTATTGAGGCTAATATGTCTACATTCTCGCTCGAAATGAGAGAAATGGCTTTCATCCTAAGGTAGGGGCAATTCCCTACCATCATAGCTTTTGACTCCATCTAATGGTCCTCAGAAACATAAACAACAAAAGTCTCGTCATTATTGATGAGCTAGGTCGGGGAACTAGCTCTAGAGACGGCTTAGCTATTGCTCTCGCTATCTCCGAGGCCCTCGTCCAGAGTGGTGCTATTGTGTGGTTTGCAACACATTTCCAGGAACTCAGTAAGGCATCCAAATCTGCAGTGTGTCTTGGTGCTAACCTTAATGTGATCATCAGCCAAGATACTTGGCAGTCGGCCGGGTGTGCTAAATCTCCATCTTGAAACTGACGTTTCTTATTCATCAGAGGACCAAGCTCGAATGACTATGCTCTATAAGATTAAGTCGGGCCCGGTTGAAGAGAAGAATTATGGCCTCAACCTTGCAAAAGCAATGGGTTTCCCCGAGCGGTTTATTGAAGTTGCACAGGAGGTTTCGCAGACAATATCAGAATCTATGGAACGAAAGAAAAGTGCATCCGAGTCGAGGCGACTCATCCGCCAGCGAAAGTTGATTCTTAACTTGTATTCGATGTTAACACAACTAAGGGGGTCAGCGATGGATGATGCAGCGATGGGAAGCTACCTTAGACGCCTTCAGGATGAGTTTGTTCTCGAAATGGATAGCGAGAGCGCCGAACAGGAATCTGGAGAAGGAAGCTGAGCTTTATTCTAGTTTTCCCCCATCATAGTAGCTAGAATTTGCTCGTATACCGAAGGATATATCCTTGCTATGGCCATGCTCGAACCACAACTTAGACATACAAAATTAAGGAACAAAAGGAAAATACGTGGTGCACCCAGATTCGTCTTCGCAGGGTGAATAGATATGCATAGGAACTTCTCCGCTCTAGTTTACGAGTGAAAGCAGAATGTCTGAAAAGCTTTCACTGGGAAATATTGTTTGAGCGCAGGGAGTAGTATCTGCAACACTGGCCAGTTTCTCTCACATGAACTAACTAAGCAAAAGACTCTTGAATGGAATCTAGTACATATATTATAATGACAATTAGTCCTGAGGCCTCGTGGTACTTGCTACCTTGCATTAACAGACCTTTTTAGTAAGCTTTATTGATTTGACAAAAAGAGAAAGCTCAATAGCATTGAAGGGACGCACTTCCACTTCCCTCATTTCCTATTCTTGAAGCGTATTTGTATGTGCCGTTTATCTATCGCGTCTCTAAGAACGGACTGGTGAGCTTAAATGTAGACTAATTTTAGGCGCAGAATAATATAACAATTGCTGCAAGGGGGGGGGGGGGGACCTTAGTGAACGACGGCCAAAGTAGGGAGAGTATTTCAAATAAGCGCTCTTACAAGGTACATTTGTATACGCCGGGCTAAGTGAACGGGGATGCACTCGGCTAGGGATTATACCCCCTAGCTAGTAGCTACAGAAAGGGATAGCGAGAGCAAATGCAGTGAGCTGCTTCAAGCTAGTAACCATAACTAACTCAAGGGATTCTGCCATGTCTAAACACTCCAGAAGTAGCTTGTCGTGCTTCGCAGGAGTAGTTACTTGGTTATATATAAATCATTCTATAAGTATTATGAAGGGTTGACCAAAAACTAGCGCGTACGGCCAAGCTACCTATTTATCTATCTACAAAAGTACCCAAAACTTTTTCTTGTGAGCTCTTATCAGACTAAGTTGACCAAAACACCAGCGCCGTCTCTATACTTTACTCCCTCCCACATCATGCAAATTCATTAGTTCAGCCAGGCCAGGAATTGGTCAAAATGCCCTAAGGTGCCGATAGCAGCTACATAGCCATCAGGGCGTATATACGCGAAGCCAGGATTTGAGAAGCCGTAGGACCCATGTAAGCGGTGGCTGTACACATGCTTGCCGCCCCTTTCCTGCACGATCATGTGAATGCGCGCCTTTTCTATGTTGTTCGCTTCGAACTTGGCGGCGGTGTGTTCCATCTCCTCTAGTTCTGTACCAGTTCGGAGGCTGCCGGAGAAAAGGACGAAGTTATACGACTCCGGAGCAAGGATCTTATGCAGCCTATTGGCTTCACCACCAACATCGACATCGCCATCCGGGGCACGGTCACCAGGCATTATGGGACCGGTGAAGCTGGTGTCGCTGTGTACGATGGGGCTTTCGCGGTAGTTTACCCCGAACTGAGAGATGAAGCTGTAGATCGTCTCGAGCTTTTCCTTAGTGGCAATCCAAGGGGCAATCCAGGGGATGGCCAAGTTTCGCAGATAGACGCTCAGCGGGTTTGTCATGCTGAGGATATTGAAAGTTTTGTCCGTTTTGGCGATCAGCTCTTTGCCGATGGGGCGGCGTTCTACATCGACCGTGTCGAGGAATCTATCCGGGCGTTCCCCTCGGATCACGCTGGCTAGCTTCCATCCTAGATTGACAGCGTCTTGCATGGATGTATTGAGACCCTGGCCGCCGACAGGGGAGTGGATATGAGCGGCGTCGCCGATGAGGAAGAGTCGGGCATCGCGATACGAATCTACGATGCGGTGATGTAATCGGAAGTTGGTTACCCATGTGGCATTGGTTATTTCGCCGCCGCCCGGGATTCTGTTTTGGATTGCGGCTTTGATCTCGTCGAGTGTTGGCTCCTTGTTAGAAGGCTCGGTACGAGACGCCATGATTCGCACCCAGCCTTCCGCCATTGGAAACATGATTAGCAGTCCAGCTCCGAGGACTAGGTGATAGCGATTTATAGGGAGCGTGAAACCCTCCATCGTCGCTGGAGCCGTTGAGATTAGTACCTAGTTCCTCTTTGCGACGTTGATCGGTGAGGGTCGAAGCACAACTTACCGTCACACATTATGAACTCCTGAGGATATTGAGCGCCTTCGAATTTGATGTGACTCGAACTCTTACGCACGACACTGTGAGCCCCATCCGCGCCGATGACATACTTGGCCCGGATGTTTTCTTCAATACCATCATAGACATTACGAAGAGTGACGTTGACGCCATCATCATCTTGGACGATACTCGTAGCTTCGACTCCCCGGTCGATCTCCCGCCCATACTTCTCTTTCAAACACCCGTCAAGGTAAGCCTCAGTGTCGGCCTGAGAAAGCAAGCATGGAAGGCCAAACTCCGAGTCCCTGTGGTTTGCGACGTTTGTAACGTCAACGTCCACGACAGGCTTGTTGTTCATCCAGGCCATGGGCCCTCCTGTGAGATTCCCCTTCTCATAGAGCTTGCGGGCATGGCCGTGGCGGTTCATCATCTCGAAACTTCGAGGTTGTATTAGAAGAGCTCTTGATCTGTCAGAGCGTAGAGGGGCTTTGTCAATAATGCGGAAGTTGGTGCCCTGAGCCGCGAGCTCGAGGGCCAGCATGGTGCCCGCCGGCCCCCCGCCGACGATAAGGACATCGAGATCGTGTAGTGTGGGAGTAGACATTTTGGTGTAATGGGAGAGTTGAACAAGGTTCGATTTGATGGATATTGGAAGGAAATGGGTGTGAACGAGAGACGATTTAGTAGTCCATTTGGAAAAGCAAGTCGAATTTTTTAAAATAGAAAATAGGGAGCGAGAGGCCCGACAATGCAAGGAGACAAGCATTAGGGAGAACGTGGCAATGTTGTGCTGTTGCTGTTGTTGTTGCTGGCCGACTTGATATAGACAACGGAGCCTTCTCGTGAGGCAAGGGAGAGAATATCCACGGCTGTACGAGGAGCAACGTAAATGAAAATAAAATGAAAATAGAGATAGTTAATGAACAGATTCAATCTTTCCCTTCACCCCATCTTTGGCGATTATCTTGCCTACATATGCCAATTTACCGTAGGTCCCCTCATACTAATTCTATGGGACTATGGCAAGATCTTATCGAGATTATTCGCTTTTAGCATGGCGGAATCCTGGTTTAATTAGCTCTTGTATTACGCTTCTCCCTGCCGGTTCCCATTTTGACAAGCAAACAACGGCTGACAACAAAAGTAGGTACTTACCAGCATGCCCTCCCATCCTAACCGCGCTACCCACGAGGCAACGGTGGCCAGTCCACCACGCCATATGTCGAGTTTCGGCTTTGATTTCAACAGGTCTCCCACTACTTGTTTTGCAAATCTGTCCGCGTCGACCCACTCCGCGTTCTTCAGGAACTCCCTGTTCTCGATCTTGCCCGCAACAGCCTTGTACAGGCTGTGCTCGGGGATTTTGGATGGGGCGTTCTCAAACAACTTGGTATGTACGCTGCCTGTCATCAATGTGATACATCTAATGCCCAGAGGCGCCAGCTCGACACGGAGCGTCCTCGCAGCTGCATGTACGGCAGCCTTTGACGCATTATATGCAGCCTGGTAAGGCGGGGAAAAGACCTCGGTGATACTCCCCAGCATGACAACTGTGCTTTTGTGTTTCAAGTCCCTATCCTTCGCAGGATCCGTGGATTCCTGGTGCATGAGGAGTGGGATGAAGGCTTGTGTCACCGCTAGTGAGCCAACGAGATTCGTGTCGATCACCCTTCTTAGGTTAGATAGTTTAGTGTCGGACAAAGGCATTATGTGATTCACGCCAGCGTTATTGATTAGAAAGTCCAGCCGTCTTCTAGGCTCAGCCACTGGGTCCGTACTAGAGTTCTTATTATTGTCATTGCTATTGGTCAACCTCTCCCGTACTGTCGCTACGGCTTGCTCAATCGACGCCTCGGACGTCACGTCTAACGGCAGCGTCTCGATGCCGAGGGCTGCGAGGCTCGCCATCTTGGACGCGTCGCGCGCCGTAGCAAAAACGCGGAGGCCCCGGCGCTGGAACTCAGCTGCAAGTGCGGCGCCGATCCCGCCATCGCTACATCCTGTGATGAGCACCGTCTTCTGGGACATCGGAGGAACCGACTAGTGAGTGTATGTACTATAAATGCACTTGGCACCGTAAGCAAGTCTGTAATAGGTAGGTCACAATAACTATGTAGGTAGGTAAGTGTTAATTCCAATTAGATAGCTAACTACCACGTGTTGTCGGGCGTGTTGTCGGGAGCGGGGGCTAGGATACGCACGTCATCCATACAGGAAGTGGGATGTTGTTGTGTTACAGAATACCCAGACAATACCCAGACTAGTTAGAACACACCCGTCACCTGGTATCGTATCCAGATTAGCTCTTGAAACAAACAAGCAGGCCCCTCGTTCGCCCATCCCGGCCTCATCTTTCCCGGTCTCCACCTCTGATGTGACATGTGGTCCATTTGGTCTATTTACGAGAGCCACTGGACGGCGACGAGAACTGAAACAGGCCCCTGCAGTAACCACACAACCTGATAGGAGAGTTGGACAAGTCGACTCTCCCTTTGTTCAACCAAGGGCTGGTCTAAGCCGGCTTACCCGTGGTAACTAAGCCATTCCTCTTGTACAAGTAGATCGTGTAACACGTGATAGGCATCCTTATTATGGCTTTCGGTAACGGGTAGGCGGGTATACTAAATTATTCGATAATTACTTCATCTAAGTAGGTATATAGCTCCATTCTATGCACAGACGAAATCAATAACCCACTACGGCTTCGCTACAGAAACGGACCCAAACCACGTCTCGGCTGCCGACGCACGCACGCCATCAGCTCCCGTCGAAAACGTGCTATCACTCATGGTCATCTTGGGAGTTTGTAAATCGTCAACGAACACGCTGATTTTCGAAGCCACAGCCGTAACTCTTATGTGATGATTTGTCCTGGCCTTGATAGCTGCGTGCTCCTGACTTAGAAGAGCCGATGTGCCGTTGACGAGCTTCTCGAGTGCCACCGTCCCCGAAGCCGGTGATATCTTGGCATAGTAGCCATTCAGCTGTGTGAGATCACCTGACACGTTGGCTGCGCGGAACAAGAGCCCTGCGTCGGCGTCCGAGCGCGGAACCGAGACGGTGACATCGTAGACCAGGTCTCCAAAGTTGGTGTCGAGCATCGCGACGGCAGCCCCTGAGCTCGTCAACCGCTGATCGGTGACGGACCAATTACTACCGTACTGCTTCCATCCAACCGCCTGTCCGTCGGCAAAGTTGTCCTTGACGAGCATTGTAACTGGGGCTATCGTGCCGTCTTCGTTGAAGTACATGCGATCATACGCTAGTACACGGTGGTTGCCGTCCGTCTCGCTAAGTGGGCGCCGATGATAGATAATATAGTAGATATCTGTGCCGGAGATGTGTATAACACCATTATGGCCACTGCCCTTAGCCACCGCAGGGTCTTGTTGTAGTATCCTGGCCAGCTTGGTAAAAGGCCCCATGATGGAGTCCGACATCGCGTAGGACACGCTGTAATCCGGTCCGGTCCAAACACCTTCAGACCACATCAAATAGTACTTCCCATTGCGCTTAATCATCTGGGACCCCTCGACATAGCCCTCGGGTGTGATTTCCTTGAACGAAGTTCCATCGTCGAACTGCCCGATGGAGATCATATCGTCGTTCAGCTTAGCCATGTTGCAGTGCGAGTGGCCCCCGTAGAAGATATAGGCTTGCCCGTCATCGTCGATGAAAACATCCTGATCAATGGGCTGCGCGTCGTTATGATATTCTCCAATAAGCGGCTTGCCGATGGCGTCTACGTATGGGCCTTCAGGTCTGTCGGCTACGGCGACTCCAATGCCGCCAATGACGCCGGCCTCCGGCTCGCCCTCCTGAATATCATTCGCGCCAAAGTACAAGTAGTATTTCCCGTTCCGAGATATCGGCGCCGGCGCCCACACGGCTCTCCTCGCCCATTTGACATCATTGATGGTCAAAATATTCGCGTGTTTCTCCCAATTTATCAGATCGTAGCTGGAGAAGGCGTCGAGATACGTCTGCTGATCGTAACCATAGGATGAAGTTGGGAATACCCAGTATTTCCCCTCGTAGAATTCGGTATCGGGATCCGCGTACCAGCCGTCCACAAAGGGGTTCCCAGCCTCGGAGGTAGTGTAGTCGAGAGGGGCCTGACGCAGGAATGGCAGAGCCCGCGCCATCATCGGGAGGGCTAGACCAGCGAATGCCTTGAAGAGTCGCGGTACCATTTCAAGTGTCTCTATTAATTTATTGGCGATAGTGGTGGTATAAGTCTCACGTGCGGTGTCGCCGTCCCAAACTTGACCTATATTAGAGAGCCAACTGCCGGTTCTAGGCGTAAACCAAAAGAAACGTATGCCAGAATACTGGGCGCTCAGGATAGCGATCCCGCATATAAGTAGGGTTATATAGAGGCCAAATAGCCGGCGTCTGGAATGAGGAGGGGCCGCTGCCCACTGCCCGTCTGCCAGTCCGAGCGGGCGCGTGCCCTTCGCATCGACCAAGGCAGCTCCCATGCCCGGTGACGACCCCGGGCGAGGGTCACCCGACCTTATCGCAAGATTCCGGGCCATACCGACTTACACGGTCCGAATGACCAATCCACCTCGTCGCGATGGCACCCTGAAGTAACATGCTAAGCTTGCCGTGCAGTGGATGGAGAGATAAGCTTGGCCCGTCCCGGGAGTCTATCTGCGGGGTTGTGGGGGTGAGTTGAGCTTCTATAGCGGGGAAGCCTACCTATAAATAGTGCTAAATTAGGTAGGTGACAGATCACCTAGCACAATCCTCTCTAAGCTAAGTAGGGCAGATTGTCATAATATTGAAGAGGATGCCGATTTTCAGTCATCTTCTATAAAGTGGGATTTCTCAGGGCAGGGTCAGGTCGTATGGCGATCTAGGCGACCGAAGAGTTTTATTTTTTGAGTTTGTAGTTCGACTATAGTCTCTTCATTTTATATTTTTACGTTGCCTATTCTCGCCTTTCACTCCTCTACGCTATGTTGTCTAAGTAGGTAATTATAACGATTTCTACTTCATCGAACATGATTGATCATTGCTGTCTATTTCTTCTACCCTTTGATCCGTGGCACCTTTAACATGATTTCCAAGGTTGTTTTTCATAGGCGTAGATCCGAAGTCACTCTAGGTACTTATTATTATAGTATGGAGAACAGCAGGCTTCAGCTACTACTAATAATACGCAGATCTATCTCTTACGGGCCTCTTCTCTCTCACTGATGCTTGTTAGCCACTTCAGAGACTTCTCGCTGAGCTATTTGGCTTCGTTTAAAGGCTAAAGAAGCCCGTCTAGTATTTGAATATTGATAGATTTGCAATTTGTATCATGAAGATCGACAACTGTATTACCAACCCAGTCAACCTTCATCGTTCGCAACACACCAACGCCTAAAAGGGCATATCGGGTCTATTATTCCGCATCCCAAACTAGCAGAAACAAAAACACCATGTTTTTCCACGTAAGCCACTGAATAGACCAGCTGTCCAGTACTATCATTGAAATCAGATTCGAAACTGCATGTGGACCGACTCTTTATCGTCGCTTAATTGCGACTGCGTTATCTCATTAAGTAGGTTCGCGTGAGATGGAATTGTAGGTATAAGCGCATCGCCATGACTGGCCAGCGCCTTAACACACGCCGGGTCACGGTATTCGCCGTGTGTACGATAGTGCTATTTATAATCTGGTATGACCGACTATCTGGCACGTTACCTCAGCCGTTCCGGCCAACCACGGACACGGACACGGACATCGGCACGGTAATCTCACATAACACACACTCCGATACCACCGCGGCAGTAGACCTCTCATCCGCCCGCGCGCCGTTCATCTCCTGGCCACTGCGCCGTCTCTGCACAGAGCAAGTAGAGTCCAACTCGCTGGTCCCGGGCCTCGTGTTCCTGTGCGACAACAACAGCGGCGGGCCGGGCAACATCCGGAACTACATCCTGACGTGCATCCGGTACGCCATCGAAGCCGGGGCGACGGGGCTTCAGATCCCGCGGATCCGGACACGCTCGGCCAGCGACAAGGCCGACCTGTTCCGCGAGTACCAGCCCTTGAGCTACATGTTCTCAGAGGCGCACTTCCGCGCCTCGATGGAGGAGGCCTGTCCGCACATCTCGCTCTTTCCAAGCAGCGACGCGCTCGACGCCATCCCCGGCGTAGCCGCAAAGGCCGCGCGAGAGAATCTCCAGCCCGAGCGCATGGTCCGGCGCATCACGCCGAAGGAATTCGGCGGCTCACGCGCGGGCTGCGATTCGCGCGACCCGAACAGACACACGGACCGCTTCGGGGCTGCGTTCCGGAAATGGATGCGCGACCTTGCGAAGGAGCGAAATCTCGCGCCCACGAGCTGGGAAAACCCCATGCTGGTGCGCTTGTCGTGGGGCGTGCTCTGGGATTGGCCCGTCATCCGCGACGGGCCGGAATTCGCGGCAACATTCGGCGGGCTCTTGAGGATCCGCGAAGATATCCTTGAGCTCGCTGATCGGATCGTGTCATCGATGAAGGAGCTAGCAGCATTAGGGGCGGAGGGAGGTGGCGGGGGCGATCGATCGGGGGGGAATAGACCAAGCGGCCTATTTCTCAGTGTCCATCTCCGGACAGAAGAGGACGCGCTGTCCCAATGGCCGACATATGAGAATCAAAGCAGGGGATATCTCTACAAGGCAGAGAAGCAGGGGTTCAGGGGCGGAGTGGCGTACCTGGCGTCTGGGAGTGGAAAGGAGACGCGGAGATTTAACGAGGACGCAAGAGCACACTTGGACTTGAACGTCATGTCTAAATATGATTTAGTCCAAGGCCGAGAGTTGGAGAAGCTGGAGTCATTGAGTTGGGACCAGCAGGCCCTCGTCGATTTCGCGGTACTACTAAGATCGGACTACTTTGTCGGCGTGAGCCCCAGTAGTTTCAGCATCAATGTAGCACTGAAGAGACACCTTCAAAAAGAAGGCTTGTACACCCGCCCGTGGAAGGTTGGAGCCAGCGATAAGAGAAGTTGGTTGGTGGGATGGTATTCCTCATACTGGAATGATTGGCTTTTCATGTTTGATGGCATGTGGCCTTAATTGATGATAAGGATTGCAACATTTCCTGGTGCATGTATGTACGGATATGATACTCGAGTCACCTACGAGGTATAAGAAATTTTCAAATGGTGCCATAGCAGCAATGGCTCAGTAGAGCTATCAAGAACCACGTCATCGTTTGGGAGCCATGATTTAGGAACTGTTTATTAACGCAAAGGGTATCCTATGTTGATATGTGAGAGCTTTCTATAGTAGTAGGTGTATTATACGTTATTGTCTCCATTCTCCCGCCACACGTGCGTGTCTCCAAGACTCAACGAGCTTGACGTGCTCACTGTCGTGTTGTAACGTTGCGATGTTGTGATATCACGATCTTCGGAGCGGATAGGAATGGAGGTATCGGCAGACTCTGCGGGAGATATAGGTGGTGGTGGGTCTTGGTAAATCCAGGGTTGCTGTAATGGAGCAATTAGAGAAGGGTTGATAAATGATAACCCTTTTTCTCTATCTTCGTCGATCGTACTCATCCGTCTAGCAAGTCGCATCGGCTGTCCCTCATCCTGATCAGGGTTACTTTGCCTCCCGGGGTCCGAGTTGCGTTTAATGCTTCGGAGAGCAATAAACTTCATGAGGGGAAGGAATTGCTTATGGAAATAGTAGTTGTACCAAAGCGTGAGAACTACCAACGGCCCAATAAGCGCAGCTCCAGTAAATGCTTTGCGTAGCACTAGAATGGCAAGCATGACCACTTGAAATGATATAAGGCCAAGAATGATACGCCTGCAAATCATAGGCCAAGCTCTGCCTGTGGCATGCTGGGGCTGGTCCATGGAATAGAGCAATTGGTACTTGTAAACGAAATACCCAAGTCCAAAGTAACAAACGCCCAAGAGCAGTACTAGCTCGGAACCTGGAAGGACGCTGTAGACGAGGCAGAGAATAAATATGAGCAAAGCAGTGGGTAGGTAAAACCCATAGTTGAATAAGTTCGGCTGGACGAGCTCGGCGAAGTCACGGGGAGTTTTGGCTCCCATACGATAGAACGGATACATCGAAACACTACCGAATTGGAGAAGCTTGAAAGGAAATAGCCCGAATCCTTGAAGCATAATGAAATTCAGGTAGAAGTTGCTGAGGGTTGTAATGGACGCTGCAATCTTCGCCGCAATGGTATTCGTGTCGCTTAGCGAGTCCTTGATAATTTGCCAGAAGTCTGCGAGAGCTGCAGAACCCGACACCGCATAAACAACGAAAATGTTGAAGAATACGAAGAAGAAATTCTTAGATATAACTGAGAGTTCAACTTCACCCTGTGATATCGACCCCTGGATGTTCGAAAGGTAGTCGTAAAGGTAAGGTACCAATACGTTGAGAAGCGATACGACCAATGTCGGCAAGCCGGTCCGAACTAGAGCCCTTGTGACCTCGTGCCGTTGAAGCGTACTGGCCAGCGAGGGTGCAATTTGACTAATAGTGCAAATACTTAGAAGTTGTGCCAAGAGCGCGACGGGGAAGAACCAGAGGATCGTCAGAGAAGTGATGAAAACCGTAACTGCGCCGGACTGGAGTCGCCTTCGATATCGGGAAGCGTATGTGTTTTTCCATATCACATCATACGGCGATGGCGCTGGTTTTATCAAGAGTTGTCCAGGCCGAGGGTCCACCGTAGCCTGAATCGCCATTTGACATGCTGCGATGGAATCCATAGTAACAAATGCTGTGTCTGTGGGCGCATATTCCTTCTTCCTTGCATTCTGAATTTTCTCGTCTAGCTGTCGAAGCTGCTCTTCATAATAATCTAACGCACTATGGGAACAAGAGTCAGTATTTGCTTTCTGTGGTAGGGAGGGTTTACACAATTGTCAAGTATATGGAATCCACGGAATCCAAGGTGCATCTGGGAAAATACATGATGCTGGGTGTCGTACTCAATCTTACGATTTCGCATCTTAAGAAAACCAAATCGTAGGCGAATTTTAGGACGCTCTCTTTCACCCATCAAGTCGCGAAGACTATCATTAGCGAGGAGTCGGCCGTTTTCATCTGCATGTTCCTCGTGATCATCCACCTGTTCGTTTTCATCATTTGCAGTATCATTGCGAATGGCCGATCGCGATATGATGGCGTTTTGTGACCTATAAGCACTCCATGCCTCCTCAAGTTTGCGGAGGATATTTCGTCGCCGAAGCATAAGTCCATCAATTTCCGACCAATCTCGACACAGGTTCACATTACGAACGTGACCTATCTCTAGGTTCTCCACAAACTCTTTGATTTTCGCTTCGGTTCTTAGATCTTTCGGAATACCGGTCAACCTGAAAGTCCGGTCGGTAACGGTAGACTGAGTACCAAGATAGTCTTGCCGGATCTTAACTACTTTGAAGGTCTCGGCATTCATGAAGTATATCGTCAAGAGGGAAAAGAACCATGTAAAGACAAAATATGACCAGAGATAATTCGGGACTTTATCGTCATGGCTGCTTTTGTCTTTCACAGCGAAGGGGAAGGTGTCATCGGGATACAGACTATCGAAAGGCGAGCGAAGATAAATAGAGGTGTCGTTAGGCGGTTTCGGGCGGCCCGAATCGGGCCAGCTATCGTAATCAAAAGCTTTGTGGATAGGCCACAATACAACGACGGAGAAGAACAGCATCGTCCCGAACAAGCGAAGGGACATCTTAAAGAAGGATAGGAACTACGCACACTGTTATTTAGTATCGTTTCGTTTAGTGTGCGTCTAGATACGTACCACAAAGGCGTCCAGGCCGGCAGATGCGAGGACTTGCTCGTCCGTTACTCTGTACAAAGCTGGTATCCATCCTAGAAAGCTATCGGGAAGGACCGGCAGTGCGATTTCGGGGTTGGTGTGCCGCTTTCTTGCCGCGTAGAGTGTTTTCCATCGAGGACGAAGAATCTAGCGAGGGCGACAAACGTGAGTGAGATGCGCGAAAGAGACGTACGCGTGTAACGGTGTAACGGAGGTCTATGGTCATAGGTCGCTGGAGACTTACACAGAAAGCAATGAAGGCCGAGACTCCCAACGCAAATGAAAGCACCAGTTGGACGTAGATATCCTTGCTTCCAGGTGTAAGAGCCCTCTTGCTCTCCCTTTCACTGTCCCGGCACAATTCGGTCAGGTCATCGTCCAGCATGATCGCTAGGAGGTCCGGCCCACCACAGATACCGTAGTCGCAGGAGTCATGAAGGATAGAAATAGGGGCGGCTAACGGGTTTTAGGGGTTCATGGTCGAGTGAAGTGCTATTGCTTCGTCTCGTGTGTCAGCGGCAGTTGAAAGGCACGCATGCATAGAAGCTATTGTGGGGCGATGCGTCCCTGACGTAATCCTCATGCATTGTTCCTGCGCACGCCACATTTTAAATAGCATAACAAGGACATGGCGGTGCAAGTGTGGCTGGAGCAGGTTGGAGCTTATAAAATCGCCGCTAAGTAGGTAACTAGATGTGGCTTAACGAGAAAGCAGGTGGCTTAGCAGGCAAGTAGGTAGGAAGAGCAACCCGCGACAATTTTGTTCGCCATGATCATCTCACAAAATTAAACTCAAAAGTCAATTATCAATGGAAATTGATCACTGCGATCGTCTTATATACGCGGCCTTATCTTCACTCTGGGGAAAACCCTCTGACGAAGCCGCCCGAACCGCCACCTCCAGCAGCGTGGTCAATGAGGCAAGTGACTCGAGCAGAAAGATCTTGCGACCCGCCAAGTCCAGTGCAAGTCGATAAACTTATGGGATCTTTCAGCCAGCCTCGTTCATTCGCATCAAGGATGGCATCATGCCATACCTTAGCCATCTTCTCGTAGCCCGCAGCATTAGAATGTTTCAAATCGGCGGGGTCGACCGTAGTAATAGTGTCGCTCAGTTGTCCGCCATTGTTCCATAGGTCCTGCTACCAATCATATCGATGCCGCCCGACACAGCAGCAATCATCTCCCGCAGAGGACCAAGGTATCCGTTATAGATTACTATGGGTGATAGAGTCGCCAAGGGGTTAGACTAGGGGTTTCGGGAACCGTTCTCGCGTCCTAGGCAGAGGATCATTGATCCAGCCGTTGTTGTCAGCGTACTTCAGTCCGCCATACCAGTGACAGCCCATCTCAATGTAGCCCTCGTCGTTAGGATGGATATCATTCGCCAGCAGATCAGTGGAAACTGCCTGATCCATGTGCATCAACTGGATCTTCTTGCCGGCTGTCTTACGCGAGTTGACTAAAATGGTCACGGCGCCATTGAAGGTATCCGCACGAGCCTGCCTTGCTGCATCGCGCGAAGGGATCATCTTAGACACTAAGAGGGCGGCGTCGGGGCAGGCTTTCAAAATCTTGTCGACAAGTGAGGCAAGACGATCTGCTGCGTCAGCGGCAGCAGCGTCGGAGCCTAAATCTTCTGTACCGGCGTACAGAAGAATAAGATTAGGTCGCTCGTCCAAAGAAGCATTGACAAATCCGGATATCTGAGAGATTGTTGCTGCAAGGTGGCCTTCGTG
This sequence comes from Xylaria sp. Z21, assembly GCA_037356095.1. Taxonomy (NCBI): domain Eukaryota; kingdom Fungi; phylum Ascomycota; class Sordariomycetes; order Xylariales; family Xylariaceae; genus Xylaria; species Xylaria sp. Z21. The sequence goes on along the minus strand of JBAWJX010000007.1, from coordinate 331,024 downwards.
ATCCGGATCACCCATGCTGCCGGTCTTGATAGAGCCTATCATATCTACGGAACGCCCAGCGCTCGCAAGGTCGTAGAAAGTCTCGCGGTAGCCGTTACCGTCAGAGCTCCCATTCCCGTTTGTAATGGCGTCTCCAAGAGGAAGAACCCGCAAATTCGGCAAGCGAGGGAACATGGCTTCATAAACCCTATCCCTTACTCTATCGAACCCGGAACTCCTAGGATGGAATGCTTGAGTTACCCATCGGGGCAATCCCAAGGTGCTTATGTTGGAGTCAGGATTCTGAGCCTTATATTGGGCAATTGAGCAAGCTACCGAGAGCCCTAGATCGCCTTGGTCTGGATCACAAGTGTCGGGGTCAACTTGATCGTAGGTGAAAGCATTCTCGCTATCGTCATCATAATCCTTCCGTGCTATACCTAGGAACCATACATCCCGGTAGCCGAAACCAACGCCGTGAGTGACGAAGTCTTCACAAAGGCGATGGCCATCGAAGCTGTTGTCGTAGTCAACAAAGACTCCTCTGCCCATCGACAAATAGTTAGCAGGATCGCTCTGGAATGTTTTCCAATGTTCAGAGATCTTTGCGTTTGTTCGAGCAACGTAGTCGTTGACTTCGGTGCGGAGGGCCTTCGTCATCCATGGACCCAACAATAACTTTCCAAGCGAGATGCGCTCGTGGTCACAGTGGTCGGTGTCGTTACGGAAAAAACGTGGATAGCCGGTGTGCCAAAGGTTTACTTGCGGAAAGCCATCGGAACCCTTTCGTTTGAAAAGAATAGACCACACGCTGGCTAACCTTTTGTAAAGTGTGTTTTTGCCGTCGATGTTATTGAGTAAGTTGTCAATTTTGGCCTTAGTCTTGGCGCAATTCGTAAGCGGAACGTGGAAAAGACATGCCTTGATGTAAGAGTAGAAAAACAAGTCGTTCCCTCCAATTGACAACGTCACCCGCATTGTGGAGTCGGCGTCGTGCCAGTTCAGGTCCCGGAATTGGTACTTTATAACATCTTTAGTTTCGTGGCCCTTGCAAGCTAAGAATTGGAAATCCCCTAATTCTTCGCCGTGAAGAGCATTAAGTTTGGGCCCATAGGCCCCTGATCCGCGAAAGCACCTATGACCTCCATACTTCCCGTGGTCATACTTGTGGCCGGCGCCTGGTCCCGCCGAGTAGGAGTCTCCCATGGCATGGTAGTGCGCCCGCTGGCGAGGCATCGGAGGGTTGGCATCTGGCCTAGGTTAGCCAAGTGTCTTCGAGGTTCTAAACGGGAGATTGTTGGAGCTTACGAGCATTGATGAAGAGCGGAACGACCATAAGTACGCCCAAATACATGATATTATACAGCGTTAGGCGCATCATCACCTTCAACAGAGAAAGAAGTTTTTGATGTCAAATTACAACACGATCGACCCGGTAGCTTTGGACCTCTGTCACGATCTGGGGAGTAGGTCAAGTTCAATACTGTAATCTTAATATAGTATAGTAGTTCTGTATGCAAGACCAGAGCTAGCAGGAGGGAAGATTCTACTCCTAATGAGGGCTGTAGTAGGTCCAAATTATATATGCCATCCAGGCCTAGTCCTAACCTTGATTCCTGACACATCCTGACAGTCGATACATACTTTAAGTAGGTAAGGTATTACCTGGAATTGCAGTGTGTAAGCTTTACTTAACAGGTATCGTGCATATCGCCGCTGCCTCTAATCGTCGATAATGGAGTATTAGGTCTTGTTCGATTAATCTATTAATCATGGTATCAATCCCACCACAAGTGGAAGAATATACACTATACCGTCTGGGCGTGAATTCCCAACAATTGCCCAGTTTGCAGCGTTGGCCCCATGACCGACAATTAAAGGCAGCGACGATATGTAAAGTTCCTTCTCCGTTAAAGGTGTTTCTCGGTCCCTCGGTGAGTCTCCGAGTTTGGAGGGACTTTAGACCTCCGGTATACCTTTAAAGGTAAAAAGTACAGGAGTGAGGGTTTGGGGCCGGAGTCATTCGAAAAGCATACCCCATTCTTGGCTAGGTAGTGTCACAGTAAAATTTTGGCCTCAACTGTCAAACTAAGTTACTAGGTACACTGGTTATCTAGTGCATCCTACTACACGGCCCGGCTACACTGGCCATTTTCTAACTTAGTTTGGCAATCGCTCATTTCCCACCCAACGTTCAGTAGGGGTAAAAGCCAGGGCAGAATTCACAAGTTAGAAGTAACCATTGCCCACCACGTTGCACACCTAATGGCTCTTAATCCGTTAGACTTTTGGACCGCGAGCGCGGCGTATGCAATTGATGTAGCTACAGCTAAGCGGCCAGTCGCTAGGCAGCCGGCAGCTAAATAACTGCTACTTTAAAAAGACGGTAGCTGCAGCGCAACGGATGAGTGATGATTTTTGTTGTTTATACAATGCTGCCAAGTCTTAACTTTAATTGAACGTATGAGCCACCCACTTTCCACTAAATGTCCACTAGCCCAAATTTGGACTAGCCTATCATGTAAAAATACAGTGGGGTGGCCCAAAAGCGTACCCGGCCGTGGAGAAATGGAGGCCACCTAGACTTGCCACCTCTCCGGCTGGACGTCCTCCCCTGCCACGCTAAGTCCCCACTTAATTTGCAGAAGTGCTCCACTCCCCACCAAAATTCGCTAGGGATATCAGCAGGGGAGTAATCTACCCATAATACCGTATGTACTTGATCGTTGTAATACTTCTATATACAAGTACGGCTTAAAAACTGCTTAAAACGCGTCGCGCTTTTCCAACTGGTTTAAACTAGCGAAATCCGCTCGAAGATTCAAACTATTAACTACAGTATAAAATAACCTAAATAAGTAACTTATTAACTACGCAGGGTTTATTTTTAATTTTATATATAAAAAAAAGCTGCGATAGTTTATAACGTAATGCTTTTTTAAGGCCAATAAGTTAGAGAGTAGTTGAAGTATCGCAACGATCGGGTACATACAGTATTGGTGGATCGTTCAACTAGCGTAGCAGGGGAGGACGGCCAGCCGGAGGAGGTGGCAAGTCTAGGTGGCCTCGGAGAAATGGCCAGTGTAGCCGGGCCCACTATACGCGTGAGCGACGCGTCTAGTAACAGGTAACTACCTACCTAGGTATGCATTAGCGTACCAGCAACCTGGAGAGCTCCATATAAGATCACTGGGCACCTTTTTAGCACTCAGCCTGTACTGTAATAGGTATACTGTACAACTCCTTGTTGCGTCTGCCAATACCTATAATATGCTTGTCACAATGTGAATTGTTCCAAGTAGCAACTCGGTTGAAGGAGGTATCTGACATTTCTGACATTCTCTGTACATATCCAAAGATGGCTGGCCCAGCCAAAGAGAAGAGACAACAGTCTCTAACCAGTTTCTTCACTCCAAAGACTGCAAATAAGACTGCTCCCACATCCCAGAGCCAGAGCCAGAGCCGAACGGCCTCACACAATGCACATGCTGACAGCTCCCCTTCTCCCGATGTTTCCCGCAAGCGACCGCTCGAGGAGGATACTGATAAGAGCAATGCGACGCCGATGAGGAAGAAATCCAAGAATACTCTTGTAGAGAAGCGAACCGCAACACCTGCAAAGTCCCCAGCTAAGAGCCCACTCGCCGCTTCAAGCCCCGGTCTGCCGAACGCCCGTACGGAACGCTACCTTTATGATGGGTCGGTTCCCAACGGCGGCCAGCCCGCAGCCTCCGGAGACGAACAACAGCAAGAGGACGACGCGCAGGCGAGGAGGAGGAAAGAAGAGCTACATCGCAAGTTCGTGCAGAAGCTCGGCCGGCCCGATAGCATGGCGTTGATGAAACGACGCAACCACCAAATTGATGACGAGACCCAAGCCCTAAACAACGAAGACGGCGAAGAGGAGGAAGAGGAAGATACACCACAGCCTACCAAAGCCAAGAAGAAGGGAGCCAAGACCGGCAAGCTCACGCCGATGGAGATCCAATTCCTCGACATCAAGAGGAAGCATATGGATACGATTTTGATTGTCGAGGTCGGCTACAAGTTCAAATTCTTCGGCGAAGACGCCCGAGTTGCTGCAAAAGACCTCAGTATCGTGTGCATTCCCGGCAAGTTTCGATACGACGAGCACCCGTCAGAGGCCCATCTCGATCGATTCGCATCCGCGAGTATTCCGGTACATCGACTTCCTGTCCACGCGAAACGACTAGTTGCGGCCGGCCACAAGGTCGGAGTAGTCCGTCAGGTCGAGACGGCGGCGTTGAAGAAAGTGGGAGATAACAGGAATGCTCCCTTTACGAGGAAGCTTACAAATGTCTACACCAAGGGCACATACATCGATGAAGTTGGAGAGCTCGATCAATCACAAAGTAGCACTTCTGCAGGCGGTTATCTTCTGTGTATTACCGAGACCGCCGCCAAAGGATGGGGCACTGATGAGAGAGTCGACGTCGGTATTATTGCTGTCCAGCCCGCCACTGGCGACATCATCTACGACAACTTCGAAGATGGCTTTATGAGAAGCGAGATTGAGACGAGGCTTCTGCATATCTCGCCCTGCGAGTTCCTCATCGTAGGAGAGCTCTCGAAAGCGACAGAAAAGCTCGTCCAGCACCTGTCTGGCAGTTCTACGAATGTCTTCGGTGACAGGAGTCGAGTTGAGCGGATTGAGAAGTCTAAAACGATAGCCGCTGAGTCGTATTCGCATGTCACACAGTTCTACTCTAACAAACTAAAAGAAAACCAAGGAAACGAGCAAGCCGGCGCGCTCTTAGACAAGGTATTGAAACTACCGGAAGCCGTTACTATCTGCTTGTCCTCAATGATCAATCACCTGAAAGAATATGGCCTCGAACATATATTCGACTTGACCAAGTATTTCCAGTCATTTAGTGCGCGGCAGCACATGCTCGTCAATGGCACCACTCTCGAGAGCTTGGAGGTGTATCGCAATCAAACCGATCATATGGAAAAGGGCAGTCTGTTCTGGGCTTTGGACAAGACCTTGACTCGTTTTGGTCAGCGACTTCTTCGCAAGTGGGTTGGCCGTCCATTACTTGACAAAGAGCGCCTGGAAGAACGTGTTGCGGCCGTCGAGGAGCTCCTTGAGAACACCTCAACCGCCAAGGTCGACCAGCTAGAGCATCTTCTGAAAACCACCAAAACTGACCTCGAGCGAAGTCTTATCCGTATTTACTACGGCAAGTGCACACGCCCGGAGCTGCTGGCCGTGCTCCAGACTTTACAAAGAATCGCTTCCGAGTTCTCTCGTGTTCAAGGCCCCTCCGACACTGGTTTCAAGTCGGCGGCTATTAGTAATGCTATTGTATCTTTACCTCTTATACTCCCTACTGTAATTTCCTATCTTGAACGCATTAATGCAGAAGCCGCCCGAGCAGACGATAAATATGCTTTCTTCCGAGAAACTGAGGAAACGGAGGCCATTACCGACCACAAGCTGGGAATCGCTTCGGTAGAGCAAGAACTGGACGCCCACCGGAAAGTGGCCTCATCAAAGCTAGGCAAGAAATCGCCTGTATCCTACGTGACGGTAGCCGGCATCGAGTACCTCGTCGAAGTGTCCAACTCGGACCTGAAGCACGTCCCAGCATCATGGATCAAGATCAGCGGGACCAAGAAGCTCTCGCGCTTCCACACCCCCGAAGTCGTGCGCCTCATATCAGAGCGGGACCAACACAAGGAGGCGCTCTCGGCAGCCTGCGATGTGGCATTTGCATCGCTACTCCAGACAATAGCTTCAGACTATCAACCCCTCCGCGACGCCATCTCCTCTCTTGCAACTCTCGACTGCCTCCTCTCGCTCTCTAAAGTCGCCGCTCTACCAGGCTATTCAAAGCCCGAATTTCTATCCCCCGACACACCTCCCACCATATCCATAGCCGGCGGTAGGCATCCCATCGCCGAGCAGACCCTCGCCACTTCGTACATCCCCTTCAGCACGACTCTCGCATCACCAGCTCCCTTAGCACACCTAATTACCGGGGCTAATATGGGCGGGAAGTCCTCCTTCGTGCGCGCCGTTGCCCTACTCGTCCTCCTCGCCCAAATCGGCTCCTTCGTGCCGGCCGACTCGATGACGCTGACACTCGCCGACGCCATCTACACGCGCATGGGCGCCCGCGACAACCTGTTCCGGGGCGAGAGCACCTTCATGGTCGAGGTCTCGGAGACGGCGCGCATCCTGCGCTCCGCGACGCCGCGGTCCCTCGTCATCCTCGACGAGCTTGGCCGCGGCACGAGCACCTACGACGGCGCTGCCATCGCGCAGGCCGTCCTACAGCACGTGGTCGAGGACACGAAGTGTCTGACCCTGTTCATAACACACTATCAGAGCCTCGCCCGTGTCGCCGAGGGACTTGCGGGCAAGTGCACTAACGTACATATGCGATTCACGGCGACGAAGAAGGGTCGCGATAGTAACGGAGACGACAAAATGATCGAATCACGGGGTGAGAACGTGGATGCAGAGCCAGACAATAATGATCTTCTCGAGGGTGACGAGGAGATTACATTTTTGTACGAGGTTGGTGAAGGTGTGGCGCATCGATCATATGGTCTCAATGTTGCACGTCTAGCGCGCATCCCACGCAGGGTTCTTGACGTAGCGGCTAAGAAATCACAGGAGTTGGAAGACGAGATAAAGAAACGCAGGTTAGGCGGCGCCACGAGGCTTTTGGCGGACGTTCTAGGCAATGGCCCAGACCAACTCAACCACTTGGTCTCAAGTATCGAGCAGTTGTAATACTAGGTAGTTTGTACGACTTTACCTGTCCCTTACGTCATGTTTAGGAATGCGGCTCATCTCAGTACTCAACTCGGCTCTGATTGTAAGCTGGGTATTATCTAAGTAGTATACATGCTAGAGAGTGCGTGGATTCTATGAGATCATGTCCCTCAACCACGTGAGAATACCTGAGATAAGGGTAGCTTAGGATTGTTAAACCTAGCCTCCATAGTCACCAGATCGAAAAAATGAAAGAAGGGACGGGAAGGGAGAAAACGATGTGGCTTCACCCTATTTCATCAGGAGAGTGTAGGCAGGGCTTTTCTTGGTTGCTGGGAGGAAGTTGAAAGGGTTGCGGTTATAAAAGCAGACCGGCCTCCTACATCCGCACTGGCAGAGAAACCCCAACGCCGTAGGATCGCCGGGTAAACAAGATACCCCTAGGGGATAACCATGGAGAAGTGTAGATTAGCATCAGAATCACTATCTATTGGCCCTGCTTGTTGAGGCCTTATCTTGTCTGGAGGGCGAAGAACCTGATGAGAAGCAATATCAGCGCAGAACGCGATAATTCAGACAAGATGGATAGTATGGATCACAGATGATTATTTCAAAACAACTTACGGATTGAGCCTTGGATAGCGAGCGTAGTCGAAGTTGCTCTGCTCCATCCGAAAAGTAGGAACCAGTGCGTTCTTCGACAGTGCCACCAAGGTCATGTTTACTAGTTGTGCCCGATCCTACTCTTTCGTCTAGCAGCCTTCAAACGAATGAAATTTTGATCGACTCTACTGCCAAGCGCAAATATATAGCTGAGAAGTCATCTAGATAAGCAATGAATTCGTTGAACCATGCTAAATCATCAAGTGTTTGCCATCCGTAGAGGTGCCCTAGGATGTAGGAGACAAAAGAATAGTGCGACCTGAATCAACAGACCAACCAATACGAATTGGATGTTGCGCCTGTGAAGCAGATAAGAATTATGGTCGAGGCAGGGTGCTATTTTAGTTATTATGACCTATAGCAACCCATCAAGCTTCTGATGGGCCACCCGGCGAATATAGGAAATTGGTGGATTCCACCAAGGTTGTGACAAAAGGCTCCTAGGCCAGTATACATTTTTCGGTTTCACAATTGATAATTATCACCACCAGGTTGGCTACCGTGGTATGGATTACCCGTCATACCAGATATGTGAGCTGAATCGAAAGTCGGGCCGCCATTAATGGGGTTGAATCCTGGAGCGGTTGACGATTTTGGCTCTTCATCATATGGTGAGTAAAGGGGGTAACTAAATCCATCTCGGGGTTGTGGGCAAAGTGGGTTGTAGTTGCTAGCTTCGATTGAGTCCCCCGAGGGATGGAGGTAGGGGTTGAACGAAGAAGGTGATTTGATAAGGAGATGACTGTTCTCCTTTCCGGAGTAGCGCGGGGGGGATTTTTTGAAGCTCGAGGTCGGTGAGGCAAAGGCGGCATTGGGATTCCCTGGACGTAGTGCGAGACCTGGGAGGCGTTGATGCCTACGAGCTACAAGTCAGCCCTCCGCTCATTGTCTCTGACCAGGTAGACTCACTGCTGCCGTCGTAATGGTCTTGTGACGGGAGTGTGAATATGGGTTCGGAAACCTGCCATGGAATCATCAGACACTGTCCTATGAGTCCATGGTAGATCGACGAACCTTCGTCATCTTCCAGCTGATCATTAAGGTCACGAAGTGAGCCCACGCCAGGGTGGACTCCGTGGCTATGAAGCGGTAATTGCCCCTGCCGGTTAACAGAAGACCTTGTAACTCTTCTAGTTTGCATTACCGGCTGCCCGAGGGCCGCGACAGAGGGGCCACGAGGTTTTCGGTTAGACGAGCGGATGGCACGCGTTCTTCCCATCGATTCCGTCTGTTGTCGAGGCCTAGCATTAGCACGACGTTTGACAGATGTATAGGAAGACTTCGCTTTGGCTCTGCGTCTAGTTCGGGTCTCGGCAATGGCGACGTCATCTTCGTCCTACAACTCTGTCAGATTCATATTCTATCAGAAATACTGCTCGACTTACCCCGCTCCCGTCGATTGACGGTTCGTCGTAAACGTCCCTTGTTCGTTGGTAGTCAAGGTTAGTGTCTAGTACCTCCTCGATTCTAGTCACTAGCTGCGAGTTTGCTTCTAGTTTCAAGAGCACAGCGGGATCCTTTTTCTGATTTCTCATCCGTCTATCCTTTTCTGTCGCTGAGTCGAATCCAGCCATTCCTGGATAGACTACGCCCTTTAGGATCAATGCTCCCGTATCGTCCTCGACCGTCTCAGGTGTGTCCTCAGTCGGGTAAGGGCTGTATGGCTCCGAAGGTTCGTATTTCGATGAGTCATCCTCATCTTCTAGGTAGTCCGGGAATTGAGTGCCAGGGTGATTGGAGTACTGGTTTGAATTATTGGGATAAGGAGATCCAGAATGCCAGACATATGGTGCATGGGTAACGGAGTGATAGTCATGTCTGCCGTGGACTTCGTCATCATCTGACTCAAACTTAACAATATCGCCCTCATTAAGCACATCAATTCCTGCATCGAGACGCAAAGTTCCGGTTCTCTGCATTTCAGAATAGTGTTAATAAAAGACTGGGGTATAATATAGCCAAATACACTCACGCTGGCGCCTCGACCTCGGCGATTGGACCGGCCACCGCGGTTGCTCGGACGTGAAGTCACTGCATTGTCTCCAAAGACTGACGGAGTTTGGTTTTGTCGTTGGTTATTGTCTCTCTGCTCCCTTGCGGTCTTTCGGCCTCGAAGCAATTCACAGATGCCATTGTGTTTGAACCAGGCTTCGAATTCCGTGAGGGCTAACTCGGCGTTCGGGTCAAACTCACGGATGAGATTCAACTGGAACATGTTATGAAGATGGCCCTTGGAGCTGACATGAGTCAACAAATGGGAGAGGTCCGAGAAATTGGAGTTCTTCGGGCATACGAAACAGACGAGAGGAATCTGGTCTGCCCTTGGGGGAGTTGACTGGTCGCCAGTACTGGGAGCATTGCCCAGTTGTTGGAATCCTGAACTCATGTTGAATGACCACTGTGTTTACTATGATGATAAAACTTGTGGTCATCTCTCGCGGGCGAGAGTCGCTCACAGCTTCAGCCTAATTCTGAAAATAATTGGAGGGTTGCCGAGCCCAGTGTCTTTCAGTGAAGGCGAACGAAACGAACTTCGCAATATAGCTACCTCGGCGTCAAGTTGCGAGTGTCAGATCCCTAGGTGGTCAACGAAGGAAGAATCGATTGACTCCGTGGGTACTATGGCTAGTTAAGCAGTCCGTATGTTCCCTAAAGTAGTTATATTTTAATTAGTTAACGCACAATACGAATGATGGGGTAATGCCAGGTTCGGGTCAAGTGATATTAAGGACCCAAGGGTCACTGCAAGGCTCGATGAATGTAAACGTTGAGCTGCCGATAGAAATAGAAAGAAGGGCAAGGGGGGACAATAATAGTAATGTAGGATAGTAGCAATTGACGGAAGCGGGTGGTGGGGGTACCTATGACAAACGGAACTGAACCCAATGAGAGTGAAAAACTGCGTTGCCAGGGTTCCGCGAGGGTTGTGATAAAGGAGCCAAATGGACGTTAGCATCTGCAACTACACGATATGGTATTGTATCACAACTCCAAGGGGAGTCCAACGCCCGGGTAGCCCCCTGTTTGTGGGTATCGAAGATTGAGACGCTGGTGCAGGAGATCTGGAGGGTAGGGCCAACCAAAGAGTGTGTGCGGTTTCAGGGTTGGTGATTGACGATTGCTGTTGTTATGGGATGCATCGGGGTTGGCAATGAAAGTAAGTAGAAGGCTTAATGAAAGCTCTTACTAGTAACGAAACCATCTACATACCTTGAAGAAGGGTGCGGTGAGACGAGAGGTGAACCCGAGAAGGCGACTGTGGTACAAGAACTCCAGAAGACTCCGAAGAATCGCACAAGAGGCACCATGGACTGATAGTGGTGTAACACATGGGAAGTGGTAGTAGAGGAAGTGGAGATGGAGAGTGCCGGTGTTGGTGTTGGTGGTAGTGGTGGTGTCGGGTGGTTGAAAGAGAGAGGGAGGTAGCAGGAGCTTCTCTAAGAGGATGCCAGGTAGGTCAAGTCTGAGTGATCTAAAGTTGGGAGAAGGTGGTTCCTTCCAGCTTCTTCCCTACTCTCGTACTTGCCTTACTTATATAGACGAAATCACAGCTACAGGCAACTACTTACCGAAGTGCCAAGACAGGTAGGTACGTTGTTTCCTTCCTCTGTAGGTACCTACGTAGCATTCCTTAGGTGCTTCCGTTCTACTATGATGTAGGTGATCCTTGCCAAGTGCGTTTGCGTGCGTTATATACCTAGGTACGGAGGTATGATTGATCAGGTACGTCGGTAGAGTTAGGTATCTAGTAAGTGTAACACTAGGAAGTGAATGGCATCTGAGTAGCGGATATATACCTAAGGCAAGTACATATAGGTTGTTTCAATCCGCCTCTTCAATACGGCCAATACTTCATAGGGTCGAATTGGCAGTTATTAGAAATGCAAGAGTAGCTTACTTCTATACAGCGTATGCAAATATACGCATCTCAAGACATCGAAGATGATCTAACATGGAAGCTGATCATTTGGAAAGGCTCTCCTACCTCAATAGCGTAACGGAGACCTACCGTTGGTCTGTTTTGCAACAATTAGATGCGATAGTGCCAGGCATAGTCACCGCCGGAGAATCAAAGCATATACCTCCCGGGTACTGAGAGTTAGTTCAAGGAAAGAATAAACAAGGAATAACCTCAGCTTGTATCATCAATTTGTGGGTCTCAGATGGTTGTTTGTGTGAAACTTAGTATGAACCTGAAGGTAAGGGCTGGAAACGCAGGGTCCGTCACTACGACTTCATGTCCAACATCCAGATCTAAGTCTGCCTTGAGCGTCTTGTCCAAGTTTGGTCGCGTCTGCTCCTCGATGCTGGGTGGAGACTGCATGTAAAGTGTCTTGTCATTGGCTCGTATCGAGGGCTTTTTGAGCTGCAAATCTGGCTGCACCGCAAAAGATTCCAGAAGCTCCCTCAAGGTCATGCCGGGGTCCACCCGTAGAGGTTTGGCAACGTCTCCGCAAACTGCACAATCTGGCTTTTTATCGTACTTGAACGTTGACGTGTAAATACCTTCATCTCCAGAATACATCATATAGCTGTCCTCGAACCCAAGCGCGGGTGCAGCAGTAGTGGCAATCTTCAACGCTTCATTGCAGCAGCTGGCAGCAATGATGGCGTTGGTAGATGCGATAGCCGGGATGATATTCTTCACGACGCCCTGGGTGAGGGAGTACGTCACTCCGGTTATACCAAACTCTTGGGCTCGTGCTGACGCCTTTTGATATAACCAAGTGATGTGTTCTGGATCGTCCTTATCCAATTCGGGAAATGGCTTTTCTTGGTCCCAAGCGATGATATGGGCCCACTCTATACAGTGCTCTGGCTGTCGAGGGATTGTGGCTAGCGTACAGAGGGGAACTGCTGCTCTTGGGGTATAAAGGTCTAGCTGACACTCAATACATGGTGTTAATGTTGGGAAGATGACGCGAGTTTGGCCCTTGAAACCTAGGGCGCGTTAGAAAGGAGGATAGCTTGAGTATGGCATATAAGCGTGCTTGCCTTCGGTGCCGCCGTCAATCAGCGGCTTTAATGAGTCCTGATTATCCATGTCGACCATATTCACTAGTGTCGCATTGATCCAGCGTCTTGCCTCTATACTGTCTAGTCCACAAACGACAATCTGAAACTGCATGTAGAAATCCTCGTCAAAGTCTTGTATGCGACAGTTATGGGGTGTGATTTTGACGCCCTTGACCCTTTTCTCGACAAATGCCGCGGCAACTTCGGCCTTGAACTTTCCTACGTCGTCTTTTCGAAAGAGAAACTGTCGGTTTAAGTTGGATATATCGATTGTGTCTATCACGAGTGTACGAATTAGCTTGAGTTCGAGGAGTCTAGGTGTTGAATGCCCCGGCGTACCCATATCAATAACGTGTATGTTCCTGAAGCCGGAAAGCGCTAAGTCCTTGAGTATTTCGCAACCCAGCCCGCCAGCACCTATCACCAGTATCTTAGCCTGGTCTATCGCTTGCAGGGCTTCTTCGCTGCAATCCGAATCTTGGTTGAAGGGGCCAGGATTCCTTCGTATCCGATCTAGATACCGCCATCGCCCAGTCGCATCGCCGGCCGCCATCTTTGCAGATGCTGTCGCAAAGCACAACTTGAAGCGCCCTCAACTGCTAGGTCCCTTTAGTAGCAAAATCAATGTTGAGATATTCGTTGGCGGCGATAGAGAGATGGATCGGACAAGAGCTGTCGTCGTTAGTGGAGAACATGCAGATCTTAGCGGCACCTATGATTAGCAGGTGCCCCACTCCCGGAATACAATAGCTTACATGTACCTACCTAACAGGTAGGTATTTAATGGTCTTTGCTTCCCAAGTCTTCACTTAGCTGTTGAACTGAGCAACCAGTAAGGCATTGATAGTGTCTAAGCTACTACCTACCTACCCATAATACTGCTGCTTCTTGATGCGTGAATTTTGAGTTGCCTAGTTGTAGCTAGGTTATCAGCGGTCTAAATAAGAATTCATAGACAGAGTGAGCTTTCAAAAACGACGTCATTCCTAACACCTGGGTGCCCACTTGTGTACCTCCAAACCTAAGTACAGCAGTACCCAGTCCAGGTACCTCCTGCTAGTGCAGTAGCAGCTAGTGTAGGCAGCCGGGGCCAGGCGCTAGCGGGAGCCTTTAGGCCATTAAGTAGGTATCACATCCTGAGATTCCTATGCGTAGCATCATGCTAACGGGGTTTAGATTTCTGCGTAGAGGTTTATGTCTGTTTCGTTTGAGCCATGGGAGAATTTCTCGTACCGGTGAGCCAGATATATAAGAAAGGAAGCGAGCCCGACGACTTCCTGAGTCTCTCAAAGACCGCCGAGCCTGCAAAGGTCGCGGAGGCTGTGTTCAGAGGCGCATCGCCTGAAGAGGCATTGGAGGCCTTGAAAGCCCAACCCAGTCACGACACCTTGTTAGCTGTTCTGGAGTACCTGCAAAACGGAGGCAGAGATGACCACAAATTTGATGTGCGAACGCCTGGACCTCTCAGTGCGCAAATTATCCATGTACTGGTTACGGAGATAGTCCCAAACTACTGGACTGTCCTGCAAGAGTCTGCCGACGGGAGCACGATTCGCGCCCTTCTGGCTTGTCTGCGCAGCCTGCCTGGCATCAATGCCACCCTCACGTATATACGATCACTCATAAGAGAAGCCAAGTCACAGCCAAAAGATCTGGCCGGCTCTTATGTACCCTTCAACCTGACGTACACCTCGAGTCTATTAGCTAGCATCCTTGATGGCGACGGCCAAGTGATGCGCATATGGGACTACGTTACTTCGCTAAGCGGCCCTTCTCATGCTCGTACACTAAGACAGGAGTTCTTGTCGCTTCTCACAAGCGGAAAGGTCGTGTCCTTATCCGCAGAAGCCGAAGACATCTGTCGACAGGCTGGTCGGCTTACGGAACCCCTCTGGGTTGCTGATAATAAACAATATATCAACTGGCTCGCTCGTAACCAGATCCAATGGGCTAAATCGCGGTCGAAAGAAGACGAAATCAAACTATGTGCTGAACTTGGTGCACGAGCAATGAGGCTAGGGCATGCTGGTATGTTCGACTCTTGCCTTAAAACGCAACTGCTGATCCCTTTCCCCTCAACTGTTAGAAATACTCGTACAGCAGCTTTTGTACAAATTGCTTCTCCAAGATGACGTCGAAAAGAAGATATTTAGCAAACTAGTCGATAATTATCCTCTATCCGAGCAGCGGAAGGTCTTGTTCCTAGCCTTGAAGCTATTATCTGATCTTCACCTTGCTTCTATTGATGATAATGAAGCGAGTGAGGATTACCCAACTATCTGGGCATCGGTCAGCGCCCTCCAATCGCTCGTCGCCAACAGTGATGCTCAGCGGAGTAATCTTGTGGCTTGGCTCACAAGTGCATCCGGAGCAGGGGTTGGCGAAGGTTGCAGCATTAGACGGGCCGCTGTTGCTGCGCTTGCTGATAACAAAGAATCTATTACAGCAGTTCTAGAAAGGAGCCTCAGTCTATTCGGCGACAAGCTATACATCAAGCATACCCCGGTACTACAACAAGAAGGTAAGTTTAGTTGAATCGTATCTCGGGTTGGAAACTAATGGGCATGTAGCGCATGCACAAGTTCTCCTGTTGAGCGCTGGGTACGTTCATCGAATAGCGCCGATGAAGCTCACGATCCTTCTAAGGTCAAGCGTATATCTCAATGCTATCTCTAATCGACTTGACGTGTCACAAAGCCGGGTACGCTTCCTTGGAATGGTCGTCGGCGAAGCGCTCTCTGGACTTGCTCATGGGAAAGATAACAACAAGCTAGAATTCAAAGTAGAAGAGATGGCCACAGAGGAAGCGAATTGGTACAAGTCATTAGTCCACATATTTGATAAACCTGGCCCGTTAGACCCATTGAGGACATCCATACCCTCATCGCAGACCAAAACCTCTAAAAAGCCGGCTAGGCAGGCAAGGTCAACAAGCAAGAAGGAGTCGCCACAGCTTAAAAAGATCCCAGCAAAAACTGGCTTCATTATCGAAGAAGTAGAAGACGATGAGGAGCAGGAGGATCCATATCTAGCGCCCTATGCGAAGCCCGACTCTGATGCAGAGGATTCTGACGACGATCCGACCCTTATCAACCGAGACAAGCCCAAAGCTCCCGTCTACATACGAGATTTGATCAACTATTTTAGAGATACAGAAAACTATGATAAGCAAAAACTAGCTCTTACAACAGCGCCTACCCTTATACGTCGCAAAGCAAACTACGGTACAGAAGTCGTCTCTCATGCGGTAGAGCTGGCGTCGCTTCTCGTCGGCCTACAAGACAAGTTCGATTTCGAAAACTTTCATGATCTCCGTCTCCAAGGCATGGTGGCGGTTGTCGTAGCACAACCGAAGAAGATGGCCCCCTGGTTCGCGAAAACATTCTTTGATGGAGACTATTCCCTCTCCCAACGAGCGTCTATCCTCGTTGTCCTCGGACTAAGCGGTAGGGAGATAGCGGGATTCGAGACCTCGGAGTATGCGCCAGCCACACACTTCCCGTCTAAGACTCTACCAGACAGGGTCGAAAAACGTTACCTTCAGCCCGTCTCAGCAGCCGACAGGCTCCAAGCAGGCGCCAGTCTCAAAGCACTACCCTCTAATGCCCTCGACACTCTTGCGCAATCATTATCACAAACATTCCTCGCTCCTATGGCGGCTGAGGCAGCAGACGCCGCAACTGGCCCCGATGCCCTCAAACTCTCCTCCTTCACGTCACGTCTCCAACAGTCCCAGGCCAGCTCTTCAGTCACGACGAAATATAAGTCGAAATCCCGTGGGATCCGCTCGATACCCAATACAACGGCCGCTCTTTTCTCTGAACACTTCTTCTTCCCGCTTTCGTCTCGGTTCCAAGCCGCTATGCGCAGCCCCGCGGCGGCCAAAATTATATTCCAGCCGTATCTGCTCGCGCTCTACCTCAAGACCCTAGGTCTCCTCATCCACGCCGCTGGACCCTCCACCCTCGCGCTACCTCAGATGACGGCCGAGCTGTGGGACTTGCTGCTCGGAGTGCGGGGACGGTGTCTTAACTCTAACACAGCAAACGGTGACGGCGAGGGCGATATAGCCGTGACGCACGCTGTGCTCTTAGCACTCGCGGCCATGCTCGATGTCAACGAAGGTGACGTGCGCCGGTTATGTGAACAGCAGGGTCGCCAAGTCGTCGAGACCATGGAGTGGGTTAGCAATGTATTTGACAATACGCGAGGAGGCGAAGGGGCGGGCGAAGAGAATGATGTCAAGATGCTTGCTGCGGGTATTCTTATCCGCTTGCGTGAGGCGGTCGATAAGTATCAGGCCGTGCTGATGGGAGATTTAATCGGGTTTACGTAGATGCATATGTATAATGTGTATTTACGAGAAATGGCCGATGTCTCCTCCTAGCAGGTCATATGACAGTCACTGATAGATGTAAGCTGTGGAACTTTTATTCGCAAAGCAGATCTGTGTCTTCCACCTTCTGCAGTTTAATGTTTTAGTTATTCATCGAGCCCCGGGAACGTCGGCTTGTATCATCTAGTGACTGATTCAATTATATTTATTCCTAGTCGGCCTGGTATCTACCTATGAACTCCGTTGTATGCACAGATGGCAGCCGTTAGTGGCACCATTATTTCCCCGGAAAAAAATCACTTAGTCTTCCCAAACACGAGGTCCCCCGGCCCGCCGCGGTTCCATCGCCGAAACCTGCCCACCTAGCAGTGATAGGTGTTCTCCAAGGGTTCCAATCAGTCTCCTCATCTCTTCGACAACCTCTGCCCCGGAGGCCCGGCCCTCTAGAACATGTATCGCTGGTGGTTCCATGAACGGCAGCTGGATATCATAGCTACCATTTTCCGAGTTGCTGGGGGTGTCCTCTGGTTCCGGCTCCGGCTCCGGCTCCGGCTCCGGCTCTGGCTCGACGGCGCGTGCGATCCTTTGAGCGAACTCCGAGTCCTCGGAGACATAGATGGATGGCTCTCGGGTGGTAAGAGGGAGAGGGGCATATACAGATGTGTGACGTTCTAGGTCAAACGGGCCAACACCGCCCATCTCCGAGCCAGTGATCGAGGGGACGTCTGAGTGTGAAGTTGACGGCCTAGTCATTTCTGAAAAGCTGGGCTCCGGCATGCTCATGTCGAGGTCGATTAAACTGCCGACGGACATACGGTCATTTCCACCGCTCGGGATGTCTAGCTCGTACCCTTGAGAAGGCAACATGGCGGGCTCTGTCTCGTGATGTAGAAGCCTTGGGCGGTCATCGTTAAAAGGGAAGTGTGAGAAGTCAGCATTCGCTGAGGCTGGCGGGATACTCGTGGGCCATGACCAGTCCGGAGCATGCCGGCCATTGTTCAGCTCCGCTGGATCGCTCAAGGGGGCTCGAGGATGCGATAAAGACTCTGAGGCAGACGAGAACGACCAGCTATTATCCATAGAAGCACGGGGGCCGGGTGCGGGCGCCGGTGCTGGGGCTGGTCTGATGGTCCCCATATCGGCGAAGTTGGACAAATCTGCTCCTCCGAGAGATGCATCAAGATCTATAAGAGACTCTCTGAGCGTTGCATGAAGCGAGTCATCGCGGAGGGGAAGATCAGACACTGGTGGCTCGGAAGGTGGTGGGATATTAACACGGCCATAGTATTCGCGAGAGTTATCGTCATAGTTAGACATAGTATTGGGGTCGAAAACCTTTTCCAGAGGAGCTCTCATGGCGGCTAAAGCTTGAGGGGGCGGGCGACGGCGTCCTTTCGCTTTAGGGCGTGCTGTGCCCTCACCACTCAAATTACTCGGGAAATCGACGGTTGTACCATATACATCCCGCACGGCTTCAATTTCCGAAGTACCGTCCCTCTCGCTTTGAAGCTGTTCATCGAATGCGAGAGTTGTTGAAAAGTTCCACTCATCAGCCGCGAGAGATGTAGCGCCAAGATCAGCTGGTGCTTGTGCACCAAAGCCAGCAAAAAGAGACTTTCTACTTCCGCCGCGGTCTTCCCAGAGCTTAAATGCCTTGACAAGAGCTGCGAGAGACGAGGTTGGATATCGAGTCTCTGTATTGAGGATGTAAGGATGTTGTTGGATCTCCTCAATAGAAGGGCGTCTTGTGGGATCGTCTTCGAGACAAAAAGCAACTATGTTCTTGAGGTTGTCGGAGTATTGGTCCCCTGTTAGGCGGGGAAGATGTTCGCGCAAGTATTCGCCAAATTGTGGGATCCTAATATTGGATCTGACATTCGGCGGCAGGCCTGATGCGATCTCGTATATCATAGACCCGAAAGCCCAGATGTCAACCTCTGTTCCATATTGTGCGTTCTGGTCAAAGAGCTCTGGTGCCATCCAGTGCAAAGTTCCAATGAAGGTTGTGCGCTTATCAAACTTCGTCTCAACCATACCAGCCACACCGAAATCACACAGCTGCACACCGCCGACTTCTGTAATCAGGACATTCGCGCATTTGATATCTCTGTGAATGATGCCTTGTTTGTGTACCCAGTGGATTGCAACAGCAACTTCGCGGAGAATAGGGACGATCCATTTCTCTTGGAGGCCCCCGGGGGCTGTCGGCTTCATCAGTGTTGCTACGCTGCCGCCAGCGCAGTATTCGGTCACCATCCACATAGCTTGACCAACAGGCAGTGCCTCGATGACAGTGTTGACATTCTTTGCGCCGCTCTCACTTAAAAGCCGTAGTGCATTAATCTCTTTCAGGAATTCGCTGTATGTGTCTTGGAGTTTGGGATTCAGGGTATCTTGCTCATCTACGTCAATAATTTTCACGGCCACGACGTTAGATGTCTTTGCATCATTTGCCTTATAGACTCGGCCGAAGCTGCCCTTCCCGATTAATTCAGTGAGACGGTATCCTGGGACCGGTTTCCCACTGCGCGCACACTCTTCTTCCACAGAAGCCTGCATTTTTGCGGCATCTTGCACAGCTTTCTGCCTTGACGCAGAAGTCCCCGCGCTAAGAACTTGTAGCCGTTCCATAACTCCTTGAGTTCGTTGACTTCCTCGAAAATGCTGTCAATGTCGTCGAGGCTGTGAGGGTGGTTAGTTTTGTTGCGACTGTATACAAGCCATGGAAACTGGCGAAGCAGAAGTCAAGCTGGACTGGGTCGTGAAACCAAAGCAAAGGAAAAGTAGTTAGGGGAGGTTTAGGATATATAAGAAGGGCTATAATGCATAAACAACTATATGGCATGAAGATTTCTGCAAGGCATGGCACCACCCTTGGTTACTTGCCTCAGAGTGTCCTCGTACTCCAATATGGTTCGGAGGCTTGGCTTCCACGGGGCGGGACGTCCCTGCAGATCCCCGACGGCAATAGTTGTCTTGTATTTCTTTAGATCAGGGTGATATTCAACCATTTTCCTTCTTGTTTTGCATGGAAAGACAGAAAGGATGGGTATGTAGGAAGGGTGCGTTGTTGCTTTCGTTTCAATTGGGAGAAAAAGAGGATGGCGACAAGAGAAATTGACTCACTCAGAATGGTGCTGCGACACTAAAGCTGGTTGTTTGCGCTGTAGCTTGTGGCCGAACCCGACGTCTTCACGACTATCTCTGTCCCTTCGACAATGAACGAAACTCCATACCTAAGTGTATCACAACACTCAGTTCCGCCACCTCACAGTTTGTCAGCAACGAAGCCAAGAAATTGTTCCGGACAAATTTGCAGGATGTATGTCGCTATGGCTAGTATTATCAGAAAATCAGATTAAACATTTGGGAGCGCAGTTTCGGATGCCGAGACAGCAGAATTGACGTTGTTAAATGACTTGAGATGAAGCATTCTGTCACCAAGTTACAGATGGCGTCCAAGATGGAAGCGCTGTCCGGAGTTGAGATCAATTATGCCCACAGGGGCACTACTCGTCGCACTAGACCCGAACCGGTGCTAGTGCGGGGTACCGTGCATCCAATCATTCTGCAGCACCACGCCTTCATGCCAACCTCACCAGACATGCACGGCTGCTGCATGTTACATGTAGGTACCGAGGTACATTATACAAGTAGGTACGAAGCTACCTAAGACAGCCTCGATGTAGCTTCGACGTACTTACTGAAGCAAACTGCTTAAGTTTGTCAAAGTGCCATATCTGCATGTTGCTGTGTATAACTAGTCCAACCTTGGAAACTTTGATATCGCAATCGGAAGACTTCACCAAGCAGACCAGTCTAAGGCTAAATCTACAACGTCTCTCGGTGATTAGTCCTTTTAGCCGCTTACCATAAAATTGGTTTCAAAACCACAAGTTTTTGTTGTGTACAATCTATTCAGACATGAACCAATCCTCAGTACCTTGGCGGAACCTAGTCTCGATCCAATGCTTTATACGATTCAAGGGGGTGGCTAATGAGTAAATGTCAACAATCGTCCTAGTAGACCACATTTGGAAGGGCTCGTAGACATGAGTTGAACTCAAGTCGCATGCAAAACATATGGGCTAGTCATGGTATGTTATCTGTATCAAGGGCACCGATGATAGCTTTGGGGGTGTGGGAGGAGCTGTAACGAGGTAAGATTGAGAAGTGGACGGGAAGAGGCGCTCGCGTAGTGTATACATGTGCTTATGCCATGTAGTTGTATAAAGATCTAGTCGTACTGGAGGATCTCCTTCTAAAGACGGAGTTTTCGTGTCGATAGATACAGCGATTGGGTTGTATCTAAGGATAGGGTATAGTAATGTCTGATTTGTATATCATGATAATTTATGTTTCTTATTTTGATGACCCTGACGCAATAAACTACATTAGACTGCTTCGTCCACCAATCTCCATGCTACCTTGGCCGTCACGCATCTCTCCACTCCGCCCTACGACGAACTCATGGTAGATACGCCCTAGTCGGCTTCGCTCCTGCGAGCTAATACTGGCTCTTGTGCCCTCAAGTGCCTTTATCAAGTGTTTCCAGCCGATCAGCACTTCAGTATCTTTCCCAGACCTTTCTTTGTGATTGTGATCCTCGTCTATAGAGCTCATGCCCTGGTTGCCTAGCTTGGCCCGCTTCCTAGCCGCTTTTATTTCTGCAAGCTTGGCAGCAATAGCGGCGTTTTCGGCTAGTTGAGCGGATCTGTTGTTTCCCGTCTTTGCTCGATCCTCAGCCTCCGCTAGTGACGCCTCGGCACCATAGCGGAACTGGATAAAGTTGCGCGCGCGGACAAGACTAGTTGACTTATCTCGCGTGTTTCCAGCACCTCGCTTGCCACCATGAGTCTGTGATTCCAGCTCGTTGAGTACGTCGTGAATAGCCTCAAGCTGGGCGTTAGACATGAGTGCTTGGAGATCAGCACCCGAGAACCCTTCGGTGCGCTTCCCTAGCTCAATTAAGCCGTCTTCTGACGACAGAATCTCTCCACTCAATTTGACTTTCTTTCCTAGTGCTTGAATAATATCGATACGATCTTCAAGATTGGGAAAGTCGCACAACAAGCTTTTATCTAAACGCCCGGGACGCAGTAAAGCGGGATCAATGAGATCCGGTCGTGAAGTAGCAGCTAAGACATAAACTCCCGATAATCCTTCAGCACCATCCATTTGTGTAAGAAGCTGGTTGACAACTCGATCCGTGACACCGGTTGAATCATGCCCACGTTTAGGTGCGATGGAATCGAACTCATCGAAAAAGAGAACACAAGGCTTCGCCGCCGAGGCCCTTTCGAATAAGTCTCGGACGCTTTTCTCACTAGCACCGATATACTTATTCAGGATCTCAGGTCCCTTGACAGAAATGAAGTTGAGACCACATTCCCCGGCTACTGCGCTTGCCAAAAGGGTCTTTCCACAACCAGGGTAACCATATAGAAGAAGCCCAGAGCGCAGTCGAAGAGGGCACTGGGCAAAAATAGGAGCGTATTTCGTTGGGTACTGCAGGGTCTCTAGTAAAATCTGCCTAGTTTCTTTCAGACCACCAATAGAGTCGAAAGTAGTCGTAGATGTTTGCAGTGTCACATTGCGAAGCGAAGCGGGCGTAAATCCTTTCAAGGCTTTGTCGAAATCCGTTCGACTGAGCTGAACAATATCAAGAGATTGTTTAGAGGTCACTTCGCTGACCGACCGGATGAGCGCCTCGTTTCGGGCCCGAGACACAAGTAGAATGAGGTCTCCCGGCATATAGCCATCAGTGTCACCGGCAAGGTCGAGAAAATCGATGTCAGGGTCGAGAAGAAAGCCATCCATCCTAGATTTCTCCAAAGAGTGTCTCGGACTAGGTTCACTACCTCCATCCATCCAGGTACCTGCATCCTCTCCGACACTACCGTCCGCTGTCGTAGGTCGACTTCCATCTGCAGTAGATGTTTGCATAGGGACCGGAGATACAGTATGTTGCTTAACCACCATCTCGAGTACTCGTCTTCGTCCTTCCTTGTCGGGTGCTTTGAGATCTATTATCTCACGGACAACATGGCCACCAATAATGACATTGTTCAGGGAGTCTTTGCCTTGAGCTGTTGCTAACAAAACTACCCCACTATCATGTCCACAATACTGACGCACAATCGCGCAGATGATCTCGCTGATCTGGCGGCTTCGCCCATTATCATTCCCAACTTGTAGCTCAGTCTCAGCTGGGCAGAGCTTATCTATGTCATCGAGTATGACTATTGCTTTTCCACCGAGTCTTGCGCCCCAACTGGCTGCCATGAAAATACGATTGAGGGTCTCTTTAATGGTAGGTATTCTACTTTCATCGTTTACCAGCTTTCGACATGTGAAATAAGTAGTATGGAATAGGTAATCACTCCGAAGCGTTTGGGCAATGTTTTGTGCGACAGCAGTTTTGCCGGACCCAAGAGCGCCGGTCAGCAAGACCGATGACATATGTAATAAGTGAGATCTCAGGTCGTTAAAGAGAGAATCAATGCCAACCAAGGCGGATGCATCTGGACATAAATCCCCATCAGTAGCTCCTTGGTCAAGCCATGGCGGGCGGGGGATTGGCGATTGCACATCAATGGATAGCGGGCGATCAGACCCAAGGCACCACTTCAACGCATCGTGAGGGCTCGAGCCTGTGCTTGTCGTTTCAAATCTTAAAACGCCACCTTCCCAGCCTTGAGGTAGCTCGAGGGCATCATGTATACCCAAAACCATTCCATCAGTAAGCGGTCCGTTGAGAAGACCAGTGCCCAAGCCCTTTGTGCTATATATTTGGGCGATTCGTTTGCCGGCCGCTTCCTTTTCAGCCTTAGATTCCCCCCCAAACTTTAAGGGTCCTGAACTTCTCACATTCTGGCTTGTGAAGGGGAAGACCTTTAACTTCTCCGCTGTGTTTCGCGAAGAGGGTTGCGACGCGGGCTCGATTTTGGCAATCCCTCCCACAATCCTTAAACATCCCAATGCGGCACATAAAGGCGTGGAGAGAGCAATGGTTTGACTATCTGGCGGGTCGTCCCACGGCCGCAGATGTACAACAACTTTCTCGCTCGATTTTGCGGCTTCGGGATATGCTGCTTCCTCCTGCTGCTGTTGTTGAGGGTCGATGGGTACCTGGAAGCCGGCTGGCTTAATAATACTGACAGTTACGTAGTTAACGCCGCGAAAATCTTTTGTGAAGAGCAGGTCTCTATCAATCCAAACACTCAAGTCACTTAAAACTGGCTCATCGTCAAACCATTCACCGCAGTGACTCTTGTCAATTGCCCTTAAATAAAGCGCCGGCTTCTTCTCTTCGCGTGCACTCTTCCTCCGTATCGTACTGGCTGAGCTTTTCCCGCTCTTTCTGGATGTGCCGCCTACACTGCGACTTTCACGACTGCTTTTAGAAGGCTGAGCACGAGTCTTTGGTGCTACTATAACCTCTGCATCTGGAGCAATCTTGACAAATGCGATATCCCCTGAACAGGCGGGGGAGATTGACAGAACCTTGACGTTTGCCGTTGACGTCGGAGACAGGTGAAGCGTCAATGGATGAGGACTAGAAGGCGGACCTTGGCTTGGGGTATAGGCAGGGTTTGGTACTGCTCGAATTTGAGACAGCATATTAAGTTCGAGGAAGTTGGCACGTAGTTCAATCATCTCCCAATCCTCAGGCGTTAGAGGTTCTATATTGACCGTGTGCGCGAGGGGTGGATCGGTATGTATGATTGCCGTGACCTTTTGCCCCTCAGTCAGTCCCACGGTAGCGGCCAGGGTGGCATCGATCTCGACGGACGAGACCTCGCGCTCCCTTCCATTGCCGATGCCATCGCGATCTACTATAGGCACGAGCTTGCGCTTGCTCTGAATGCCTGTCCAACCGACGTATACGGATTGTTGATTCGACGAGGAATTGGGCTGACCAGAGCCATCCGACGTAGGCGCGGCGCGATAATTGAGTTCGACGACAACATTTTGGGCGGGCTATACGGCAGGGCTTAGTTTCAATGGGATATTGGGATGGCCATGGGCGGCTAAGCTCACGGTATTTACGTTAACCAGGAGATTGAACAGCGACGGAGGAAGGTTCACTAAGCAATTCCTAAGATGCACGAGAGAGACCTCAGCGGCGGCCGACGGCGCATTCTTTCGAGGGGCCATATCTCTCGACTACGATGAGGACCCAACTCTTGGGTGACGAATGGGACAAGAAAAAAACACAAGGGTAAAAAAGGGCTGAGAAACATGTACAAGAATGCAATGCATATTCCTAATTATTGCGCATGATGGGAAAGATATCTGGTGTTGACGATTACTTTCCCGTACCTAAACCAGATGCCGGCCGCGAACCGAGGCATTGGCGAAAGTGCTGTAGGTTCATGTAGGTACTCTGTACATGCGTATAGGTAATTGGCCTGACCAAGATGGGTAAGACTAGAAGTGGGATAGCCTGTCGCGCCACAATCTGAAATTTAAATGAGTTGTGGCTGGTGCAAGACGCGAAAAGTCGCGTTAAAACGCGTGTTCTCATTCGGCGCTTCCAGCCACCCCACGCCTGTTTGTCGAGTTCGGGCGATCCGTTGTATCCAAGGTTAGATTGATTAGAGCGGCGCCAACACTCCATCCTGTCGCAATTGAGTTCAACAACCATCCCATCTTGGAATACCGCAAGATTCGGACGAAGAAATCAAGACAATTGCCATGGCGCTTCTTCAATATCGGAACATCGTCAACTATGAGGCGCAACAAGGTGCGACGCTTTTTGTTTACCTAGCGATATAACCGCTCCTTGGCTGACACCAGACTCTTCGCTCCCAGATGCTTTCGAGGATTTCCTGGGGAAGTTCAAGACATCGCCCGAGCAGACCCTGACGCATGCCATTGGCCAGATCAGCATCGACGAAGATGACCTAAGCGACGAATACGATTTCATGGACGAAGACGACGAGGCGCATGAGCAACGCCAGAGAGAAAAGGCTGCCTCGAGGCAACCAAGGCACAAATATGCCGAGATGATGCAGAAGCTCGCAGACCGGTCAATTGACGAGGTCTTGATTGAACTGGATGATCTTGTTACTGCAAGTCTCTTCTTACACACCCCACACCGCACTCCACGGGATGCTTTTGCTAACTGAGGCTGAAGTATGAAAACGACATGAACGAGGGACTCAAACTAGTCGAATCCATCGAAAGCAACACAAAACACTACGTCGAAATCATATCTAGAGCGATTGACAAGAAGATGCCTGCACCAACTACTGGTGTCACGTACGGACCAGCTTGTAATCCCATCTCTTTCGATACGTGCTGACTGCTAGATGTAGATTCAAAGATGATGTCTTAGATGTCATCATGGAGCGGCGACAGGCCCGGAATCGCGACCTTCAAGAGGCTGCTGCTAACAGCAACGACCCTGAACTAGCCGAGAACACGTTCCCTGCGCAACTTACTCGCCGTTATACACTCGTTTTCAAACCAAGAACATCAGATGGAGACAAGCCAACAAAGGCTCTCGCTGTGCGACAAGTAAGAGGCGAACACCTGGGCCACCTGATTACTGTCCGAGGCATTGCTACACGAGTCTCAGATGTCAAACCAATGGTGCAGGTTGGCGCGTATACCTGTGATCGTTGCGGATGCGAAATTTTCCAGCCGGTGAACGACAAGCAATATGCGCCTCTAACGAGTTGCCCCTCAGAGGAGTGCAAGGCGAACCAGTCAAAGGGCCAGCTCTTCCAGTCCTCCCGTGCCTCCAAGTTCTTATCCTTCCAGGAGGTCAAGATTCAAGAGATGGCAGAACAAGTACCTATTGGCCAGATTCCTCGAACACTGACTATCATGTGCTACGGGAGCGCCGTACGAAAAGTAAATCCCGGAGATGTCGTGGATATCTCTGGCATCTTTCTACCAACACCCTACACAGGCTTCAAGGCTATGAGGGCTGGGCTGTTGACAGACACCTACTTAGAAGCTCACCACATCGTACAACACAAAAAGGCATACGCTGAAATGATTATTGACGACAAGCTTCTACGGCGCATCAGCACTTACAGTCAATCAGGTGCCGTTTACGAAATGTTAGCAAAGTCCATCGCCCCTGAAATTTTCGGGCATCTTGACGTCAAGAAAGCTTTGTTGCTTCTTCTCGTCGGAGGTGTGACCAAGGCAATGGGTGACGGTATGCGTATCCGTGGCGATATCAATATCTGCTTGATGGGTGACCCCGGTGTGGCCAAGTCCCAGCTGTTGAAGTACATCTCCAAGGTCGCGCCTCGCGGTGTCTACACCTCTGGTCGTGGATCTAGCGGTGTTGGTCTCACAGCTGCTGTTATGCGTGATCCCGTAACAGACGAGATGGTCTTGGAAGGAGGTGCCCTGGTGCTAGCTGACAACGGTATTTGCTGCATTGATGAATTCGACAAGATGGATGACAACGACAGAACGGCTATTCACGAAGTAATGGAACAACAAACCATATCCATTTCTAAAGCAGGCATCTCCACAACACTGAACGCAAGGACATCGATCCTGGCGGCCGCCAATCCTATCTACGGTCGCTACAATCCTCGTATCTCGCCAGTCGAGAATATCAATCTACCCGCTGCTCTGCTCTCTCGTTTCGATATCTTGTTCCTCCTTCTAGACACACCCACCCGCGAGAGCGATGCCCAGCTCGCTAAGCATGTAGCCTACGTGCATATGCACAACAAGCACCCTGATCTATACGCCGGAAACGCAAACGGAGATGCCGCAACATCAGGCAGCATGGTCTTCACGCCGCACGAAGTCCGCGCCTACATAGCGAAAGCACGCACCTACCGCCCGACGGTCCCCGAGTCCGTGACGGAGTACCTGACAAAGACGTACGTGCGGCTGCGCGACGCACAGCGCCGCGCCGAGAAGAAGAACAAGCAATTCAGCCACACCACGCCCCGTACCTTGCTAGGTGTTGTGCGTCTCGCACAGGCGCTAGCTCGTCTGAGGTTCACCAACGAGGTCTCCCAAGACGACGTGGACGAAGCGCTGCGCCTCGTCGAGTCGTCTAAGGAGAGTCTGGCCGCCCATGAAGGTGCTGGCGGCCGCCGGACGCTCAATGCGGCTAGCAGGATTTATAACCTCGTCAAGGCCCTCGCGGACAGCGGGGCATGTCGCGCAGCCGAGGACGAGGACGACGAGGAGGGCACCGTGGAGCTTAGCATGCGTAAGGTTCGGGAGCGTGTTCTAGCCAAGGGCTTCACGGAAGATCAATGGCTAAATGCGCTTGAGGAGTACACGAATCTAGATGTGAGTTTTCACCCCTTTTCTTTTCTTAACTGGACATCCCCTACTCCTTCCCTATTCCTTGTCCTGCCAACCGTAATTAAACATGCACTAATCTTCTCGGATATAGGTCTGGCAAACCGCCGGCAATGGCAGCAGGCTGGTCTTCATCACGGCCGAGGACGGCGCGGAGAACGAAGAGGAGTAGTGGTGGCACTTGTTGATGCGAGCATTGATGATGAAGACCGTTTTATTTTTGTTTTTCATGAGGCTACTTTTTGACACAGGCGTTCCGAGTACCTAGGATTGGGTCCATTCGTATTTTGTTGATGACGTGCCGAAAGAGATACCGTTAATACGCGAAAGACGGATAGAAGACGATCGTAAGCGTAGACTACTCTTATCTAAAAGTTGTAGATCATCAGTGCCCGCCATAAAGAGAAAGATCACAATAAAAAGGGAACTGCATAAACATTGTTCCCTTTCTCGGTGGTAGAAAGCTCCGTTGAAATCGACCAGACTGGACATTGACACAATATCGAAGACGTGAATCATCCCTCACAGATCTCACTTTTTAAAGCCCCCAAGCCTAAGACTCATGCCAAGGGAAGAGAATAGTTAACTTCAAAATTAATCAAGACTAGACTTGCAGAACCAAGGCCAAGCAGATTACTACAGGGTCAGTTCTAGATGGCGTCTGATTTAATATGCGATGATATTCTACAATATACAGTATGCAATGGTGCAGCAGCCACCAGAGTACAACCTGTCCCTTCGACGCATGATGAGACTAGTTCCCTTACAAGGACAAAGACGTCGCCCGGAGATCATGTAGCACAACACGCTCCATCTCAGCTACCACGCCGCCACCGGCCAGAGTCCACTTCTCACTAACATTCTTCTCGTCAACACGCGAGCGCAGGATGCCACTCGCGGCCCAGTATTCCATGAGCGCGCGGGCCTCTGTCTTCGAGACGCCATTGACATCCAACACCTTGACGCCGCGCAGCGAATCGAAAACACGCTCGTCATATTTGCGGAAGAACGGATCTCGCTCCGGGACCTTCTCGCCCTTCTGCGCCGCCGCCGCCTGGGCGATGGCCTTCTCCATCGAGGGGATGATGGGCGAGTTGCCCCTGGACGTCACGCCGAGGACGACGGCGCCGTTTACAAAAGCCATCTTGCCGCCCAGCGCGTCGGCAAACATACGCACGAGGGCGAGGTCGTGACTGTGGATTAGCTCGAAGGCTGGGGAACGGTAATCGCTGATGCGCATGATGTGGGCGAGGCCGTCGAGGGAGAAGAGGATCGGCGGCCGGCCGGGGAGCAGCAGCTCTTTCCAGAAGGCCTGGAACACGGGCCAGGCGAACTCGGGCTCCTTGGTGGCATTGAGGAGGCCAGCTAGCGTCATGTTACGCGACACGGAAATGGGGAGCTGCATGTGGTCCAGCTGGACCTTGTGTTGTGACAGGATCGAGTGATTTGTCTGGTTCATGGCCTGCATGAGCTTCACGGCGTAGACAGGCTGGGAGAACATCTCCGAGTTGGGTATCGTGGCATACTCGGTCGCAGCCGTTGTTAATTCTTGTGCTATAAGACGACAACGTCAGTCAGTGCACCAATACTTAATCCCATACGGCATTCCCTACCTTCGGGTATGTTAATGACAACCCAGTTGTTCATGAACCCGGTGGCCAGAGCCTGGAGACCAAGCATGCTCTTTCCCGACCCCCTGCTCCCGGTAACAACCAGCCTCAGCGTTTCTTTCTTCTCAATAGCATTCGTCATCTGGCTCGCCAAGTCCACCGTCTCCTTCCGAATAAGCATGTGCGGTGACCGAAATAGACTCCAATTCTGACTCGGTTTGAAAGCCTCACAGGTCCTCAACTGATCGACTACCTCGACAGGGATACCAACAATCTTGCCTATCGACTCCGCATCCACGGCATTCTCGAGTGATAAGACGTCGAGACCCTTGACCTCGAGGGCATTGTCGTTGCTAAGCTGGATGCGCTTCCGGAAGGCCTTTCGCTCGCCCGACAGCGGGGGCTTGGTCTTGTCGGGCGTTCGCTTCTTCCTCCCGAGCGTTAATTTCTTGCCGGCGCGTATATGTTTCGAATTCTCCGGGGCTTTGGTGGACAATAGCGGCGCAGATGTCGAGAAAGCAGCCGACGTCGGTGCAGAGGCGCTTATAGAAACAGGCGCAAGCAGCAGTCGCTGCGAGGGCCTGGCAAGGCACCTCCAGCAATTTTGGCTTGCCATTGGCCCAAAGCTAAGTGCTGAGTGCCTACTGCCGGATCGCTTGGGTTCAACCGGTTCGTGTGCGGGTGGTCTTGTCGAATTGAAGAGGTGAATACCACCCTGTACGGAATTCTGTACAGCTTCACCAAATTGATGGATGTCGCAGAGGCGGACCCAGTAAATTTTCGAGGCTCGTTAGCTAGCCGCGCCGCGCCTAACCTTACAGAGTTGCACTGAACGTGAGCCGAACCTGCAGTGAGGTCTACAGTGGACACACTGGCGGAGAAATTAGCGCTCCGAACAGCAGCGCAGCTCAGCTTTGCATGCGCCTCTTGGCAGGGACAGACCAGGATTTAGCGCCTTCATAAGCCGCCGAGGCTTATCGATTAAGAGGTCCTGCCAAAAAACTATCGGCGCAGCAGCTTCAATCTATAGGACTTTTCCTGGTCAATTCTATAGTTACAGTACCGTCGCCATTTTAAACGCTACAATTGTTAAGCTTAAATAATTTACCTTACCGAAAACCCTGGGAATACGGTTGCTCCCCAAAGAAGTTCGCTGTTCTCTCCAACCGAGTCAAATCCACATCGCTCATCACTCGCATCACAATGTCTCTCCCGACAGTAAAGTCAAAAGCGAAGCTCGAGGTAGTCGTCGAGCGGCCGACGCCGTACACATTCGACCTAGGCCTCCTACTAGCCAACGACGCAAACCCCATAACAACGTCAACCCCCGCCGAGACGTCATCCATGGGCGTCGATGCGCTCGAGGCCCAGCTCATCGCGACAGCACGAGACGGCGCACAAGGCTTAATAAGTACGTCTGCCATCCATCTCCCCATCCTCATTCTCCCCGTCGCATACCCCAACTAACATCCCCCCAGACCAGCTCCTAACAACCTGCCCCATCTCCTCAACGCCGCAAGGCGTGCTGCTCTCCCTACCACCCCCCACCACGGCCCTGCCGCGCGAGAAGCCCATGCCCGAGCCCAAGGCGCCCACGAAGTGGGAGCAGTTCGCCGCGAAGCGGGGCATCAAGCCGAAGACGCGCGAGCAGCGGCGCATGAAGTCGCAGCGGTACAACGAGGAGACCGGCCAGTGGGAGAAGACGTGGGGCTTCAACAAGGACGGCCGCATCGATCGAAAGCAGAAAGGCATGGTGCAGCAGGATTGGCTGGTCGAGGTCGACGAGAAGAAGGAGCGCGAGGAGAAGGACGCGAGGAGGCAAGGAAAGGCCGTCAAGGGAAAGAAGAAGTGAGGACCTTCTTCAACCGCGTGGACAGGTGGGAAATAAGTAGGGTGATGATAATGACCCCCCGGGAGGCAAGCAGTTCGGACGAAGGTAACTTTCCTCTGCTTTTTTGGCATTGTTGATGATACCCAGGAAGCTATCTACAAATTCACGATAAGAAAAACCTGCGGGCATCTGACAGCAAATGGTGCGGCGTTCAGGTTAACTATCGTATATCAAGGGCCTACCACATATTACAACGGCGTTCTAAAAAATGGGTTAAGACGGTAACTAGTTTATATAGTCATTCCATGCTTCATCATGGTATTCCTATTCGTTATATGATACATGAAGCAAGCAAACATCGTTTTCCTGCCCCGCACATTAGACCCCTAACTCCGTCGAGCCAGCGTGCCGAGCAGTGTAACAAAGCATCTTGTCCTCATCAAATACACCTTGGCTCATATGCTTTAGACCGCTCCTACAAATGCCCCCGTCACCTTCGAGTCACGTTGGTCCTCCGCTAACAGTACCCAAAGGCAGAGCTCTGCTATATTCAAGAAGCAATAACAAAACTGCATCTATCTTAAGTGAGTTACCATAAGGCGTAGATGGAGAACTAATGTGCAGGCCCCCCACGAATTGATCTTCTACTCCTACTTTCATTAACCAATCTCGGCCTATCCTCTTTCCAGTGACGACTCAAGTCGCCTGAAAAAATACCGCGCACTAATACCATCAACACAAGGGGTATACCAATAGGCTTAAAAAATCGTCCTCTCCCGAAACTCAAGAAATATAAGGAGACCCAGGGACGCTGTGGACGCTGCGAATGGGCCACAAAAACTTAACAAAACGGTCGAACTGCCACAATACTCATGGCCAATCATTCGACACTATAGGCCTGAAAAGGCGATTAGACCGTGAATCTGGATTTCCAGAAACCCGCGTCAAAGGGGGCCCGGCGTGATGAACCCTCAGAGGAGCACAGTATTGTCGCATGCGGGGAATTAAAGCGAGATGCTTCCAACATCTTACAGCATCATCAATCCGGGTAGGGCCGAGCGAATAGAGAAAGGCGCTCATACAGGGGTAACTTTAAAAATTCAATGGGGATAAAGGTTTGATGGGAGACAGTGGCCGAAGCTCCCGAGTTTGTTGTTGTCCAGTCGCCTCTCGCTCGGCGGATAGGGCTGCCGAAGAAGACGAATAGTCGACAGTCAGGTTGCCGCTCGACTGACTAGAAGCCGCTGGTTTTTTTCTGAGTTTTCCACTCGGTATCTCGGTAGAATGTGACGAGGCCTTGCTACCATCCGAAGAGGAGATAATTCGATCATCGTGTGATTCGCTACTATTAGGAGGGCGGCGGTCTCCAGTGAGACCTCGTGGTAGAGGTTGCTGAAAGAGTTTGTACTCCTCTTCAATATACTTGGCTTCGTTCTTGCAGCCCTGCCAGCACAGTCGCCAGTCACAAACAAGAAATTTGAAACAAAAAGCATCAATCTTCATGCAGGGCTGAAAACAAATGCAGAGATTTCGAAAATCCATCTTGTTCTTGTCGGAATGGGCTAATAGCAAGCTGAGGTGGCAAGTAACAGCAAAAAGTAGGTAATACTTGAACGGAGGAAGGTTAGACAGTTCCTCGATAAGCATCTGTGGAACTTTCTCGGCTCCAGCGCAATGTCGAGCAATTCGCTCTTGCGCTTCTTTCGGAAACAGCTCATCGGGCAACTCACGGAGCCAGGCTTTCAGCATGGAACCGATTATATTTATATCGTACAGGTCATCTTGAGCAAAGAGATCGACATCGTACTCTAGAATGAGGTTAAAATCAAGGTCGGTAGCAACAAGATTAGAGCACATACCCTCGTCGAATCTTCTCTGCCACTTTTTAATCTGCGGGCCACTTCCCGGTACCCGATAGAGACCTTCTACGTCGGTTCCATTGAAGTTGAGATAGTCTATGGCCCGCCATGGGAAGGCAGGCATCCAGAATTCGGTCTTGTCCCGGGATTCTTCCAGTCTCTTTGAAATCCTTGTCTTGCGTGTTTGCTCTACCAGTGGTAGATTGATAACTTTCAAAACATAATGCTCGTCGTCCACCACCGGCTCTCTCTCAGATGTACTCGCGCTGCGGTTACTCTTTCCAAATAAGCCTTTGCTGATCATATCGGCTGCTCGACTGCCCGAACTCCTTAACCCGCCAAAAAAGGTAGATCCTCCACTGTCCTTGATAGAGGGAGGCTGGCTCCTATTCTCTTTATCGTTTCGGTATTCTTTGTTCGATGGCATATCGCGCAAAGCCCGATCGGCCGAGTGATTACGCGTTGACGAATTCATCATATGTCTAAAGGATCTATCATGGGACTCAGGGTTAATTGGTGCCGTCTTCAAAGGCTGTTGTTCATCAAAAGTGTCTGGTTTCTCCGCGTCGGGCAATTGAATTGCGACATGGTGTTGTTGGTTTTGTTCATCTTGCTCTTTAAAGGATCTATTACGGCCCAGTAATGTAAATGGTTTAGGCTTGCTCTTTTTCGATGTCGTCGGATCGTACTCGGCCGATGTTGACAGAGATACGTCTGATCTCGATGGTAAAACGGGGGCGGGTTTTTGGACGGGTACGTCAGGAGACGATCGACCTAATGTACCAAAAAATTAGCATCTCTACGAAGGAAATTGTAAGCCAGCAATGATTAATGCTCTCTACGTGACGCACCAGAGTATTTAGAGGCCTTGCTAGGGACTCTCTCTGCCATTATAGGGAAATCGGCGCCTCGAGATATCGCATCACCGTTGCTTGCGGTGTGGTTATGATGAAGTTGATTATTAGATTTTGACCCCTTGCCAAAGTTGAAAAAACGGCTGCCACTCCTCGTGTGCTTCTCGTCGGCGTGACCAGAGGTCTGAGACAATACGGGCGATGTCGCAGATTGTTTGATAGCA
Source organism: Xylaria sp. Z21 (assembly GCA_037356095.1). NCBI lineage: Eukaryota > Fungi > Ascomycota > Sordariomycetes > Xylariales > Xylariaceae > Xylaria > Xylaria sp. Z21. Next base: position 296,609 of record JBAWJX010000007.1, on the reverse strand, counting down.
GGCGCAGCAGGCGGGTGTTGTGAACTCTGATGAGAGTAGTTGGTTTGCTGTCGGACGAGATGCGTGTCGTCGGCAGAGCGCAGAGGCTGCGGGACTTGGTGTACCTCGACAGGCTGGGACCGGGACTCCCCCTGCTGGGTTTGCGGCCGCCTTGTTGGGTTGAATTTGCTGAATGGAGAGCGAGGAGACTTGGGAGACTTGTTCGAGAGAGCTGGTGGTAGGACTGGGAGCGAATTGTCGGGGGCGAATAAAGAATGCGGGCTTGGGCTTGGTCTGTCCTTCGATCCCGGGGTAGTGGATTCGGGAGAACTAAGAGTGGTAGCTGTGGCAGCGGTAGTGGAGGAGGGCGGACCCTTCAAGTTGTCGTTGCCAGCAGCGATAGCAGTAGCAGTAGCAGTAGCAGCAGCAGTAGACGAGGAACCGCCTTCAGCCAAAGCCAGCGGCTGAGGAGCGGACCTGCGTCCCATTATTGCATGTGCGGTGGCGTGCTACCGCCGGCGCAAGCCAATTCGAGCGATTGGGGGGGTAGGGGATCCCGTTGCTATTGGCTCGCTGGCAGCGCAGCGGACATCAGACAGGATTCGAAATAAACGACTCGTGCGCTCTGCCGCAGGCGGGAAGGTCGTGGCGCGGAGCTGGCTGACTAGGTGGCTGGCTATGTCGAGCGTGACGGTGCGTCGATGGAATGCTGTATCAGAGTGCAGGCCTGGTGCCTGGGGGCCGTGTTAGGCTGGTTGCTGGTTGCGCGAGTGATTGGCAGCGGTAAAATACGTTGGTAGATTATTGAAACTTGCGACAAAACACCCAAACACCCGCCAACATGAGCCAGGCCCAACGCAGGCACAGGCGGCGCAAGAACAATAAAGCCGACAGGTGAGTTGTACGGCAGATCGACGTCCACTCACTACCTAGGTAGGGAGGGACCTAAGGCAGGTGGACAGTCCGGTACGCAGGAAATTGAAGGGGGAAACCAGAATATCCAGTTACCTGGCATGTATCGGTTCTGTTACCTGCCCAAGCCAGGAATCACTAAGAAGTATGGACTAGGTAGGCATGAGGTAACAAACAGACAGACAGACACAGAGAGTTCAAAGTTGTTTGGTTTGTTCACAGGAGATTCAACGGCCTGACCTGATCCTGGCCTGCCCACCTATTAGGCTTGCGATGGACTACCTAAGGTAGTACCTAGGTATGTACCCAACCTTGAAGTCTAGGGGAAGGAAGTACTTAGGTACCGCTAACTAGGTCATTAAGGAGCGTAAGGAGGAGACAGGTTGGGCAGGATACATACTAAGGAGGTAGGTATCTGTGGGCAGGTACAGCACCCGTAGGAGTGGGAAGCGGGAATTGTCGTGCCTAGAAGAAATCGAATTAGGTCAAATCAATGCGATACATAAATCATAAATCGACATATTCCGTAATAATCGATTCGTACCTGACTAGGCGCATGGAGTTATTCAAATCTGGGTCCCTCAACACCAACGTTACCTTCCCACATTTTAGTGTACCCCCTGAATGAATGATTTGTGACAAAACACCCCGCATGGATTCCCGTTGCAGGTAGTATTAGCTACCCAGCATCTAGTTAGTGGTGCTATATAAAGTGCCTGAATCTACCAGCACATCATACCTATCTAGGCAAATACCTTTTAACGCCGACCTGGGCACTTAGGTCTCGCCGAGAAGCGTTTACCTTCCAATCTAGGCTGGCAGATTTCTCCCTGGGCAGACCTAGACAAACCCTGGAGTTACAAAGATGACGACCAAGATCTCGGTACACCAAGTCTTTCGGTCAGTACTTACATCTCCAATAGGCGTAGGTAGGCATCTCCGACCTCAAATACAGACATCCATTTTATCTTGCACACTTACCAACAGTGACTCCCTTGGGTACTTACGTAGAATATGAATCGAGGGGTTAGGGTTACCCACTAAGTAGCTACCTATGAAGCATTTGGTTGGCCATCGATTTGAGACTACTAAGGTATGTAACCTAGAGTATTCTGGTGTGCTCCTTCGTCGACTATGCGTGTGAGTGAACATAAACGCATCTTACATACATGTACGTATCAATAGGTAGTTATACCTCCCTAGGTTAGTACTTCAAGGCCATTCTTTAAGGTAGGTATATTAGATTCACATCAGAAGCCCAAGTTTGTCGTGGATACTATACATAATATACAGTTCATTTATAAATTCCTAATACCTAATAATAATTAATATGTGCCTGGAGCTATCTACAACTCAATTTATGCATGCCATGCTTGCATCATTAGCGACAGACCAGTGGCGTCAATCATACAATTTGTCCGGGGTTCATTACATTCCTCATTCCTGCTCGTGGTCTGGCCAGCAAACTTGTCTCATTCTCCTTTGCGTGGCATGTTTCTTGCTCTTCCATATTGATGGAATTCCTCGTCGGGACAGCCCTTGCTAGTGATAGGCGCGTATGCGTACCTACGTGCAGATGAAATTAAACAGATCGATCGGAGAGATATCTGCTCTTTTGGCGCCTCTTAGCGTTTCCCGCAATGCCAAGAGTGCCACACTTACAGGGGCCCTTGATGCATCGGGCGTGCATTGGTGACGAAAGCAGAAAGAAGGTTGGCAGGGGTTTGGTAGGCCGAAACACAAGGCCGCTTGAATTCTGAAACACGCTGACCACGCGTCTCGAAGAAAAAATAGCCAATACTAGGCATCCTCAATATAGAATACCTACAGCATACTCACCTAACTACGATGTCTGCAAAGAGCGCTAACCTACGTACAACACATACACACATACACACATACATACATAGCTGGATAGAAAAAGCAATTCGCAGCGATCTAGACCATATACACAGCACGCCGCCACCCGATAAATTTCAACAATGATATAAATAAGAGTGACACAGCCAGATCCAATTACATACTATACCTATATTACTATTCAAACCCACTTACCACGGCCGTACAGGATGACGTCTATAACTCGATACCACCTGCAGGGAAAAAAAGGATATGCAGAGTAGGTAGTAGTACAAGCAGGAGCATTTATGCTGCGATACCATTACCTCATACTCGTTGGAAGTCAGATGCGAGTTGCCTAATGGGTAAACCATTCGAGACACCACGCAGCACTTCAAGACGGAGAGAACAAGACTGAATCAGTGTGTAACGTACCGTCGCAACCGACCTCGTACAGGCTGATATTAGAATCGCCATTGCACTATGGTTGCGACAGGCACCTCCACGAGTAGCCCCTGGTACGATCTCCCTTCCATGGCGGTTTGTTTTTATACGCAGTACACACTTCATACTTCAAGAAAAGAAAAGAAGCAAAAAGCGATCGGGTGGTAGATATTGAGTCACGTGCCCTCAGGACTTGAACATCATCTACGAGCTTGACCGGGAACGGGGGCCGGCAGGCGTGGAGCTGCAGTGCAACGAGCGATCTCGGTTCAATACAGTCGAGCGGGCTAGTTCAGGCGCGTTCAACAAAAAGTTGAGAAGGCCGCAAAAGCACCTGCAAAGTACGAGGTAGGTACACCATGCTGTTCTCAACCGGTCCGTCATGGCGAAGATGTTTCACAGCTTTACCGGGCCGTTCCGTCCGTCCCAATGAACCCCAAAACTGTATTGCTGGGGGTCTGTTAAACCCAGCTTAGTTTTATAGTGATTGCTTTCGAGGGTCCAATGACAAGAGTAGACCTCGATCAAAAAGCTGTGAAACATCCACTACCTATAGCCTCATTGGCTCACCGCGGTCATGGCCCGCGGCCTACCGAGAGTACACAGTCTTGTCCTTTCTCACATTATGCGTACATCCAAGCGCGAAGTCGCTGAGCGTGCAACGAATCCCGGAAATGCAAGAATCGATCCGTGCCTACGAGAGACAGTTGATACATCAGAGACATCGTAGGCGCCGGTCTCATGCCAGGAGAAAAAAATGGCTCTTGGTGAGCAAAAATTAAATCCTTAAACATTGAGTCACAGTGCTCTTCAAATATTAGTAAGACGGTTGGTCGAAGAGTGTACAGATACTAAAGCGAAATACACCAAGGTTGGTCTAGCCACATAACAAAGGCAACAGAGGAAGATTAGACACCCACATATATAGATGGGGAATCGCGACACTTAGAGCCACAGTGTTTATCCACGTCGCGGTGGTTTTAGGACAACTTTAAAGGTGCTTCTATTACCAATGTACATGAAGTATAGAGATACAGGGCAGAATGGCTCCACTTCTAGACAGAGCAGGCAACCAACCAGAACCCCTCAGCAGCCTAGATAGAGCTGCCTACAGCTACAGCAGAGGGGCATTTCTCTCATCTTAGGTAATCGATTCGATCCTCAACCCGCGTCTCACGTCTCAGTCACAATCCAGAAAGTTCCAGTTTAAGCAACTATTTCTTTTCAGTCATGGCAGACTTGAAACAACTACCAGCTGAGCTCCAACTTGCCACCGCTCAGCATGTCAAGTACATCCAGAGCCTAGACACAAGAAAGGACGAATATGATTACTGGCTGACAGAACACTTGCGTCTGAACGGACTCTACTGGGGACTTACCGCACTCCATCTGCTCAAGCATCCCGATGCGCTTCCCAGGGATGAGGCCATTGACTTCGTCCTTTCATGTCAACATGAAAGCGGGGGATTTGGTGCCGCGCCTGGACATGACGCTCACATGCTCTACACCGTCAGCGCCGTGCAGATTCTCGCCCTAGTCGACGGCTTCGACGAGCTCGAGAAACGCGGCACAGGCAAGTTGAAGGTCGCACAATGTGAGTAGCCAGCTATACTCAGCCTAACGCTGTAACAGCGCCAACGCTAATCCGCCGATCGATCAGTCATGGCAGGTCTCCAGGATCGGGAAAAGGGCACTTTCGCCGGCGATGAGTGGGGAGAAGAAGACACTCGCTTTCTCTACGGTGCGCTAAACGCCTTGTCTCTTCTCGGCATGATGCACCTAGTCGACGTCGACAAGGCAGTGAACCATGTCGCTGCTTGCGCCAACTTCGACGGGGGCTACGGCGTGAACCCGGGCGATGAGTCGCATTCGGGCCAGATCTTCACCTGCGTAGCTGCCCTTACTATAGCCAAGAGACAGGACCTGATCGACCAGGATAGACTGGCCGGATGGCTGAGCGAACGACAGCTCCCAAACGGCGGCTTGAACGGCCGACCGGAGAAGAGGGAAGACGTTTGCTACAGCTGGTGGGTGCTGAGCAGTCTCTCGATGATTGGTCGGACGCATTGGATTGATAGGGAAAAGCTCATCCAATTTATTCTCAGCTGCCAAGACACCGAACAGGGCGGCATTTCAGACCGACCGGGCAATATGGTCGACGTCTGGCACACGCTCTTCGGTCTTACAGGCTTAAGCCTTCTGGGCTACCCCGGCCTGGATGATATTGACCCTGTGTACTGCCTTCCAAAATCAACGATAGAACGTGTCCTAGGCAAATCGAGGTAATCAGATGCTATATGAGCTGGTTACGGCCCCCACCACACCAGACTATTTATGTAACCTATATTGTACTCAGCGAAGTATGTATCGGTTCATTCTAGCGACTTATATGCCTGTCACAATTGAATAACTGGTCAGTATACAGGACCCAAGCAGGCGTAAGATCGGCCTCGACGACTGCTGCACACTTGGAATAATCACATGAAGAACAAAGTAAACACAGGCGCACATAAATGACAAAGCATAGTTTTGATTGATACAGATGAATTGGCATTAACGCGTTCCTCGAGTCGACGTAACAAGCAAGAAATTATATCAATATTGTGCCCCATTTGTACAGGCCAATGACCTGAATCTGATCATATTATACGTCTTATACTAGATCGCAAAAGACTCAATTAAATCTGAGACATTTTATATTAGTTATAGTTATTGTTGATAAAATAGGAAATGCAGCTATATCGCATGAGATAGGTCTTATGTACTAATTGTTCGATAAAATCTAAAGACAACAACAATCCGTATTAACAAGAGCGGCATTGGAGCGGCCTAGATACACATCTACGGTAATTTGAAGCCGCTTTTAAAAAGTTGCTTATATAAAATAAGTTAAATGGAATTTTAGGTCTAAGGAAAGGTGCCCTTAGGAGACTTAGGAGAGAAAATAACTCCAAGGAAGGAAGCAAATAGGAAAAGAGAATAAGAGAGACAAGGAGAAGAAGAAGAAAAAAAAAAAAGCGCAGCCTTGAACTGTTGACCTTGAAACCGCGAAAAAAGAATCCGAGGTGCATTGTTGGGATATACCCAACTTCCCTGGACCGGAAAACCGTTGAATGCCTGCGGCCCTGCCCCTGACACAACGGTTTGTCCTGCCGACTACTTTACCACTCGACCATACAGCTCAGCTGTATGGATGGATCGGAGTTGGGAACGTCTGTTGGAAGACTGCACACTTCTTAATAATTATAACCTTCCATACAGGTACCTACTTAGGTTACCTAGCCTAGTGTATGCATTGTGTCTACGTTGGAAGGGGTGACTCTATATTGTGAGTACCTACCATAGGAGGAACTCCTGCTATTTACCCAAGGCTCTCCTCATCAGGAGCAGCATCTCGTCCGGTTCCCAGTCAGGAGTCTGCCAACTTTCCAGATCTGATTTCCGGGCCCGGCTGTACATTAGCATATTGACAGATGTCACGATCTACGTACTACATACTATATACACAAGCAGTCTCTTTATTCTGAGGCCGTATGGCAACAGAAGACCCTCCACCAATACTCTTCGCGATGGGAACAATTAGTTTCCGGCCATGGAGAGCGGTGGACTTGTTTCCCTTTAGAATCTGCATCCTTGGACCATCAGGTGACATATGCGCAATACACACGATAGGGGAAAGGACAGTAGGGTCGCCAGCGCTATCGGCGCCCTGTTCAATGACCAGAATAGAAAGGTTTGGATCGGCATCAGAAAGCCTCGAGGCGACGATGCATCCTGCCGTGCCGCCTATGGATGTGATCTGTCACTACGCATAGATGGCAGATAAATAGAGAACATACCCCCTGCAATGACCACATCTGCTGTATCAAGCTTACTGGGTAGTTCGGTGTAAAGCGGCATCTTGAAGAAGATCTCGAGGGGAAGTTGAAGTGCGATTATAGGTGTGGCGGGCGTGGAGTTGAAGAAGATAAGGGTTTATGTCACCTCCGACAACGTTATATGTACCTTTTGCTGTTGGTATGTGGCTTGAATGGATGTTACACCTCAGTTGTTGGATAAATTTATATCTCCCTTACTTAGATCTTTGTTCCACTTTGGTAAACACCGCGCATTCATTGGGTATGTTGGTGATGTGCCCATGTCTATTTGCTCGGTCGCATCTGAGATTATCTCACTACCCGTACCTTCGACCTTTTCCTTTTAAGTGCGAGAAATCAGACATACTACAAGTAGGCAGTCTTTGAAGTGCGGCGTTGGAGATACTTACTGGCATCACTATTCAGTCTTTTGAGTCCTCCGCTGGTACTCGTTCCGACGGCTAATGGTCTCCTATATTCGTCCTCATGTCCTCTACGTTGGATCCATCAGACTCTGCTGGTGTAGAGAAGTTAGCAACTCAAGCAGACGATCCACGCTTAGCTTCTTCACAAGTACACCAACAGACTCCGAGAGAGTCCGAGAGAGGATCTGAAGCCAACGATGATCGTCAAGAGAAGCGAAAACTAACTGGGGCCACCGTGAGTAGATCTCGGAGTTATTTTCTTCCTGTTATGGCTACTTTTAAAGCAGAATATTTCCCTTTTAGGCCAATACAGTGCCTAGAAGCTTCTAAAGTCCTCATAAATCCATTCAGAATAGTAATAACTGACTCCGAGTGCCCTAGTGGTTCATCGCAGTGTTTGCAATCATCTCGTCCACATTCCTCTATGCTCTTGACAATACTGTCCTGGCCAATATTAGACCAAGCATCATCGACACATTCGGCCACATAGACCTTCTTACCTGGGTCTCAGTTGCATACCCCCTAGGGGAGATAGGATCAAATCCCCTGTGGTTAGTTGTTATTATTATGATCAGCTTCACTTTACTCTTCAATTGATGCTCACAGTAACTCTAGGGGTAAACTCAATGGCTGTTTCGATAACAAGATACTCTACCTCGTCGCCCTCGCCGTCTTTGAAGTCGGTTCAGCGGTCGGCGGCTCGGCAAAGTCAATGACGGCTGTCATCGTGGGCCGCGCTGTAGCTGGCTTTGGTGGTTCTGGCATATATGTTAGTACGATAAACATCATATCAAGCTTGACAACACCAACCGAGCGGAATCACTACCTTAACTATGTGGGAATTTCTTGGGCCCTTGGCACAGTCCTTGGTCCGATTATCGGTGGCGCATTTGCTGGTTCATCGGCGACTTGGAGATGGGCATTCTACATCAATATCGTCGTTGCTGGTGTCACTGCCCCGACTTGTATCTTCCTGATTCCGCCCATAGTACCTCCGCTAGCAAAGTCTTCTACCTGGTGGCAGAGATTGAGGCGCATAGACTACATCGGCGAGGCCCTTTGGCTTGGGGGAATCGTCACCGTTGTCGCCATTCTCGCGTCTGGTGGTGCATTGTGGGCCTGGAACAGCTCTCGACTCATTGGCTTATATGCCGCGGCCGGGGCAATTTGGATTCTATTTTTGGTACAGCAACGCTTCAGTGTCTTCACGATTGATAGAATCTTCCCGCTCGAGCTGGCAGGCACGTGGCACATGGCGCTTCTGTTTTGCTGGTCCTCTATAGCCATTGCCAACAATACCGTCACCATCTACTCCTTACCCCTGCTTTATCAGTTCTCCTTTAACGACTCCCCATTGCATGCCGCCCTATGGACACTACCCTTCATCGCAGCCCTTCTCGTCAGTGGAGGGCCACTTGGCCCTCTCTTTCCCAAATTTTCCCTTTACAAAATTTGGTTCCTTGGAGCCAGCGTATTCATGTTAGTGGGCGCAGGGTTGCTGTCTTCGATTGATTACAACACCTCTCGTGCCGCCATAACCGGATACACCGTCATCCAGGGAGTTGGATGCGGGCCTATCATCCAACTACCGTTTAATATCGGCCAAGCCAAAGTCCCTCGATCTAAAGCAGGTCAAGTGACGGCATTCTTCACTTGCGCTCAGATGGCTGGCCTGGTGTTGGCTCTTGGCATCGCAACTGCGGTATTCCTCAACCGCGCGACCGATGAGATCGGAGCTATCCTCTATGAATACCCGCCGTCTCTTATCCAGGCAGCTATAAGCGGAGTTGGCTCGTCGGTATTCGACAACCTGGACCCAGGCACCCGTCGTGAGATTTCGGGTATTGTGGCTCGCAGTATTGGCAAGGTGTTTTATCTCAATCTCGCAGGTTCTGCTCTGGGGTTGATTACGGCGCTCCTAATGAAGTGGGAAAGGCTGGAGTTGGAACATAGTTAGGAACAGGCGTATTCATGGCACGCGTTTAGTGTTTTATTTAGGCGACATAGTCGTCGTCGTTGACAACCCTTTCATATAAATCTTTCAAATCTTTTGCTTATATATCATCATTGTTTGAGCTCGATAACTACCTAATTACTTGGTAATCATACATCAAAGGTTCTATTTTCACAGGTTATTACCTACTGCTGACGGCCCTAGTCTAGCCCCTGGGCTACTAGGTGTCTACTTACCTAATGGCTTGCCTGGCTAGCAATCGCTACCCGGTTACCTGGGTGATTTAGGTAGGCGTTTCATGGGTAGATGTATGGACAAGTACAAGAAGGTACGCGAACAGGAAGGGAGACAGGCACGCGCATGCAGTAAACACCCAACTGTATATTACCTATGCACCTACCTATATATGTACCTAAGGTAAGTAATCCTTTTCCCCCTTCCCTTTTGTGTAGACCGTTTTACCGCAATAGAAGGGACTTGCCCTAGGTCTAGTTGGTAGTCCTAGCACCCACTTCCGGTATTGTATCCGTCACATTCTTCTACGTGCGTGCACGCGTGACTCCATCTACGTTCTACACATACACAGTCTTTTTTGAGCCCTCATAACTACTAGAACTGTTAGATCAGCCCTTAGACTAAGTGTGTCATACAAGATCCAAAAGATACAACAAGGCAGGAGTAGACGAAAACTTACATCAGCACCACTCTATCCCCTATCCTAATCAATCGACCACATACCGCAACGTGCCATATCAGATCAAAAGCGATTAAACTCACACACACATCATCATGCTACCTCAGCCGTACGAGAAGTTCACATACGCCGGCAAGCCCCTGGAGAAGCCTCCGACGACTACTGCGGAGTGTCAGACCTACGAGAGTTGGACTGCATATCTCGTTGAGAAGCTCCGTCGAATTTCACAGAGGGAAGTGCAACTATTGCTCGGGGAAACCCAGACTGTGCTCCGCCTGTTCAACCCGAAGGATGTCTGGTTGGCTGGGCGGCATAGTGTTAGAACAGAGAGACATTTGAGAGCCATCGCATACTATCTATTTCGAGGTGATGAAGCCCCAGTGGCCTGTACGACATGTATTGCCCGCAAATCAGGTGGCCCAGGTCAACAATGTATTGTTGCGTCCGACGGTGAGTTTAAAGGTGCTTGTACTAACTGCTTCTACTCTGGGAGAGGACATCAATGCTCGATCCGAGTCGTCAAAGAGCACCGTCAGCGAGAGGAAGCTCAACGAAAAGAACGAGAGGAACGTCGGCGAAAGGAACTTCAACGAGAAGAACCTCAGCGAGAGGAACCTCAACAAGAAGAACCTCAGCGAGAGGAACCTCAACAAGAAGAACCTCAGCGAGAGGCGGAGTCCTCGGGGTTTAATGGGTTCACGAACGAGATGTTGAATGCGGCAACTACGAACCAATTGAAAGAATGGTATGAAATACTCGAGAAGGCGTTGAAGAATCGAGAAGTTTCTTAGGCAACTTTTCTGTAAGAGCAAAGGTTGGAGACATGGATTATGCAGAAGCAAGCCCCAGCCCAAGCTCTCTGTAGCTACGAAAGTTAGAAGCGTCCATTCTAATGCGCATTCGAATTCACCGGTTCCTAGCTGTATGGCATCCAATTGCCTTTTCCCTTTACTACCCAGGCCTCCGGGCTGCAGACTACGTGTGGAGGAGAGGATTAGAAACAAGCTTTAGACACATAGACCGGTATATTTCCCCGTATACCTTGCCGAGAAAAAGCCATTTGAAGGCCCCACTTGCCTACTTACCCATGCTCCCATATAATCCCGTTTGTCTCTAATCTTGAGCTCAACACATGGACCATTGGGAAATAGCTCCATTCAGTGACCTTGCCAGCCCATTTATACCGAATTTTATTTACACATTTTAGTAGGTAACTCTCATTCACCCTCGTCATCGACCATGTCAGCAGTCAAAATCGGAGATATCCCTGTTAAAAGCTATGCGCATTTATGGCGTGGCTGGGAGCATTATATTGACGCGTTTGAGAGGGTTGAAAGATGTGGCACATGAAACCTGAAACACATACTCCTTGGGCAGTTAAGCGGGATGCCTTCCCATGGATGGCCAGATCGCCGCTAATTTCAATGAAATAAAAGAGGCAATCGTAAAGTTTCGTCACTTGCTGATTATAGCGCACGTTACGCATGTCCCGGGCCCCCTACGACACCAGAAAGCCCGTTCTGGCCCCTTGTGAACGACGACCTCAGGTCATACGACGAATACAAGAAATACAAGAAATACCAAGGCCGCCTAGAAGAGTATCATAGGATTAAATTTGTTCCTTTCCTAAGCCCTTTTCTTTAGCGCTATAAAGGAGGCCAAGTGAGATATGTTCAGAGGAGTCTCTATGTGCTATACCCCCAACCTGTGGTGTGATACTGGAAACCCGGCGGACACAATTCTTATACATCCCTTGGCCCTCGTGCTAGACAACTTTCTGAACTAGAATATATTACAAAGTTACGAGTTCTAATTAGTTAAGCTGGTCGCGACGCTGGAGCTCGAAGGGAACGATTCCCGCTAGACCTTCCTGGTGCCTAGTACCACACTACAACCCGAGTGCTTTCTGGACTATTTCTCGGGTATCCCTAGTAAACCCGTTGTGTTACCTTATTGCGCTGCCCTTCGTGTTAAGTAGCAGGATGAAGAATCGACGACGGAAGGGAGGCGTACACTTCCCTTCGGGATGGGGGAAGAGAATGAAGACGATGAATAGAATAGACCTCATCTTCTGGTCGCCTACCAATCTATGAGGGAATGGACTAGGTATTACATCGAACTAGCGGAGTTCCTAGCTACATTCATTTAACCAATGTTACTCATGCTAAAGAAAAAAAATAAATTTCTTTGTTTAAATGTAAGTTTTACAATTACTTATAAGAAATAATACAACCTAGATATTAAATTAAAGTAAACAAGTTAAATAATTTCTTATAAGCAGCGTATTTCTTAGTTTTTAACTTACATACAGACTTTCATTCCTCATTATATAATATATACCTAGAATACAGTTAACGCCACCGCCTAAGTTAATCAACATAACAAGCATTGCTAACGCTAATAGCACCCTATTTGCTTCGAAGCTACCACTCAAAGCCTCTAAAGCTTCCCAAGAACCCGCCGTCTTTTGGCAGGATGCTCCGCTGATGTTCCTGCGGATTCTCCCCCATCATCGCCTCGAGATTCTCCCAGGCGGGGTTGAAATTTCCTCATGGCTGATAAAGCTTGAGATAAGTCTTGTCTGTTCATCAGGCGTCCCTGGCCCGATGCTAGAGCATTTGCTATATGAACAGCATTCCTGATCTCTCGGCCATTTAGGCCCTCACGAGCAATGTCATCAAGTGAAGCGCCAAGAAGCAGTTCTGCTTCGACCTCGCACCCAGGACGGGAGAGGAAAGTCTTCCAAATCTTACTTCGACTATCCGAGTCCAACGTTGGGTAGTGGAAGGTCAAGTGTATGCGAGACACAAAGGCACGGTCGAAAGAGTCCACCCGATTAGTGGTGAGAAACAAAATGCCTCCGAAATATTCGATGGCGCGGAGAAAAGCTAAATCATGAATGTTAATATCGTCGAGGAACTCAAATCTCCACTAGAGCACCGCCTACCTGCTACGAGCCGATTTCTCTCAAGGTCTAGGCGACCACGTTGCTCCAAGAAGACATCTGCTTCATCTAGTAAGGCGATAGCGCCCCATTTCTCTGCCAATTCGAACATTGCTGTTAGATTTTCCTCTATTTCCGCCATGGAGGAACCTAATCTTGCAGCATTCATTCTTATAATAGGCATTTTTAAATGCTCTGCAATGCTTTCTATGTTCAATAATCAGTAATTAGAGCCTAGGAATCATTATAGGGTCTTCTAACCTGCCGTAAGCGTCTTGCCGGTTCCCGGCTCGCCATGTAAGAGAAATATAAGTCCCTTTCCCTTCCCCTTGATCACGTCGTCAAATTCCAAATCTCGACTTTTATGAGACTCCACCAACGCATACAAAATTTCCTTTATCCCGCCTTGGAGTATCAAGGAGTCGAATGCGCTCTCATCGAACTCCACGTCTTGAATAAAGTCTACTTCAAACCATCCCCATTTCTTTTCGTTGAGTGCAAACCCAGCGACAAAACCGTCACATATCATGAACTCATTGTCAGACATGGCTAGGTGCTGCCCAAGATCCACTGCAAAGGACTTTTCGGTCCTCCAGAGGTAAACGTGATGATTAGGTCTGGCCGCCGAGAATTGCTCGTAGTCGATGATAATTCTGCCATTAACCTGGTTAAATCTAAGTGTCAGGATCTCAAGTATGGAGGTATGTATAAGCTCTCGTGGAGTCTGAACACCTTCAGGGGCTAGTATCTGACTATAAAAATACAAGTCTTTTATTCTAGGTGATAGTAACGCCGGAACATGTTTTCGTATACGCGAAAAGGGAACACTCACGTGAATTGCACGAGAGGTAGAAATGTCATCGTCTTCATCCACACTGGCTAGGCTCTCACCACTCAAGAGGCGGGCAACTGCTTTATACTGCTGGTAATGGCGTCCTCGGAAATGGATGAACATCTTACCCCGTTCAATAAACTGTGCCCGTATAGTCTCATGATCCGGGTGGTATCGCAGCGGTACCACTTCTAGGTCTTGAAGAGCCTTGATCCCTTGGTAACGTGTAATATGAAGTTCTTCAGGGCAATGTCCAAAATTGGCTCCGTCGTAGTCAATCTTATATCCTACCACTTCCCATCTACCCCATTCAGACCAGTTTTTCGTCGAAGAAGAGCCCCCGTTCATTTCGCTAAGCCTCAATAGGTGTCCTCGATGGCCCCAGCTCTCCCCGCGGATTGTACGGTAGCGCCCCTCTTTTACATAGATAATGTCCCCAGGAACGAAAGCCATCCATAGATTTGAGTATTCCAAGGACGGCTGGAGCAATGGGTTATCCATGTGTTGCGTGAAATGACGGATTTCAGAGCTCAACATATTGAACATGTAGTCGAGGAGATACTTGACATGCAATGCTGCCTGCCTATCGTCTGCCTGTATGCGATCTTGATGGTAGTTCATTAGTTCTTGCCTAAAATGGAAGACACATCGAGGTTCGTCATGTAGAACAATCGACTTTCCCTCGACATCTATACTTGCGTACTCGGGAATGCAAGACTTAAGGGCTGCTTTCATGTAGGGCGATTGAATTTCTAGCTCGGTGCGATGGCGGCCGGAGGAGTCAATCTCCTTGATTACCAGCAGTGCTGCTTCAGCCGACCACTCATCTTGAATTCCTGTAGTCACTCTCGGGCGAGGCGCTCCGGCCCGAAGCACGATCTTCTCGCCTTTACTGTTTACGACCCGCTCATATTGCCGAGTCTCGCAGAGGGTCCCCCTGTTGTCGCTCGATTGCGACAGGAAATCAAGTGGTGGCAGGTAAGGCTCGATTAGAGAGCTGCTCATTATTAGGGTGCGGTGAAGCGCCTCCAATTTAGTCAGGAAGGAGATGATGGAATAAAAATATAATAATAGGTAAGTAGCGCCGATTCGATTACTTGGTAGTGGGCTTCGAACTGCATAAAAAGTTAGGTGGGACTTAGTTATACTTACCTACCTACCTATAGAGCGACCTCTCCCCGACTTTTGAAGGGGACTCCCCCCCCCCCCTCCCTTAAGCTAGCTACGCCTAATTACAAGCTTTCACAACTGTTAACAGCTGTGAGAAAAATCGCTAGTAATAAAGCTAATAATAGTAACACCTTTATAACTATAGCAAATAAATTTTAAAAAATTTAAGCATTATTACGTTTAACAGTTACCTAATAACAACTAAGCTTTACAATTAGATCAAAACTATATTGCGTAAAAAAAAAAGACTAGCAAGAATCCCTGCTACCAGTAAAGGTCTAAATACAGCATACAGTAGTTGTGTGTGGGTTATAGGGCAGAGGTAGCTAGTGAAAACCTAGCGATGCTGCGAATCGTTCGCTTAAACGCTGTGTGGCTTGGTGACCCGCTCTGTCTCTCTATTTGAGTTGTTCGCATAACCCAAACTTAAGCCCGCGCAGCCCGCAGAGCCCACGGCAAAGCTGCTCCAAACTAGACTAGAGCCGGTTGTTGTGACCTTAGAAAAGTCGTTAATGCCATGGAAGTGTTCTTGTTTCGGCGATTCTTGTAACCAACGTTCCATGGCGTATCCCTGAGTTCCACTTTTTGTGCTTGTGGCCTTCTGGCCTTCGTTATGGGATACAGATCGACAACCCTATAATGGTTAGCTATGTGGCGGCATACGTTTATTATCAAGTGCTTTTATACCATTTTAGCGTTAGCAGAAACGCCACTTTTGGCGCCGGGCCACCTCCTTTTGTGGCAAAGTAGTATATGTATACGTCGGCACACGATGAAAACTAGAGTAGTGCCTGCATACGCACTCTCTAGGTTAGTGTGTCTTAACGAGGTAATCAAACGAACGGAACATTTATTGAACTGATGGAATGGGTAGCTCGGTACTTCAGCACTTCTCATTAAATTTTCATCGAGTCCAAGTTCTGTCTTATATACACTCCTCGAGCTATCTCTATACTACGCTGTTATGTGATTCCCGACTTTTGGAACTATTATAACTAGCCACCTAAGAAGTACATACTTTTGCAAACTACTTTTTCTTTAGCGATGCAAGGCGGTAAAAACAAGTGGGCCGTTTTCAGAGACCCTTGTTGATTACCTGATTGGCTAAGTATGACCTTTTGCATACTTTCTCCGACTTTTGTTTTCTACGCAATGATTGGACCGGGCGAAAGAATTGCACGAGTTTCCACTGCGAGCACGCGGTGTCGGATGCCTGCTAGATGCCTTACGCTCAGTGTCCGGATAGAAGACCACCGAGCTCCACGTCACGTAGACCGACATATTCGCGTACATTTCAATTTAGCAGGTCCCTCGTTGTTGAAATATATGATACAGTTTCTACGGAATGGATGGCTTTCAGAGTAACTTGATTGAATATGGCGAATTTACCGACATCGACGATTTTCCACATGCTCCGGCATCTTGGGTTTCTGCAGGTCTAGAGACTTTTGGTGGTGACGACGACGCACCAGATGTCCCCGCAGAACCGGCCCCTGACACATCACGTGGTTCTTTTGGAGATGGTAATTTCAATTTCGATTTCGATTTCGATTTTAATGATGCTTTTGTCGGAGTGCCTGCTGGCGACCAAGATCTACCCTTATTTCAGGACTACAGTGGTCCTCATGCCGTTGCGGGACAGCTTTTAGAGGCCGCGTCGGCCCAATCTAGAACGACACGCCGTACAAAGGCCCGTGGACCATCAGCCTCAAGCTGGTATACCCAAAGGGGCAATATCAAGAAATTCTACATTGATGAAGATAAGACACTAGAGGAGACTAGAAAGCTGATGAGAGATAAGTACAATTTCGATGCGACGTATGGGCACCATAAAGCACCTTAGCAAGCTAGCGCTGACGGTTGTACTAGGGCTCAGATGTACAAGGAGAAATTTGGGGATTGGGGCTTCTCTAAAAACATATCGCGAAAAGTTGCGGCGAAATTATGCCGGGTGGCTGATAGCAGGAAGCCAAAAGACACGACATTTCGTCTGGGCCAAAAGTTTTGGTCAGTAGAAGAAATGAGAAGAAAGATGGAGCGAGGAAGTAAAGATGATACAGTCCTCAATCAAGGTGAGTTGAAGTAGAAATGAAGGTTGTATTTCATCCACTAACGAGCCTCGAAGAATCCCCAGTCCTTCCGGCCGAGCTATATTGGAGGACTCCGAGCATCTCCCCCAGTATGCAAAATTCCCTGCTTGTTAGGACAACCCCCAGGCCAACCTTAGATAATCCTTGGCTGCCATCCCTGTTATCGCAAGAAGTTACCTCACCTAGGATGGTTGATCACAATCGTCCGTGGAGCCCCTCTATTAGCAACATCTTACGCCCGCCCTCAGCTCCCCGGATCCCATTAACGAACCGAGAAAGGCGCGTGTCTAACCAACCATACTCAATCCCGTATCTACCGCCTCTCCCTCCCGTGTTTCCGTGGACGACCAATCCTACCTCTAGTTCAGGATTTGGTGCTCGTGGCGATCCTCTACGCGATCTTCTCACTACTTCAAAATGGCAAGGCAAATCCCTTCGTGATCTGCAAATTATGCGGTCAAAATCCTCTGATATGGCTGCAAATGGCAAAATAGATGAAGCTATCTCTCAATTGCGAGTTGTTGTCGCAGGTTTTGAGTCACTGCTAACGCCGACCCACGATGTCACAAAAGCCGCCGCTTACGACCTAGCCCGTATACTTGGCCATAACAATAATATGGACGAGGCTAACGCTATTCTTAACTGGATGAACCCGAAGTGCGTAGAGAAGTATGGTCTGTACAGTAATACGACTCTCACTCATTATGCTAAGGTTGTGGGCTTACTACAATCTTGGTCGAGGAAAGAAGATGCTCAGTTGCTTATGTACAAAGTCGCCGAACGTCTGACTCAGGATGCTACTAATGATGCCCCTATTGTTCCGGGTCCCTTTTCAAGCTTTACAATGCCTGCCAGTCTACCCGAAGCCGATATTAAAGCATTGTTTCAGAGTCCTATACTACATGAAGACGATGTCGAAGCCCAACTCGGTTTCATCGAGATTCTGTTGCGTGCTAAGACGGGTATTGACCTAGAAGAAACAACTAAGACTATTCTAGATGTTTGCGAGAGAAAATTACCTATAACACCAACAATTCGCGCACGCCACTGTTTATCCAAGATATATGGGATAAAGGGGTTGAAAGAGAAAGGGAAGGGAGTTTTGGATAAAGCTCTACCTACTATCGAACATCATTTTCAAGTTGCAAATTATATCAACCCAGAATTCCACAGGATTTGCAAGGGAGTCGCGTTTTACTACTTGGAGCTTGGCAGCCGCTCGAGTTGCGAAGACATGCTCGAAATGATTGCGGATTCCTTCACATGGCGTGAAGATGTACGCCACAACCCACAGGTCAAGATAAACTTTCTCATTTCCGTCGGCTGTGAATGGCAAAAGCACTCATCTTGGGAGGCAGCGGCCTTATGGTTTGAACGTGCTCTTCTGATCTCGATGAGGCATCTTGGAACTTCACATCACAAGACCAAACAGCTAGAGACAACGTTGGAACAGAAGCAATTCATCTTACGAGACGAAGTGGTCGCTCTTGAACTCCAATACCTTGTGGATACAATACAATGAGTATTCTCCCCTGGGCCATTATTCGGAATAGAGATGAGTATGCCTGTACTCCACACGATTACTTGATGCCTTGATGCGCCTCAGCTGGAATAAAAGGATTACTACTCCTCAGTTCCGGCAATGGTTGTCGGCGTTATGGCCAAAGTTTTTGTAACTACCATTGTCGCAGTTGGTAACGGAGAAGGTGTTCACAGACGAGGAGAGACTGGTAACGGTTATGAGGGTAGCGAGAAAGAATCATGTTGAGACTTCGTAGGGCGGAACGCGTCTATGGAAAAGCTAGTTACGGTTGAATTTAGTATTAGCAATTCACGTTCATGAACTTTCCATGTTATGATAGATAGGTGGAGGGTATTAAAAGGGCAGACAAACTTTTAGAAGATGGCGAACGGAGTTCAAGACTCAAAGGTCTGTGTTTTCTGAGAGGTGTGCTTGTTGAAGTGAGTCGTGATATTTCTGTGAAGAGGTGGTTGTTAGGACTACCGTAGGAGACGGAGGCCTTCTACTTATACTTAGAGAAACAACTAGATGGTCTTGCCATCAAGTCTCTTTACCTGCAACACCCATAATAGCCTTTTCGCGAAATCCATCTGACATAATTTGACGTTTTTACATTCGTTCTCTAACTTATCATGAGTTGTAAATTCTGATGAGCCTCTACGATCAACATTTTCTTTCAGCTCCGCGTGATTATGTCTTGCCGTGTGATACAATTCTTCGGTAAATGTAACTCATCTTCGGAAACTCATCGTGAAGTCAACATATGGTTATAGCCGCTTATTATTAGCTGATGCTGCCAACTGCCGGTTTAAGCTTTATAGCTCTGGGTGAAATTAGGTAATGATGAGCGCCATTGGCGAATAACAAAGTAGCTTCGCGGCTGGTCTTACTAGGTCCTGAAGATCATCTTCACATTTTTTGGTTCTATGCAGCTGTCACTGAAACCAATATAAGTTGCACTTTGGTTCGTAGTATTAGGTTCTGAATAGTATCTTCGTCTTTGCGCCCTATAGGGCAACAACGCCTATGGCTGGCGCCAACACTAACATAAGCTTAAATAAAAGGTTTGTGGTTTAGGGATAAATCCTGAGGGTGGTGATACCGTATGGGATCTGCACTTCTCTCAATGACGTTATTGATGCTCATGTGAAGTTGGCATAAGTAATTCTAGTGCTTAAGATAAGAGTGACTGTCAATTTGAGTTAAAAAGAACCCTAGTAAGGGCGTCTCAAACTGCCTCTTTCTAGGTTCTAGCCAAACAGCCCCCTCTACACAAATTAGCTATCATCAACTCACCATTCCAACCAGATTCCCTTCGACTGGGACTATACTTTATTTCTCGCTATGAAGTCTCTCATTATCAGCACCGCCGTCACATTGGTATGTCCACGCAACCGCATTATCTGAATTAACGTCGCTAGGCGCAGTAACTCGCTAAGACCTCCACGACTTGGGCTGCGATGGCAGGCCGTACTGCTGCCGCTTCTTCAAGCGAGGGAATCCAGGATGTTCGCTACGCCTATGTCTGCACGGCATACAACGGGATGAGTCCACAGCAGGTCTACGACAGCTGCACCCAACCACTCCCAGAGTGTTCCTGTATCCAAGGCAACGGCATGGTGTCTTGTCTCGGCCGGTACCCGGACTGTTGCGATGTCAGAGTCGGTCAGCGAGGGTGTAGTTGCCAGGGCTACGATGGTGGTGAAGCAAATTGAAATTTTGATGGGGAGCAGATAGTCCAGAAAGAGGTTTTCATTGTTGTGTCAATAGCTTCAGGAGAGTAGAAAGAAATCTTGGGAATAAATAAAATATGTGGCCAGCATCAATCCCGAGTGTTAGATCGATCTAGAAATACGAGAAGAAGGTCCCAGAGGCTTCTATACCAACATTTCAACATCTGTATGCAACACGAACGTCGGGGAAGAGGTTGGTTGGAGTAGGCTATAATATCAATCCATTCATATTTCACCGCGCTCTCGCATTGTTATTGATGTTAAGACAAGTTGAAATGTTCCTACGGGCGTGTCAAGCCTCACAATCGAGAATACTTGGACCACAAAAATGTTTTTAGAGCAGCGAGATATTTTCAATTGATTTGAATGTGGCCGAGATAGGCGAGTCGGCAGACAACGTCATCCGCCAGAAACGTACCGTCCCCTACCCGAATGTACGGGCCATCGTAGTGATGCGACGTTGGGTTTGGATGCTACCTCAAGTTCTGACAGCGCATCCAATCCACCTCCGAATTCACTCGAGTTGGAAACAGGGCCTATCGTACCTCAACCCCCACAAAGTTTCATCCACGAAAATGGCCCCATGCGTCCGGGAGATGTGTTGCAGGTGAGAGAATGATGTTATGTGCATATCTTGGAATGGAAGCATATTCCAGCTTAATTCTATATCATCCCCTTCCCCTTAAGGGGAAACAGATGGCCTGCCCACTGGCCATGGTTGTGTTCATTCGATATGAATCGTTCAATTCAAAGCGCACCAGCATCATATCTCAATCGGTTCAACGTGAAGAGGTCATGACCCAAGTAGTAATGTTTCAAGATAGGATTCGGAAACAGGCTGCGAATCGCCATCCAATAAACACCGGGTGCACACGCTAGGGCGCAGACCGGAAGGGTGCGAACTCGTCCAGAGTCGCATCCGCAAGTCGTTGCTCTAATCCGTACTCCAGGCGATCGATGTTTACATCACTTGCTCCGGGGCCCGGGACTCCTCTGATCTTTTGTTCTTCTTCTTTCTTGGCCAACCTTAATCCTACATCTTGTGGTTATGAATTTCTCTATGATTCTTCTCATGCCCGAACGTTCGTTTTGCATGCGCCTATAGGCTCGATGATGCGGGATCTCTTTATCGCGACGAGCAGTCCCGCGTCTCATATAGCATATTGATTGCGAGAAAGGGCTAGGAAACTTCCCACATCGCCAGACCAACTTATTCCTTCCTTCTTTCTTTTTCTCTCCTCTCCTTCCTCTTTCTCTTTCGATTTTTTTGCAAGCTAGATTATCTAGAAAGCGATGAGATTCGCCATATTAGTGCTTGGAACATCGGCGCGCGCCCATGCTGCCTGGCTTCGATGGTCGATCAACCGCGAAAGTGTCTGGGCGGCCCGGGAAACTACACTCGCCGGGCAAGCAGACCAAGTTGGTTGGACACCGATACCAACGCCGGCGCCGGGCCTTCGAAGAGAAAGTCAGATTGCGTTGGAGCAGTTAAAACGGCAGGTAACAGTATCAGCGGTGGATTCAAAAGGAGTAAATCCTGATACCTGCGGCTGGTATACAGGTACATCACGTGAGTGGTTGCTTGGATTCAGAACAAAAGAATATCACTAAAGTGATAAAAACCATTTCTAGCTTCGCCTTACGTGTGCCAGGAAGGTTTTACGTGCTCGACAAATTGGAAAGGCGTTGTAGCTTGTGCTTCGGGTACCTCTACGCCGTTCTTTACGAATTGCTTAGACTATTCAGACTTTACGGCCGGGGCGTGTCAAACCGCCGATAATGGGACGGGATGCTGGTGAGTGAGAACAAGAAAATGTTTCTTATTCCCCTCCTCCCCTCGTAATTTTGTTGTAGCTACCGAGTTCGTCGTTGACATAAGCCACAGCCAAGATCCGTCGCGGCCAATATGCGGCTTGTATATCTGGTCTGGCGCCCCGGAGCGCTACATGTATAACTGCTTTGACAGAAAATCCATGGTTACGCTGCTAGATGCCCCGGCATCTCCTACCTCCGCGACACCACCTGGTCCTCCCACGCTGAGTGGCTCGACCGCTAACTTGGCATTACCACCAATACCAAATCCCAGTTCCACCACTACTGCTAGCCCTCTGAGCAATACCACTGCGGAAATTCCGGGTACTTCTGCCTTTCAAACCCAACACTGGACCACCAAAAGCGAGCACTCGAAGCCCGACGCGAGTGGAAGTCCCTCGTCGCCAGCAACAACTTCAGAGAGCGGCACCACCAGCACCCCAGGGAATGATACTGGAGGCGGTCTGAGTAGCAAAACGCCCCTCATCGGAACCCTTATAGGGATTGCCATAGGAAGTCTCTTACTCCTACCTCTCCTATTCTTTATAGGACGTAAACTCATTCTCAGGCGCAAGAACAAGAGAGACATGAAGAATGAAGATACGCTATCTGTCACATCACAGTCTAGTGATGAAAGTACTCAGGGATTCTGGAATCTCAAGCCGGAGCTTGATGCCACGCAGACACGGGCGGAACTCGAGGGGACACCGGGCGAGGAACGGGGTTCCGGGCTTTACGCCCGGAAGCCGGAGCTTGAGGGTACTCCTGGAATTCAGGGCGCATTGGGTGTATACGTAAAAAGGAAGGCCGAGTTAGAGGCCTGTGGCCGCGTAGCGCAATCACACACGCGGAGCGCTAGCGCTAGTCTCTCGATGCTTGAGTATCTCCTGCATCCCTTTGCCCGGCCGCAGACTGGGCCTACTGGGCTGCCTAACTAGACTTTGCTAAGCTAGGTGTGGAAGACTTCTAGTCTTGTTAGGTAATACACGACATATAATAGGGCGAATGTGGGATATGGCATTTTCATAATGAGCGGCCTTGCATTTCTGAGATATATATAGACGATAATACATTAATTAATACGCAGTACAACTGAGGTGGCATAGATTTCGACTATGAGCCTTTGGCACCATTTTAATATAAGAAAAAGGAACGCTACGTTTTATATAAATGTGTACCTTACTTATAACACTGCCAGAGGGATTAGTCATGGAGCAGATACATTGACTAACTTACGGCTATGAAGGTGTAGTTTAAGGCTCAATAGAGAGATCAATTGATTCCTAGGTCCCTAAGAGGGACCTAGCACTTATACATACCTAGGTAGCTAGAACGTAAAAATATAACCACCCTGGGCGCTAGTTATAAAGCTACCTGATAAATACTCACCTTTGCACCTTTAGGATCAACGACGTAAAGAATTACCGAAGTCAATAATGAGGCTCCAATCAATTGATAAAGCTAGCTTCGCATCCTCAGTATAGACCGATTGTCGTTCGCAACCAACACCGTAGGCAATACCTCTGGCTATAGCAACTATATTATGAAGGCAATAAAGGGACCTATAAATATGAGCTTAAGTCTGCAACTACGGAGCAGTAGAGACAAAGGAGGCCGGCATCAAGTCTCCAAGTAAAGTTTTGATACAATCTTGTTATATTAGGAATTCTAATTCTATCATGCTATCCTTTTCGAGTGAAATACCAAATTCAGGACCCCTTCGCGCTACATAAATGATCCCCATCCACATGTATACTTGGCTTCTTATCGAGAGATAGCGGCCGCCTTGTCTACCTCTACGTCCTGCTGTCGCTTATATACCCCTGAAACCACTGCCGATGACTACCTAACATAGCATACTAAAGATTTGTTTTACCGAATTCGTCGCTGCGGTCAACTAACGTTGCGGATTGTGTCCGGTCTCGAAAACTAATAATTTATCATCTGTTACGCATGGCATACTCCCAGCGTCAAACTCGGTACCTATAGCCCCCGTTGCCTTTGCCCCACGTATATAATTTATATACTTTCCGGATGGGACGCGGCGGAAGCATCTTACACGTCACTTGATACATCAGTCACAGAAAACAACTCCCGGGTGAATGGTAGGAATGTTATATCACTTCCAATGTTAAATAAATGAAGCAAGCCCTATGATTTTAAACAACCCGAGAAACGCCTGCCTATTTTGCAGCAGAACTCCGTCCGCATATGCACGCAAACCAATGGGGAAAAACAACTATACACCCTCTCGCCATCGACAATCCGTTGTGGCCTCGTCTACTCCAGTCGGTGGCCAGACGTCTAAAATCTATCGGCCTTAAACATGCAATGCTCAACCCCTCTAGAAGGACTGTACCATATTCGTCACCTGCGGCCTCAGTATTCCGCACTTCTTCTTCAGCGTCTTGACAGACTCGATGAAGAGCTCGTCGCTATCCCACTGTCCCGCGCTCTCCACCGAGAAGATGAAGTGGTCTTTCCTGCGGCCGAGCTTGACCTTCCCTTCGAATTCTGGGTGCCGTAAGACCTCGCGGCTGACGGTATCCCGCATGGGGTCCTTGACGACGGCTTTCGCTTCGCCTTCGTGACCTTCGTACCCACTCCCTTGAGTCCTTGCCTCTTTTCTCGTTACCTTCTCTAGGCCGATGACACCTGGGGCAAAGCAGTTGGCGAATTTCTCGGCGTCGGCGCCGAGGATCGGCCGCAGGATCGTGATTTTTGGCATCAGTCTGTAACTCGCGGTGGCAACGGGTGAGTACTTGGCGTGGTCCCAGCCGAAACCTTTGTGCATATGCATCTCAATATCGATTTCCTGGCCGGGGCGCATCTTCGCAATCAGAATATCGGGGTTGACGGGGCGGACCGCGTCTTCGCCCGACAACCACTTGGCCTGGCCGCCGAGGGGCTCGAAGATTATGTCCTTTGCGTAGATGTGGGCATTATTGTATAGCACCTTCGGGTCCGTAGCATCTTTCGGTGCGTTCATATTGCGTGTGCATTTCGCTGCGAGCTTTAGGCTTACTGTGTTTGTGTCGTAGGTGGTCGCGTAGGCGTCTTCTTCAGGGCCGGGCTTGCGCCAGAAGCCCATGTACTCGCGCAGGCCTTTCTTGCCGCCCGTGAAGGGAATGAGGCCTAGCCTGTGTGCAAGAACCTCGTCTTGGATTACCGAAGTGTTGTTGTTAACAAAGACAGTTTCAATAGCGAGGCTGGGAATCTCGGCGATCATGATGCGGCGGAAGGCATTGGCGATGGAGGCATCAACGCCAATGAGGGAGAATTGGGCCTCGAACTGGTCGTTTTGGTGGAATTGGACCCTGAAGGTGCGGCGGAAGTCCTCCTTGTCCCAGGCATGCTCTTCGTTCGCATAGTTGTCGGGATAGGCGTCCGAGACGGTGTTCGTCACTGTTTCCTTGTTGATGCCGATAGTCTAGTGGATAAATGTCAGCTTGAGGCTACGATTTCGACAGGGAAGGTAATGCGGGAATCGTACATTGCGCTCCTCGAGCTCTGCCGCGCTCGGCACCCGTCGTCCAGAAGAAGGCGCCATGATATTTCCGTGACTGTGACTGCGAGTATTGTATGGTGGGGTGAACCGAAGCTGGATGTTCAAAGAAAAAAAGTTGAAGGGATCGGCCTATCGATAAGAACAGGGTGTATGTATTCTTGATGTAGGTACCCACTTCTCAGAGGGTACGGTGACTTTCCTAGCTAGAGGTAAAAATCCCGATTGGGTGGGTGTCGCGACTGTACCCACCCATTAGATGCATCACTAGTGCGAGGTAGAGTTAGAGTTGCGCTTTGCCATCCACCCAAGATCCATCCATCATCGTCTTCAAACCCTCCGTTCAGTAATCCGAGATCAAGCCTGCACAATGGGGATACAGCCGCGGTCTGGATCAATCACCAATGGCGCCGGGGCCACGCCTAATGGCGTCAACGGTCAAAAAAAGAAACAGCCCTTAGACATCGAGGAGATTCTTCGAGCAAAGAAAGCTGCCGACGCGGCTGCTGCGAAACCTCGATTCATTCCAAAAGCCGAAAGAGAACGTCGCGCCCAGGAGCAAAAACAGAAGGAAGAGGAGGAAAGGCGCATGCGACAAGCTGCCGAGAAGCAGAACACATGGACTACCAACCACAACTATAATGACGTACGGCGCCGCGACGCCCAACCCGCTGTGCCCACAGGCCCGAGGGCTATGCGGCATAGTAAACACGGCAACGAAGACGAGAAACCTAAGGCGTCTCATGAAACGAAAAAGGCTGGGCAGAAGAGAAAAGCAGGCGACGAAGACGAGTCTGCCCAGATTCGAGCACGATACATGGGTCCGGAACTAGGCCAGTCGACTTTCTCCGCGAAGAAAAAGTCCAGAAGGCACAGAGACAAGTTCAACTTCGACTGGGATCCACACGACGATACGAGCCAAGGAGATGCGCTCATCCATTCTGAGCAGATCTCACTCTCTGTCAAGGATGGTGGTCTTCTCTCTCGATACCAGGGCTTAGTTGAACAAGAAGATATAAAGCGTGCCAAGTATATAATGGCTGGCGATCCCGAAACTGGCCGGGAACGAGCAGAGCAGTTGCTTGAAATGGCACTACGAGCCAAGGAGAGGGCGAATCGGAATACCTTTGGAAAGCACTGGTCAGAAAAGAAGCTGGAGGATATGCGTGAGAGGGACTGGCGAATATTCAAAGAGGACTTCGGTATTTCTACAAAAGGCGGTCTTTTACCAAATCCCATGCGCAACTGGAGGGAATCCGGCTTGCCTCGGAGGTTGCTCGAGATTGTCGCCAAAGTCGGTTATGAAGAACCAACTCCTGTCCAGCGCGCTGCGATTCCTATCGCTCTACAGGCCCGAGATCTCATCGGTGTAGCTGTTACAGGTTCGGGAAAGACGGCTGCTTTTCTCCTTCCCCTATTGGTTTACATATCTGACTTACCACCGCTGGACGAGATCACGAAAAATGATGGACCGTACTCGCTCATCATTGCGCCTACTCGAGAACTGGTCCAGCAGATCGAGACGGAAGCCAAAAAGTTCGCGGAACCACTGGGATTCACCGTCGTGAGTCTTGTGGGTGGACACTCACTGGAGGAGCAAGCCTTTGCGCTTCGAAACGGTGCCGAAATTATCGTTGCCACCCCGGGTCGTCTAGTCGATTGCATTGAGCGTCGACTGCTTGTCTTATCGCAATGCTGCTACATTATTATGGATGAAGCCGATCGGATGATTGACATGGGTTTCGAGGAACCCGTTAACAAGATTCTAGACGCGCTACCTGTGACCAATGAGAAGCCGGATACTGATGCTGCGGAGAACGCGCAGCTCATGAGCCGGCCTCTCGGAGGCAAGGACCGCTATCGGCAGACGATGATGTACACGGCTACAATGCCGACGGCCGTTGAAAAAATTGCCAAGAAGTATCTACGTAGGCCGGCTACTGTAACAATTGGTAATGCTGGCGAAGCGGTTGATACAGTCGAACAACGGGTCGAGTTCGTCGCCGGAGAAGATCGTCGTAAGAAGCGTCTGCAAGAAATTCTAACATCTGGTGAATTCGCTGCGCCGATTATCGTATTTGTCAACATCAAACGCAATTGCGATGCCATCGCGCGCGAGATCAAACACATGGGTCTTTCGACTGTTACGATGCACGGAAGCAAGACCCAAGAGCAAAGAGAGCAAGCCTTGGCGTCGGTCCGTAGTGGAGCTACCGAGGTGCTTGTGGCTACAGATCTGGCTGGTCGTGGTATCGACGTGCCGGACGTGTCCCTGGTTATCAACTTCAACATGGCTACAAGCATCGAGAGTTACACGCATCGTATTGGTCGTACTGGTCGTGCAGGTAAGAGTGGTGTGGCTATCACATTCCTCGGCAACGAAGACGCAGATGTTCTATATGATCTAAGACAGATGCTCTCTAAGAGCTCTATATCAAAGGTGCCCGAGGAGTTACGGAGGCACGAGGCCGCCCAACAGAAGCCTAATAAAGGAGGCTTTAAGAAGATTGAGTAGAGATGGGCCACGTAGGGAGCTAGAATCACCAAAATTGGAATTAGCAGTTGTAACAGAGATACCACGGAATCAATACGGCGTTTTCAATCTTGCACCTTCCGGCATGTCTAGTACTGTTACCTGAACCTGCTATTAAAATTGATCTGTGTTAAGATGAGACTTTTCTTCATGAAGGGACTGACAAAGACTCCTCGAATCATTGTATCTAATCGACTCTCACGAGACAAACAGTAACACTAAAAGTAGAAATATGATGCTTGAATTGATAACCTATTTCGCTGTGTTGGTGGTTACACGACTAATCCACTTCATCTCGAATCGAGGTGGGACTTTGCATAGTGTCGTTTGGTGATTTATTCACTGTACGCACTGTACTAACTATCAAGATCCTTGCGCTGTCTCCAATCGGATTAGATCCATGAACTTGATTTGAAGCTCAATTCAATTAAAGATTTATTGATCACCACCGCCGCCAATCGTTCTCTACTGACCTCTGGTTCCCGAACGGCGGTCGCCAGTGACCTTACGAAACGATCTTTTGTTCCCCCACAATCAAGATGGCGCTGAATATGCGCTACGTCGAACTCGCGAAGCAGCTGCATCCGCGACTGCAGCGCTTCTTCGCCAAGTACCCCCCCAACCAAATCCTGCCGACCTCGACACGCACGAATACTATCAAAGACGGCGCGACGCCCAATCCGTTCCTCCCGCACAAACACCCAGTCACGGGCAAGTGGCATGACCCGGAGTTTTCGCTGAGGCGGCAGGCGGAGCTCGTCAAGCTGGCCCGCGAGGAGGGCGTCGAGGAGCTGCTCCCTTTCACATCCAAGGGCACCGAGGAGCGGATACGGCACAGGGTCGAGCATGGTTTACGTGTGCGTGGTACGGGTGTTGGGCAGAAAGTCAAGGGTCATCTACACGAAAGGATGTTGGCTGCAAAGTACGTCTACCACCCGAGAGACTATATTAGAACTGTGGACTTTGTCGGAATAGTGCACATGCTAACATGTCAAATAGGATGGAGAAGAGAAGAGAGGCCATGCTGGGTATGCCCAGGCTTGTACGGGAATGGAGAAGAGTACGTTGTCTACGGAGACGTTTTGACTAGCCGTCTGTGTTGCTAACATGTTGATTCTAGCTCGGGAGGGGAAGGTGGAACAAATTTCCACGATAGGCGAACGGGCCTCGAACTTTTCGCTATTCATCGAGTATATAGCCGCCTGTACGAATTTATGTATAAAACTGTGCTAGAGGTGTTCGGTTACACTGCAATATCTAAAATCGTTAAGACAAACTAGGCGGCAATTCTGCCTATTGTCTCTCCGTGGATCAATTGAAAGCGAATGAGCCAGGATTACTTCCACGGACGCCTCATACGGACGACACAGCCGGCCAATATTCCCAGTCGCATTGTTTGCGCAACAAGTAGTTTGGGTATTCTGACCTAAGCAAATGAATTTTTTTCATCGTAGGTCACTGAGATCTCAGATGCAAAGACTCTAAGGCTGCTCACGTGACCCCGCTCATCCAATTAACTTCTCCGAGCCAAAAACCGGTTTTCACCGGGACACAGCGAGAGGTGATCTCAACTTACACGCCTATCCAGCTCTTCAGACCATCCCGGCGTACTTCAATTTTCTGATTCTTTCTCTCTTTCTTATTAGCCTGTTCAATCCCACCTTTCCCAATACTATCAGTCCATATTGAGAAACATTGATAGACGGACCAACCACATCTCAGCACAAGCAAATGCCGCCCACAATATCACGGACCTCGGCAGAGCCAACGCTCTATGACATCCTCTCACTGACGCCGAAGCGTCTCGAGGGCCAAGCATCCGCGACGCAGCAAAAGACCATTAAACAGGCGTATCACAAAGCGCTTCTCAAGCACCACCCAGACAAAAGCTCATCTACTACCACAACTACCACATCATCTAAATCGCAACCTAGTTCCAGTAGTGGCAAATCCTCATCACATTTCACTTACACAGTCGACCAAATCCAGCATGCCTACACCGTACTCTCAGATGCGCGCCAGCGCCGGGAGTACGACCGGCAACTCCTGCTAACCTCCACCTCATCCTCTATCGCGGAGCAGAAACACTCCGTGTCGACGCGCTTCCACACGGGCGTCGAGACGGTAGACCTCGACGACCTAGGCTTCGACGAGCGGACGGGGGTCTACTTCGGGTCGTGCCGGTGCGGCAACGCGCGCGGTTTCCAGTTCACCGAGGCGCAGCTGGAGGAGCACGAGGAAGAGCTTGTGCTGATGGTGCAGTGTCTAGACTGCAGCCTCTGGATGCGGGTGCTATTCGACGCGGCCGTGGAGTCTGAGGACGAGTATAACCACCAGCAGCAACACTCGTCATTTTCCTCATCAATAAGTCCTCCAGCTAGTAACAGCCGCTCAACGGTAGTAACAAATCAAGGCCAGAATAACAATGCCGCGACGGAGCGCCGCGGGAGCGGCAGCGTCAGCAGGAGCGGCAAGGGCTGGAACTTCAACGTCAGCTTCAACTGGGGCATATCTCTGTCCGGGTCGGGTTCCGCGACTACTGCAAGCGCCAGTTCCGGCGGTGGTCAGACATAGCACATTTGTCACACACATTCGCTTAGAATGTTAGCAGAAAAGACAGAAAGTTTCAGATCCCACCCCTGCCTATCTATCTGTGAATTTTCCCTGTTACATTTCATCCATGTACTAGTAACTAGTCCTCGTAACATGGCACCGCATATTGCGACAAATATATTGAACTTCCTTCACTACCTAGGCAGGGTACATGCAGTAGAATCAATACGTTACGTCATAGAGTGTGGTCAACAAGTCGGTATTAAGGTGCTACTTGATCCTAGAAACAAGCAGGCAACCTTGGTTATGCTTGCTAGGGGGTGTCGAATCATCTATTAGCTTACGACTGCACGTCTGTTGAATTTCCAAATATTGGCGTTTATCTTCGCTTACCTAACAGATATACGGGCAAATAGCATAAACACTACGTGGGATAACATGATGCCTAAAAAGGCAACTTTCTAATTACACACTCGAAACTGCCCAACGTTGTCTCCAGGATAATCTGGCACAGAATACGATTTTATTGTCCAGATGAGTTTGTATTAGAGTCTAAAAGGCAAGCTTACGGCTCCAAAGCTCTTTGGCCTCTTCGCCCGTAAGAAAAGAGATCCCTCCAAAGTCTTTGTCTCTGTGTACTTCCACACGCGAAAAACATGCCGAAACTGATTGAGAGTTCACAAGCAAACACTCCGAGACACCAGAATCCACCCAGGCCCACAACCAACCCCTTTAGATAT
The DNA here is from genome assembly GCA_037356095.1 of Xylaria sp. Z21. Classification (NCBI taxonomy): domain Eukaryota; kingdom Fungi; phylum Ascomycota; class Sordariomycetes; order Xylariales; family Xylariaceae; genus Xylaria; species Xylaria sp. Z21. The sequence continues at coordinate 265,071 of JBAWJX010000007.1, read as the reverse complement.
CACGAGTTGTACTGTAGGGGAAATTTTTACTCAGCAGCCTTAGGCTCCTCAGCGGCAGCCTCGGCGGGCTTCTCGGCCTCTTGGGCGGGAGGCGCAGCAGCTTCCGTAGGTGGCTCGGCCTCGGAAGAAGTCCAGAGGGTCTGGTTGCAACAGTTAGTAAACTGTATATCAAATAATCGTTCAAAAGACGTACCAAGTTGTCACGTAGAAGTTGCATGATGAGGGTCGAGTCCTTGTAGCTCTCCTCACTCAGGGTATCAAGCTCTATAATTCAAAATTAGTATATACAGGCACCGCATGGCCGAAATCATCACGTACCAGCAATCGCATCATCAAATGCCTGCTTGGCAAGATGGCAAGCTTGATCCGGGGCGTTCAAGATCTCGTAATAGAACACGGAGAAGTTAAGGGCAAGACCCAGGCGGATGGGGTGCGTGGGAGGGAGCTCAGTTTGAGCAACCTCGGTGGCAGCCTTGTAAGCCTCGAGGGACTTGTCTGCGGACTCCTTACGTCGGTCACCGACGGCGAATTCGGCGAGGTAACGGTGGTAGTCGCCCTTCCTACACAAAAAAAAAAAAAAAACATTAATATCATGTTGAGGCTTAAGAAGCAACTTGACTATAATTTTATCCTCGAGTCTGAGTGTTAAGAGACCGGGCACCTACATCTTGTGGTAGAAGACCTTGGACTCGCCGGACTTGGCAGAGGGGATGAGGTGCTGGTTGAGGACGTCGAGGATATCGTCGCAGATCTTTGCAAGCTCGGCCTCAATCTTCTGGCGGTATTCTTTGATCAAGCCAACTTGGGACGAGTTGCCCTTGGACTCCTCCTTCTGCTCAATGGAGGTGACAATTCTCCAAGAAGCACGGCGAGCACCGATGACGTTCTTGTAGGCAACGGAAAGGAGGTTGCGCTCCTCGACGGTGAGGTCACGGTCTTCGGAAGCGATGATCTTCATGTTCTCGACCATTTCTAGTGAGGAGTCAATGGGGGCGTCTTCGGAGATTTAAAAGGTGTACCATTTTGACAACATACCCTCGTATCGCTCAGCCTGTTCGGCCAGCTTGGCGAGATACACAGCATCCTCGTGACCCATCTTGTCGACGTGGTGTTCGGTGGAATCGAGACTGTAGGTTGAGCTGATGTTAGTAGAAATGAGGAGGCCTGGCAACGTAATTTAAAAACAAAGATGCAGTGGAGGTGGAGGTCAAAGGCAGACCGAAACCAGAGAGTGCGCAGACGGGCGATGCAGATATAGGTGTGAAGTGTGCTCAAGACCGGGCGCGGTCGCAGGGTTTGGATAATGTAATGTTTTGGGATACAAGTCACAACCAGAAGGCGCGCTCTGATCGTTCGCAAAGGAAAAGGGAAAAGGGGATCGGGGGCGGATCAAGCTGGAAATCAGAAATCCATGTGAGCAACAGAGATGAAGCCCCCCGCAATGAGTGGGGTTTGCGCCTACCGCTAAAAGGCGAGTTACGCGTGAGCGAGACGTGATGAACAAGCGCAGCGCTCGTCGCGTGGAGGAATTGAGAGTGATGATAAGCAGCAGAAAGCCGGGGGAGTTTGAGATGGCGGACAGGAACGTGTCTGCGAGCCTGCGACGGTGACTACGGCCGACAGACGAGGCGGTCGAGTGCGGATGTGGGCGAGGGCGAGGGCGATGACGACAGGTGCAGCCAGGCGGGAGAGGGACGGGGAAATTCTGGGTTGCAGAACAGGGAAGGGGGACGTTACAGCAACACAGAAGTATACAGCAGAGCAGGAGGACGGATGCGAGAGCCGGAGACAACACGTACCTGAGTGTGGATTGAGTTTTTTTGGTGGTTGGTAGAAAAGTGTAGAGCTGGTGGTGACAGGAAAATGCCTTGCGCAGATGGTGATGTACAAGAGAGGAACAAGGAGGCGCAAAATTAAAGAAGGGAAAAGGGAGAGAGGGAACTGAGCAAGAGAGAGCCCTGGAAGGTGAATGAGGTCTTGCGTTCCTGGCCTGTAGGTACCTACTCCGGTAGTGCTCTGGCGAGTGGAGGGGTAGTGCAGCAGTGGTGTAATGCCGACCTAAGTGCGCGGCGGTTGCTGCTAGGGAAACAGCAGGCAGCCTACTACTACTACCACCTTGGCTCCCTCTACAGAAATGTACCTACCAAAATACCTCCTACCCACGCTAGGTACCCAGGTACCTAATCCTACCGGCGGGGTGACACGCCCCCAACAACATTATCACCTGGTAGAGCAGTCTTGGGAGGTACCTAAATCAGCTTTGGGAGTATTTGTCGCTTTGTCACACCTAGTAGTGACTTCCTGCTGCTGGGCTGCAACGCGAATGTAGAAGTATTTTCTTGTAACTAATACTAAGCGAGAAGAAGACGTCACCTGGAGCTCCCACGTGCCGTCCTTCTTATTGTTGTGAGTGACCTTCAGGCTGTGAAAGGCCTTGCATTCCTGATTCCTCTTTACCAATCTGTCTTCAGTGCTATGCTCCTAAATACACTAATTTTCCAAATAATAACACAATCTTCTTTGTTTGTTTTTCCAAGGCTGAGTTCGTATCATGGTTATCTTATGATCTCATATATCATCCTGGCGTACTGCTCTAGCCTAAGTGCAGGTCTTCTAAGCCACTTTCTGATACAGTATATTCCGATATATTTCTTATAGCTACTACAGCTTGTCAATCATAGAGAGGTTCAGTATGCCTTCAGTACTATCTACGCGTGTTGTTTCAAGCAGCCACCGAGCATGTACTTAGTTCTCTGTATGCCTCACTCTGAGTATTGACAGTCATCAAAAGACCCTGGAGCCTAAGTGTGTATTAGGTAGAAACATTCTAGCCAGGCTACGTCTCCATGTAGGACTAATCGTCCCAAGGCTCTGAAAGACTATATAGGGATCGCAAGTTTATAAGAGTCTAAGCCAGGCACCGTCGTAGCAAAACGAGGCAAAGTTGGATCGTCAACAAAAGGGGCCAATCAGACGAATGAACAGAGATTTAAGGCGACCTCCGAAGCATGAGCCACGACATTCCCGGGTTTGTAGTGCATGAATGACATCTTCACCTCGCTCTACGTCAGCGTATCATCCGTGACAACTAGTAGCGGGCGATCCATACTATAACACGGGCCAAGACAGGGGAATGCCCATCCCGAACTTAGCCAGCCCCTCAGCTTTGTTGCAAACCGCACTGACTGCATTGGTAGTTTGGTTCGAAGCATATTCCAAACTATGAACTCGACTGTAGTAGAGCCCCCAGCTTTTTCAGCGTGGTCATGGGAGATGCCGGGCCATGGTGAAAGAATTAGGCATAGATTAGAAAAAATACCGGTGCACGCGATCTGCCAAGCGATCCTTGTACTCGGACTAAGTATATCAGATATTAGCTAAGTATGCCCAACTGTGTAACCACGTTCAATGCGCACCCGATTTTTGCCACAAGCCTCGCCGTCATTGGTCGCGCGATCTCTCCTATATCAGATCAGTACTTACTCCAACGCCATGCATTAACACAGATACTGTCAAGCGAAAGATAGAGTGTGTACAGTAGGGTATATCGTCCTATCCTAAACCACAGAAAATCCTATAATATCCTCGACCCCAAAAAGATACCTTGGCTATATCTGGAGTACGTAAAATCCCCCACCAAAGTACCGACGCAATGTTGTGCACGTTTATGTAGGCGGGTGGTCAATATGCACTAGGAAAAGAAAACAGACTGCTCAGACCCCCACCAAGTGCCATACGGAGATTTTTGGGTATTTTCCAAACATTGCATAACCCGTCTAGTCTACGAAGTAGATTCTCTACAATACTAATAGTAGAATATTCCTTGAAGACTTGGCCAATTATCAGCATCTATCTATTCATCGTCGAGAGAGCGCTAAACCTATCTTGTCGGGCGCCTCGATAGTAAGTAGGTAATAGTAGTAAAACCGACTACCGAGAAATGGCCTGAGGTTTCGAGCTCCACTCCGCCGTAACCCGACCTCAGGCGAGGGACAAAGCTCTGACCTATCAATCAGCTGTTCAATCACCGTCAACTAACTGCCTCAATCTCTCGACAGGCTAGCAACAGCTGCGTCATTCCACCACACCTGCGCTCTAACCCGCCGAAATCAACTCAACAACACACCACCGAGGTAAGCAATGCTTCTATGGCCTTCGAATTCGACGTTGATAAATTCCCATGGTCGGCGGTATATGTATTTGGTTCGATGTGATACTACCTATAATGCCCCAATTGGCAACGCCATTTACCTATACCTCATAGCCCCCTCCTCAATGCCACTTCCCAAACAATCAAAGTAAATATCTTGCAAAGCACGTCAGCTAATAAGAGCCTCACTTCTTCGCCCCAGTGTCGAAAATGTTCCGCCAGACCCTCGCCAAGATCCCCTCTCGAGGTCTTGCGACTCCCGCGACTTCCCGAGCTTTCACAACCACTCTACGAGCCATGAGTGCCGGCGACACCGGTGCTCCCCCCAAGACGGGTGGCCAGGGGTACGTTCCCTCTTCTACGAGCCTACATCCAATTCCTCAAGACGTGCGGCTTCGTTGCCCTTCCCCATCATGCGCATAGTGCGGGGAGAAAGAATGCCGCGGGGCAAGGGATAGCAGCAGCAGCCGGTGGCCAGGTCTCAGCACGAATTGCCGCCGGGGGGCATAACGAGCTCCTATCTTTCAACCCCTTTCCCGTTCGCCGAAAGAGCCGAAAGAAAACAACAAGACTAACTTAAATCCCTTATAACAGAGACGCTTTCCAGCGCCGAGAGAAAGCCAACGAGGACTACGCTATCCGCCAGCGTGAGAAGGAGAAGCTCCTAGAGCTCCGCAAGAAGCTCGCCGAGCAGCAGGATCACCTAAAGAAGCTGTCCGACCACATGTAAGTTTTTCCCTCCGTCCGGGATTCTTTAGATATATCCCGTATCCATCGGTTGATAATATCGCTACGCTTTCTAACAAAGAATAAAAAACTAACGAGTGTCTTTCTCACAGTGACGAATTGACCAAGGAGCAAGGCGGTGAGAAAAATTAACTCCGCGTTGACCCAGCGCGTAATTTCCCGATAGCTTCGGTTGGGCATGGAACTAGGCTGTAGATTACTAGTTATGGGTTAAGGGAAAGGGAAATCAAAACATCTCTTTAGCCACCGATTTCTTCGAGACTAGGTGTAGTGTACATATACAATTTCCGCATGTCCTGAGGATTTCCGAATTCTCGAATAGCAAAGCGCCTCTCGCCTCTAATCACATGCCGCCATTGCTTTTTTCAATGCTATTAGTTGGTACTTCCGTCCTTCAGTGAACCCCAAATTTCGCCTGCACCTGATACATGCTGTCTTACAACGACGCAGTTTGGTTACTTAATTCACGTAAAACTCATCTACGTCCCATGTAATACCGAAAGCTATCCACATTATCCTGTTCAAGACCCCCGTATTGACTGCCAATCTGGCTGCTCGTCTTCTGTGCGGCCGTGACCTTGGCTTGCAGTGCTGCAGCATTCGTATCGATCCATTGAAGCTGCGTGAGATGCCCATTCAGAACACGTACAATCTGACTCAACTAGAGTACCTGTCAGTAAATATACCTCGGAAGAAAAAGATAATTATCGAAGCGTACCGGATCATCGGGCTTGCTGCCCTTACTAACAGTCCCAGAGATGTCATTAATCTCCTTGATCATCTTAGTCAAGTCTCGGCCCATCTCGTCCAGACGTTCCGTGATTTTCTCGGCCAGCTTATATGTACGCTCCCGTTCTTGGTCGGGGCCGGACAGTTGCTCACCGGAGCCGAATTGCTTAGAAAATAGTGTGTCTACCTCGGCCTCGTACTTGTCCAGCCAAGACTCTAGTTCGTCCTGCTGACTCTCCACGGTTACCAAGTGACGCTCAACTTCACGACTGGCCTTCTCTGCATCGAACGTATTAAGATAGAGCTGTTGAATCTTATCGCCATTCTCGACTAGTAAACGATCCCAAGCTGCTACTTGAGTAGCCTGTTCTTTGAACTCCTTCTGATATTTGGATAAATCAGTAGCCCAGCGGTTCAGAATCTCATCCATGGTCCTATTCTTTAGGCGGGCCATGGAGGAAGTTGGGCCGCTAGTTGATGCGCCCAGGTTATTAGTCTGAGATGCCGTAGGCTTGGGTGCAGTTGATTCTACAGCTGGTGTTGTCTTGGCATTGTTGTTAAAGAGTGAGCCCGCCGCGGGTGCCGTAGTAGTAGTGGCAGAGGCTGTAGTGGTAGGGGCAGAGGCACCGCTGGGAGCTGGTGTGTTAGTAGTTGGGGCCGCGGTTGTGGTTGCGGAAGGGGCCGCACTCGACGCCGGCGGTGCACCGAATAGACTTGCTGGCTTTGCAGCTTCTGAAGTGGCGCCGGTGGTAGCGGGCTTCCCAAACTGGAGCTTTGGGGGTTCGGTGGTGGTTGCGCCGGCTGCAGGCTTGTTTGCATTTCCGAAAAGTGAGAGGGCTGGCGTCGCGGTAGGTGCAGGTGTCAAAGAACTAGGCGTCTGGCCTGCGCCTGCGCCGGCAACGCTGAGGAATGGTGAGCTTCCTGATGGGGCTGAAGCAGTGGCATTCCCGAACAAAGAAGCGGGCTTGGCTGCTGGAGTGGCAGACTCGGCAGGCTTCGATTGACCTTGTTGTGCGAAAAGTGAAAGACCGCTCGACACGCCCGCAGGGCCGGCGCCCTCGGTAGTCGCTGGTTTTGCACCGAACATCGAAGCTGGCTCGGCAGGCTTAGTAGCGCCAAAGAGAGACGTAGCTGCAGCTGGTTTCTGAGACTGACTAGCAGCGGGGAATAACGAAGTGGTTGCTGGTTGGGTTGTTGCCGGCTTTGGCTGTGAGCTAGCCGCGCTGGCAAACAAGCTGGGCGTTTGGTTCTCCCTTTTTTCGCCTTGCGCAGCAGGGGGGAACAAGGATGAGTTACTCGGTGCGGCAGCGGTGGTACCGAAAAGACCTGCCCCACTGGGCGGCTTGGAAGTATTTGCTGGAGGCGCACCAGCGGGTGTTGTGGAATTAAGGGAGAACGCGGGTTTTGCGGGTGTTGCCTGGGTAGTGGACGTGGTGTTAGAGCCTGTGTTACCAAACAGAGAGCCTCCTGTGGTACCGCCGCCTCCTCCCCCGAACAGACCACCCGGCTTGTTGGCACCTGCTCCCTGATTAGCCGCAGGGTTCTCCTGCTTGAAACCACCGCCGGCAAAGGCAGTGGTCGTCGGTGTCGTACTCGCTGTAGTGGCACTCAGAGCTGATGGCGTGCCACCAAAGATACTAGTACTCGTCCCCGTCCCCGTAGATGTTGCCGCCGGTTTGCTTCCGAACATAGTGTTGCTTGTGGGTGTTAGCGATGAGCCTCCAAAAAGACCGCCGCTAGTACCTCCACCCAAGGACGGTGTGGATGAAGCAGGGGCAGCGCTGCTCGTGGCTCCGAACATCGATTTCTGTTCGCCCGGCTTCGCGCCTGCGCTACCAAACAAACCACCGCTTGGGGTGCCCAACGAAGCAGGTGTGGTACTGTTGCCACCACCGGCCACACTTCCGAAGGAGAAAGTAGGAACGCTTTTCGCTTGACCGGCGAAAAGGCCGCCCGGCGTGGTAGTTGTCGACGATGCAAACAATCCACCGCTAGCTGGTGCGCTGGAGGTGGTTGCGTTATTGTTGGGTTGCCCCGAAGAGCTGGAGGCGCCAAACAGAGACATGATGCGGTTCTGCTGCTGCTCGTTCCGCGAGAGTGCAGCTAGCTCGGTCACGGAGGCGGTTGGCTATATCTGTGAAGGTGGAATGTTGAGAGTTCAATCGGCGGCCCTGAAAGACAAGCAGGCAATCATGCCCAGGCCACAGGCAAAGGCAATCGATAGGCTTGATTAGATTGGGGTGGTCGGTGAACGAATGGGCGTCTCACTTCGTAGATGGAGGCGGAAGGGAACGCGTAAAGGGTGCAGTTGGTCCCGCAGAGGTACACAGTCGATGGATGAGACGAGAACGCAGTTAGGACTCTTGGGCTGCCCAGCACCTCCGTCACTTTGAACAATCTAGAAAATATCTACACTGCCGACACCTTACATCAGGCACGGCCAACTTTTTGCGCGAAAGCTCATCAGCAAGCAAGCTGGTACGCTACGCGCCGCTACAGGCAGCTGGATCATTTGAACCAGTTGGTTGGCAGCTGTCCCAGGGTCTGAAGCTTGAGCCACAGCAAGACTAACAGACAGTGTCTACTGCACAAACAGCACTGTATCTCCTGCATATCGCCACACATAGCAACTACCAATTAATTAATTATGTACAGTAAGCAAGTATATATGCACACGGTATGTAGTGCTACCTACTGTAAAGATACCTAGGCTTTGTCTCTGGAGCTTTCCCATTAGGTTATAGAATTGTCCCGAGCGGTCTAGACCATTTATGTATGCTGTAGGTCGATCAATTCAGAGGTAACCATGCCTGTTGCTGCACCTCTCCTATACCTGTAACCTACTGTACATTGGACCAAGCGTGCTCCTCCAGCTTCATCGTCCGATACCTATCCAATGTTTCCGATCCCCTAACCACACTCCCGATCTTGAGCGTTATCCTCAAGGGAGCAGAGTTAGTCAGGGTCCTATTAATTTAGTTTTCTTTCGGAACAGGTCCCTACTTGCTATCAGCGTCAATTAACATCAACCCTTAACACTCGGTCCATCTCCTTCCAAGTTGCTCTACGCCCCAATCCATTAGCTACCACCTAGGTCCTACGTAGACACAGTATTCTTTGCCTCTGCCCGCCGACCTGCGACTCAGCTACTCTACCCCTCAACCGTCCTGTGTTACCACGCCTAAACATTCAACCCTAATACCGTCCTACGTCTCAACCACTTCTCGAGTCACGATCGCAAGCGTGCAATACAGTACCGTATTGAGGCCTAGTATCTGGTCACTACGTCTCCCGACATGTCTGGGGAGCGCAGACTTTCCACCAGTCTCGAGGCGCCTGAGAGGACGGGGACTGAAGACCCCGGTGCGCACGAGCTAGGTCAGCATATGTCCTTCGACTGGTGTCTCCTCCCGTGGCCTAACATGAGTTGCTGCAGAAGGTTCCGATTCAGACGAGCACTATTCTGATGCTCAGTCTTCCCCTGGGAATAGTACTGGGGCCGCTTCTCCTGTACCTAAAACTCGAGTCGAGAAAGTAGACGACGAACCCTCCTACGGAGAAGTCCCCGGTACCGAAGCCTACGACAAGCGGACAGAGGACGCCTCACCTGATGAGATAGCAATTGTGCAAGACGAACAGTCTCCGCCTACGCCTGGCCAGAACGCCGCGTCCGGGAGCGCAACGATTCCCAAAACGGTCGTCGATGAGACAGATGATGTCCCTGGATCTTCGACTCACGACCATCACGACCACATGCATCAAGCAGATGCTGCGCCAGATATCATTCGGAAGCCGGACGGCACTAACAAGGCCAGCCCTCCCCTAGACGCCAACACACAAGACACCGGTACGACAGCCAAGCCCTCTTAAAATCCACACTGCGATTGACCGTGCCTTCGTAGATGACACGGCCGTAAATCAAGCTCTGAAATCCCCGTCCACACACAGACGGAGGAAATCTTCAGCAGCCAAATCAGTAACGAGTCTTGACGACAATGAGACAAATGACGATGATGACGATTTTGGTGACGACTTTGACGACTTTGAAGAGGGCGACGAAGATGCGGATTTCGGCGAATTTGATGACGGCTTTCAGCAGGCCGAAGCATCTGCAGCCGCTCAATCACTAGCAAACCAGCCACAAGTCTCTATACCCTCCTTTGTGTGTTTAGTACCCTCCTTAGATAGCATTATCACAGATATACTAACATTTTATGTGCCCAAAGCCAATATTAGATCTTGATGGGCTAGACACTGAAGACATATTGGTCACCTCCAAGCCCTACTTGGATGCACTGTATCCACCTGACGTACTCGACATTGCCCCCCTACCCTCACCACCAAACGATAATCCCATATTTTTCAACCCAAGAAGCGCATCCCTATGGTCACAGTTGGCCGCGCCACCCCCTCTTCAACCTCCTGACTGGATCCGTTCACGGATCAGAAGACTTTTCTTAGTGTCGCTTGGAGTGCCTGTAGATTTAGACGAGATCCTCCCCGCGTCTAAGCAGAAGAAACTTGTTCTACCGTCTCTTCACCGAGTCACGTCAACGGGCTCGCTCCGGACTTCGACAGACTCACGCTCTGTGTCCCGACTACGGAAATCAGACGCCAACGGATCGTCCGTCTCGGTCGACTCACAGGGCAAGGAGAAACCCAGATCCAGCTCGAAAAAGCGAAAAGTGTCTCCTCAAATTCCCGAATTCGACTTAGTTGCCGCGAAACAATTATGCGCCACGACAGAAGAGGCTCTAAGGGGAATGACAGACATCGAACTTCAGCAACACGTGAAGAAGCTTAAAGAAATGGAGGTATTGGCAAACGAAGTACACGAGTTTTGGAAGAAGCGCACAGACGAGAAAATCGGCGACAGAGAAGCGTTTGAAGGCGTAATAGAAAACCTGGTGAAGCACGCGCGGAAGACGAGGAAATAACGAAGGATACCCGAAATGAATACAATCTAATAATAACCTAATACGTACGTACATACCAAGATGCGGTGGCACGTCCTTATGTTTGTGCACCATCCAGATTACTCCTTCATAGTAGGGTGTTACAATAGTCTAAAAAGGCACCCTCCCCAGATATCTAAAGGCATCGTACCACACGATACAGGATACGATATCCGTAGGCAATAAATAAAACGTACAAAATAACATAAAAGGAAGAATTATGTCACGTGACATATAATCGCCTATGCATAATAATTTACCACTACCCAGTACCACCACTTGCTTACTGTGTAGAAAGTAGAAAATAAATATTTTTAGGCAAGAAAAAACTCAGAGTGATCCAGTTTGAAGAGAAGCAGAGCTAAGTAAAAAAAAAATGACCTCGCTGGGGGTCGAACCCAGAATCTCCTGATTATCGTGCACGTCCAGTTTGAAATCTCAACGCTGAAGCCGCTGTCGTAGTCAGACGCCTTGCCATTGGGCCACGAGGCCAATTGAATTGATCGTGCCTGCTTGCGAACGAGTCAAGTGCCTTGCTCGTTGGAGACACCATGTCCTAGCTCTGTTTAAGTAAATAGTAAGGTAGATCGCTGGGTTAGGGGACTTAGTTTAGCCCTATTTGCGCGCTGGATCGCCGATGCGGACCGTCCGTGGTCGACCGAGCACGGAGCAATGGTACTATCGGGCCACTTTTTCAGTCATAGCGATATGATGTTAGACTGGGACATATATCTGAGACAGAGCGACACCTAGACATGACAGTTGGCACGCAAATGATCGGGCTTACAGGCGTTATCCTGGTAGCATTTTGGTCATCCTCAGGTCGATCCAATCAGACGGGTCCGTTTTTCAAGGATCAACGCAGGCTCCGGACCCCGTGATTCTTGATTCTATCATGGTTCGGATATTGTACCATATGGCGACTTTACTTCGCATCAGGCTATTAACCAGCAATTACGTTGGCTACTCTGCAATCATACCAATTTACGAACGTATGATTTACCAGACATTAAACAGGCAATTCCAGGCTTGACCTAGGAGCAGAGAAGTACTAGGATAGAAAGCAGGTGGTTAAAAGGGGATACCGTATACACAGTCTCGGTCAGTCTACGAACTACAAAGTGCCCGTCTTCAACAGCGCCTTACCACGACAATGTGTTATTTAACCGTCCCGATAGACGATCACCTCTGAATAGTATACCAAGGAGACAACGAAAGCGCGGTATATATAGGACGCAGTCGATGCTTCTTACTTCACTTTCGCCTACTTCGTATATCAGTCAAGCGTCATAAGACTGCCTAGGTAGCCGACGGGCGACTCGTCTTAACTGGAACGAATTTCGACATAAAAGGCTCACAGTTTCGCACATTGCGGAAGAGAGATGCTTGCGCCGCGATGTGCTTCGCTTGTGAGACTCTACTCTAAGTTTAGGGTAGCATCAGCCCTAGTCACTTTATACTTTCACTACATCTAACCTACTAGGCTCAACCATAAGCCAGTCACATAGTATATAAGCTCAGATAGCATAGTAGTCCAGTAAAGAATAACGGCCGTGCTGGTGCGGTCTAGCGAAGTATCTTTACAAAATATCATTACAGAGCATCGTTAGGCCTAGGGGTTCGATTCCCCCGATGGTCAAAACCTTGACATTATTTTTCTTTTTGTTTCTCCTCATCATTTAACTATGCCTCCTGCTCCTTTATTACTATTTACCTTATGAGTTACATGCGTAATCTACACGATTATATTCGGAACTACCTTCTTTCTGCCTTTACCTTACATAAACATAAGTAGCCAGGGTGGGAACTGGATGAAGGGTTATTATGAGTCTTGACGTCCGAGGCTCTGATGTAGGTATATTCGAGAGAATGTCCGCCTAGGCTGAATGCCGAATGCTATGAAACACGGCTATCTTCGCAGTAGTTTCCGGGTCATGTAAGATAAGCCCAACGCATGCCCACATACATATGTCCCCTATATAACTTGTGCCATGCGGTAAGCACTGCCAGTACCTTTTATGTATCGTCTTGTTAGTACATACATACGTGCATTTGCTGCTGATCGTCGAGTTGGAACCTATGTAGACGAGATATAGACTGCAAGATATTACTCGTAACGCAACCTTCATATCGATCACAGATGCTTTCGTCCGTTGAAGAGTCTTGGCGCGCAGCAAAGTGTCAAAGAGTTGGGTTTCTATTCTCGGCTCCCCTCGTGATTTAGCACATGATGACCGCAGGTGTAAACCTACTTGGGCAATTCTGAGATGGAGGGTATAACCGGGTAGCTACTGCAAGGTTTGACCTATATCATCGATCGCCCTACGTCAAGAAGCCTTCACATGTTTCGCGGCACTTCCAGACCCCTTTCGTTGAAACACAAGAAGAATGTTGTTCGTCGATGCAGTCAGCACAGACAGCTAATAGCATCTTAGACTAGAGTAGTTGGTTCTCTATACCCCACGATTGAGTCCACGACCTTGGCGGGAAGGTCGGGATGCCAAGATTTACGAATACCTTCATTTGCATAAGGCTAAGTCTATATTCAATCTGGGGTGGCGAAGAGGCTCTTTAGCCTCATGATCATCGGCTGCGTCACCCCCAAGGGCGTCTTTGGATAGTTAGCGATAGATCTAGTTGGTCGAGTCGATGATCGTGGGAAGTTGGTATAGCCTTGAATAAGTAGTATAATACTGTAGTGCTACACAATATTACGACCCAAAGACTGCTAGCACATATCTAGGTAGCTTCACATTACCTACATATACTGGGTATGGCCGATAGGTTCTATAAATATATTTGTGGTGTGTAGATATGCTGAAAGAGTGTGGTTGTGCCTCGGTGTCAGACGGTTTAGATCGCGCGTTGGTCTCAATACCATCTACCTACATAGATAATGATGATACACACATGCTATCTTAGCTATGGTAGGTTAGGTAAGACTTGTCCAACGTGCCAGTCGAGGGACCATGCAGCCGACGATGATGGCCACCAGAGCGATCGGGTCGCAGTGAGCGTGTCCTTAGTCCGTCCGTTGACGGGCTGTTCCATACCGATAGTGGCGCCATCTAGACAGAGGATGCAACTTTGTATGTATTCACTTTCACATCAATACAAGGCCCACATGCATCGCTCATTGGGCGTCTCTGCGGGATTTTGGGAGGGGGAGATGAGAGAGGCTGGATCTTGCCGTTCGCTTGTCCGCATTGAGGCCCTTACCGACAATTATCTAGGTAGTGTACCTGGATACCATGCCACTACCCTGCCATTATCCTACCTTACCGCCCAGACTCAGAGCACACAGCGCTGATCGATGCAAGTGGTTGGCGACATCACGTCTTGGGGTGCTGTGATTGGCCCATGCTCGCGCACTTGCGTGCAGCACACAGACTGTTTCTACCTATGAGATGCGAGGATCGTCGACCGGGGTAGCTTAGCGTGCCTGCGAAGCGCCCTGCTCAACGGCCCCGCCCATCCCCTGCAAGATGTTTCGCCAATCACGGCCGTTTCTCCAACTCTCCGCTCGATGCCGGGAGGGGCCCCCCTGGCTCGGATCCTTGTCACCCTCGAGCCATTCGACCACTCATTCAGCCGTCGTCCACGACTCCATCAGAAAATCACCATTCCAACTGGTTGGGGACTTTATCGGTTGTAATGATGGGGGCGGTAACGCCAAATCCAATATGCCTTCCGTGGGCAGTACCCCCGGGCGATAGGATAGTGACCGTTGGTCTACCTATATACCTAATACCAATGCGTATATCGCCTGTACGGACCGTGGACGAGAAGAGAGTTAGGTAGCTTCTTGGCTAGGTCTACGTAGTAAGAGTACGTACGGAACACCGAGTATCATTCTTGCGATGCCAGGGACTATGCGTGCCTATGTTCTCGGTATTCTTCTGGATAGGTAGTACATAGTACGATCCCCTCCCCTCACTCACGAAATATACCGCCTTTCCTACTCTATTCCTCACCACCGAAACCTCAGTCGTCCTTGATCTACCTGTGCCTGCGTTTTGGAACCTGCGACTTGTTCCAGCGGTACGTGAAGCTCGAGCTGATTTGCTAGTTCCAGAGTCTCGATTCAACCAAGTCATTGTGCGGCGTCAGCCCGTTACCCACGGCGTCTACCCGCACTAGACTCGCCCACTCGAGATTGGGGTTGATCCTAACCGCCCTATCAGACGCTCTCCCTTGGACGTGCCACTGGAACCCTGTCCCGCTGTGAGTGATCCCATTGCATGTGCGCGGTGTGCCATCCCCACCGACCGTCTACGCAGAAGCCTCAGAGAAGGTCGAATGAGCTCCCAGAAAGCCCGAGGGCGCTTATTCAAAACCTATACCTTCTTCCCGTCTCCGGTCTCGAGGACTCCCTTTCTCGATAGCTGGTCTCCATACTCTTTTTTCTTCTCAAAATTGCTTCGTTCTATCCCGAACCACATATCAAGAGACTTGGTTCGTGAAGCACTTCTGACCGTACTGGTAGTCGACTCGCAGGGACGAGCGATTGTTCTTGTCTTTCTTCTTCGCACCACATTACACACACAAAATCACAATGGCTTCCCAGGATGAGAAGAGGCGCCCTTCCGCCCTCAATATGACCCCGTCACGGTCATCGTCAACAGATGGATCATTTACTACCACATCCTCACTGAAGCCGCCAAGGACTCCCAGGTTCGCAGAGGCCACCACAGTACACTCTCCCATCGAGCCACAAACCAGCAACCCATTCAGCAGCCGGGATGACACCTCACAAGTCATACAAGCCCAGCCGGCCGATGTAGGCTTCGGATACATCAATGATGATACCCGGACACAAACAGTCAACATGCCTATGACACCGAAATCTCCACTAAAGAGTGCCATGAAAGCACCCGGCACACCAGGAAAGAGACTAGAAAATCCTCTGAGCCCAACATTTAGAGAAGAGGACATCCTCGAATCTAGAGAAAAGGACACCGAAGCAGCGCAAAGGAAAGATGTGGTAAGTATTAATGAGCAAGAGATGTATATTGTCTTACTAAATGCTCTATAGGGTCTAAAATATAAGGTCAGGATGGCCAAGTTCGCCCTTCGCGGTATTAGCTTCAGCTGCAGCTTGATCATCATCTCCCTGCTTGCAGTTTCCTTCAACATATTCCGTACGACACATAACCTTGCGGCACAGAGCGGCCTGCCTGCATGGGCAGAAGGCACCCAACTGTGGCCCCAGGTCGTCGTTCTTTCAGTTTCTGGCGTCAATCTTTTCCTTTGTATTCTCATCTTTGTCGGCTATCTCAGGGGAGGCCACCACCGAGCAGAGAAAGTCGGCGTTTACTACACTCTATTTGCAGTTGGATGGTTTATTGCCTCGTCGGTCCTGTGGGCTGCTGCTGCCGGTATCCTTCAGTTCACCCGCAACAATAGCAACAATAAGGACATGTGGGGATGGTCTTGCGTCGAGAACAAGAGAGCTGAAGTCTTCTCGCAAAAGGTTGACTATGCGCTTGTCTGCCGGCTTCAGGTGAGTTCGCATACCCCTTACACAATTGGTTTGAGGTCTTGGCTACAGCTGCTAACTGACTCGTTTCAAAAATAGAACTGGTCTTTGATCTGCGCTCTTATCGAAATCGTTCTTGATGTGTTTACTATTACACTCTACAGCGTTGTCTTCTATCGATACATCACGAAGCGCAAGTTGACTAAGTCGATGGACATGCGCGATCGCGCCCGCTCGGACTTGTACCTAGCGCAGCTGCGCTCGCAGTCAGCCCCCAACACACCGGGCTTCGGTCCTAAGTCGCCTTCTTTCTCACAATACGCAATGTCGCCGCGATTCCCTCCTTCAACTTACAACTCCCTCACCGAGATCACCGCGGCGCCGAGCTTCACTCCCGGCCCCCAGGCCGCTGAACCAACATCCTCTTTCGCTGCCAAACCCGCCGAGAAGCCCTTCAAGCTCCAGGCCCCGCCCAGCAAGGCACGCTCCGCCACCCCCAAGGTTGCACAGGGTGCTTTCGGATCCCCAACAACCACCTCTCCCCCCGAAAATAGCTTCACTGCCGTAGCACCTGGCGAGCAGCAATACGCCGCCGTGCCGATTCCCGGCGCATACGCAGACGCCGTCATTAAGAGTCCACCTCCCGCACAGACAAATTTCGGATATTCATCGAGGTGACGTGATGATACACGAGACATGGGATCGGATGCTATGAGCTAGATGAAGGAGGATGACATGGGCGATACGACGGTGGGGGGCTGGTTTCTTTTGTACAGCAATTATATACCTGCTGTACGTCGGCGGCTGTGGATTTGGTGCTTTTTTTCTCGCGATTATATATACCCCACGCGCGAGCAGTTTGAGCGAGGGGCTCTGCGCGCGGCGTTTTGACGGAGTTCTACTGGATTAATCTATTGGGATGGGGACGAGATACCTCTGCGGCTCGAAAAGTCAGTTGGCTGAGCCTTCGCTTATATATATTCCTCTGTCCGACCTATTTAAGTGTAATTATTATATTAGATATAGCACTTCTACTGCTATATCTCTGAGCGAAGAAATTGACAGTTAACTTCTTCTCAAGAGAAAATTCCAACACGTGCCTGCGTCTATATGCATTTTGGTAGGATTATAATTACATCTAGTGCCTTACCCCCAAGTAAGACAATTCAGAGTTCCTTGAACCTGAGCCGCACCACCCCAGGTTAGGCTTAAGCTGTTGACCTTGAGGACTTGCTCCTCTCTTTCTCTCCTTTCATACCCCTTTCGGTTCCGTCGTGGCTATAGATAACCTAGATGAGGCTTTTCGGTGAATTGCTCATAATCAGCAACATGTTGGGAACCTCCACGAATGCCTATCGGCTCTTAGCGAGCGCTTAACTTACCTAAGTTTCAGAAACGAGCTAAGATGAGGCGAGCCTACGATGTGCTTAGCATCTCGGTCCCAACTATCCTTCTACTTCTACCTGCGGTAGGTTGTGCTATCGTAGGCCGTGAACCCCAATATATCAACCCATGCGGTCCGCTTTCACCGTGATCAGCTTTCTGTAGACTGCGGCAGTGACGCTAATTTCAAGTGCACAATTTTACGAGATGATTGATTATCTACTGAGAGACGACGAGGATATAGATATTGGGATGCCACTAATATCATAGAAGGCGCTAACAAGATGTGCGAATAGGAAAGTTGAACGCTACCCAATCCTCCAACACGTCCTCGAAATGTGTTATCCTGGCCTCGGTGCTTGCACTCGGAAGCTTTTCGATGTCAGGCAGCTCTAGCAAGTCGAATGTTGTCGGCTTGGAGGCCACAATGATTTTGATGATATCCTTGCACGAGCCGTAGTCTCTCAACACGCCAGGAACCTTCATCTTAATCTTCCATTCGGATATTTCTAGATCTCTCGCGTAACCTCCGTTTGCAAGTAAATTGGTCCGCGGAGGCATGACTACGTAAGTAGCACCGTGCATTCTTTCAACTTTCCAAAATGGCCCTAAGTCATAAACAAAAATATACAGACCTGTGTCCTTCTTGTTTCTGGTTATCTGTAGGTTTATTATACTGTTGTCCTGTACCTCAATCTGTTCCCCCGGGCTGTAAGGTACCCCTTTAGCACTCATTCGAACCTCAAACGAATTTCGAAAATCATTTGTTGCAAGCTCGTTAGATAGGTTCTTGATCATAGTAAACTGCGCTAGATGCTCTATAATGTTGCAGACATGCTTCGCATCAGTTTGATTCCGGGGTAGAGTTGGTAGGTTAATGACCTTCTGACTGTGCTCGTCTAGAATTTCATATTCCTCGTTGCTGCCAAGTACGACCTTGAGATCGGGCGCTTGTTCCACGTTAACGTGAGCTTCAAGAGACCGCTCCTTCAGCGCAACGAGCCACTCGTCCTTATGCGGTAGATCGGGCGCCAATCGAATATAGAAGTCCGTGAGATATGAGCTGTTGAGTGGTTTGGCGATCCAGCCGGCTAGACTATCTGGGGAGTTTGGCAGCTTTATCTCTGATGTGAGAGGCCCAGTGCGTGTGATCTTCGTGATGAGTCTTTCCTTAGAATCGGGACTTCTTATTAATATATCGAATTTATCGCCATCGCGGAAGCCATGCGCCTTGCCAGCTAGTAGCCTAACCCTTCCTTCATGTTTGGCAATGCCGATAGCCCTTGGTTTACGGTGTGGGTCTACCGGGCCGAAAAACCCCTGGTTCTCGTTTCCGTAGAGCACGGGGTTTTGCGCCGCGCCGGACTCCCGGAAACTGGTGCACAAATGACGATAGATATCCCTGTGACTTCTTCTGAGCCCATTGCCGGATAATGACAAGGCCTTAACTAGTCGAGAGGATAAAGCTCCGTTCCACTGACTTGTCTCTAGCCTTTCTTTGGCGGTCTCGTGAGGCCCGCAGGCAGCAAGTATAGCGTATCGATCTGGGTTCAATAGCCAGTTATCACGCATAGATGCGTCACGTTTTGTAGAGCGGGTAGCTAAAGAAGCGGGACTGTTTTCTAGATCTGATGCTAATATAGAATCCTGCCAGTTATGCGATAGATATCGAGCATTTTCGCCGCTGGTACTGCGGTATACGCTCGCAGAGAAGCAGCAGTCCAAGACGAGAGTGACGACTAGTCCTTTATCTACCATTCCCTTAACGAGACCCGCCAGTCTCGGGCCACGAAGAAATTTCTCTCGGCTGTTATCCTCCTGGATGAGAACCAGCGCCAAGTCCCCGGTGTATAAGTTCGAGATGTCGAAACATGGTTGCATACGGGTTCCGTGGCCTGAGTAGTGAATGTATACGAAGTCCCCGGGGTTTGCTTGGTCCTTGACTGTTTCGAGTGCTGAAACTACATTCTGGTGTGTTGGCCAGTGGTCTGAGCCTTCTTCTAGTAGCTTGACGCTGTCTGGATAGATATTCTTGCTTGCCGTAAAAGTTTGAATATTAGCGAGTTTTAGTTGGCGCCTGAGGCATTCTTCGACCGCTCGGACATCTTGCACGCATCCCTTAAGAGGGCTGATTGGATAGGCGTCGATCCCGATTAAGACCGCGTGATGCGCAATAGCGTCATGGTTATCCATAATCACCGTGTAAGTTTTCTTCTTGCCGGAAGTAATGAAAATGGCGCAAGTTTCCTAACTCAAATCTATAGGTTGATATGAGAACACAATAAATAGTAAGCATAGATAGGACTAGCATCTAGAAGACTCTGCGGAGCGGCTACGTATAGCATTTTAGCCATGCAGAGTCGTGAGACTGATATCAAATACCGAGATCGAAATCCGACTCTATAAGTACCTTAGGGGATTGATACAACTACGGTAAGGCACATGGGCACTAGTTAGGCAGAAAACGCCAAAATGAGGCTGTGAATATAATGCGGCGGGAGCCTGCAAGGTTGACAATATAAGCCGAGTCTCACCAAGTGTTGGTGACGTGGGCGGGTACTATCTAGTAAAAGCGCAGGGTATCCTTCTTTCTTCACGCGGCTTCTAACTGCGCCATGTTGAATTTCTCACCGCCCCTGATCTTAGTGCCGCTTTCGAGGCATAGAGTGTATTCCTGCGCGGAAACTACCGATTCCACGAGGAACGGGCCTTGCCGAGTCCCATCAGAGCTTAGCAAATACACTTTATCTCCAACACTAAATTTAGGAGTCTATATCCCATTAGTGCCTAAGGCTCTCTCGCTTGGGTTGACTCACAGTATGAGAGCCCCTGATATATGGGCGATCTCCTTCCTCTGCCAATAAGAAGTCGTCATGTTTACTCCTGCCTTACGTGTGAAATAATGATAGGCTAACGTGAGTTGGGTTACATACTGGTTTGAAGACATAGTCGTTTTAGGCATATGTCCGAGGATCGATAAGGTCGAAGAGGAATGTTTGCAAGGTGGATTGGCATGCTCACAAGAGTTTTGAAAGTCGGCCCCAAGATCACATTAAATACTAATCTTACGTCATCTCCTACTGATGCCCTGTTCTTGACACATAACAGTGCGAACGCATTTAGTATTCTGCTTTTTACACTTCCGTTCTGCCTCAAATACGCATTTTCCAAGAGAAGAATAGCACCGGAGAATGGAAGGCCTTCGATCTTGTCTTCCCCGTTGGGAGAGTTCGGGTCCTACCGGAGTGAAAGTAAGGAAAAGTATGCGCCTCATTGTCCAGACCCCGGTATTCCCGCTAATTGGCTCAGTTGAGGATTACAAGCCCGGCTACCCTCGATTTTCGGCTCTCATTTCAGCACATGGGCCGTACTTCTTGTCCCGACGCTTTGACAAACTTCGAGCCAGGCTCTTGCTGCTAAAACAAAACCGGCTGTCCATTCTCGAGGAGAAACTTGAGAAGGTTGACCGCGAGGAGGCCTCTCCCTTGTTCCTCGGGAAAATCCAATGCGATCGAAACGAGGAGCGGATTTCTCTTCTATCGGCGATTGAGTCATCTCTTGCTGATTACGGTAATGCAGAAACGAAATATGCAGTGACACCGCTAATAGAGAACAGACCAATTTGCAGAGAGAACGTATCAGATGCTAAGTCGCAACCGCGGTAAGCCACGGGACGTTGAAAGCCTGCAAAATTGGCTGGGTAACACTGGCTGCTTGGCCCGAGAGGATGCCGCATATCTGACACACGACGAAGAGCTGGTGTCCCTGGCTCCCGCGGGGGATAACGCGATGGTGCAGCTTGAGGCCTGGGTAGAGGACAAAATCATTCGCTTTTGGCCGAGCTTCCAAAAGGTACTCATAAGGAGACGTGTAAGGCACTTCAGCAGGCTGACGATTCCATAGGGTGTTAATTTCCAAAACGTCTCAGATGATCCAAACGTATACATCTATTCTAGCCCGCGAGTCCAACAGACTGCCCAAGCGTTATTGCTACTATTGATAGCGCTTCTCCTGCTGGTACCGATTATCATCTGCAACGTCATCAGCACAGCCTCGGGACGTATCGTTATTGTTACGATGTCGATAATTTCTTACCTGCTCATAATTTCTGTGTTGACGAAATCAAAGGCGGTACATCTCGTTACCGCGACAGCGACGTAAGTTAACTTTTTTTTGTCTTCAGTAAGATATAGCTACCACTAACGTAGTGAATAACTCTACTAGTTATGCTACTATTCTCATCGTTTTTGTTTCTGGAAGCTCCGCGATATAAAATTGGCATTGCTTGTTAAGCGGATAGCTGCTACCTACCAGCGAAGAGATTAAGAAACCTAGCCGAAGGGGGGACAGAATATTTTGAAGCCGTGTACGATGTTACTCAAACTACAGGAGCATTCCAAGCCTATGTACCAAAATGGTCATCCCCTTCGCCGTGCGAGTGTGTGACAGACTAGACCTAGTGGCTGTATGCTATATAGTTCTATCGAATATCTTGAAGAAAGAAAAGGTCTTCTTTTATTCCTGTACTGTTTGCAAGCGGATATATATCCGCTAGCGCGCTACAGCAGCCCTAGTTTCCGGTGGTAGTTCGGAACAACCTTATACCGAGCACCTAGCCCGTAATAGACAGAAAGATAATCCGGCAAACGTAAGACTAAGGGGCAATGTACGCTTCCTCGGACTTGAGAACAGTTGACGAACCTTGAGTAAGAGCCTCGATAATATAAGAGTGGTGGGTAATCGAATATGTAAAGAGAGAGGGTGCGGTTTCAGTTCTAGAAATTGTACTAGTTTCTGCGACACGTTTGCTGATAATTAATTCCCAGAGAGTCGAGACTTACCGAAAATTATAGTAGTAACGGCTCTATAGTGCTCAAAGACTCAGCGTATAACCTCTCTACAGTATTACACATCCAGGCGAGAAAACAGCAAACACTGACCCGCCCACCTGCCTTGCTACATAACCACTCTAGCTAGATGAGCAGCTTTAGGCTTACCTACGAGGCCTAACCACTCCTATTTCGAAGCTGGGATTGGGAGATCCCGCACTGCCACTGGTCCGAAAGCTGGTCGACTCCCCTCCAATACAAGTACAATTTTATACAAACCGCCTAGAGTGTGTGCCTTGATGTGTGCCGCGTCACGTACATAGATACTATGATACAGTATCACTCTACCGTAGACTGGTTCACCCGACTAATAGCTACATGTTGAGTCTTGGAACCCTCTACCACGGTCTATATTATGCAGGCAGCAGCATCTGCAGTAAGCAGACGCTATGTTCTCTCTTGCATACCACCACTAGTAGGTACCATCGACTGAATTGAAACCAAGGCAGGCTCTAATTATTAATTAATGATGTAGCCTATCGCCCTTTAGTAGTGAATCCCCACGCGATAATGTCAGCCATACACGAAAAACATGACGTTAGAGCCCCATGAGGCATATCGCAGGGCGTTCATTTACCCAACCGAGTGTAAGGCAAACTAGATGGGCTCTCTTTTAGGTACTTATATTTTCTACAAGTCATTCGTTAGTACTTGGTTAGCACACTTGCAATATTTATAAATATCTTGGTCTTCGTACTGAATGGTCATTTACATTAGAGGTAGGCATCAACTTAAATTCCTCACTACCTAACTCCTTAAGGCTCTAACCATCCTCGGCCACAATCTTTTGCATTAGTGAGATTAGGCTCATACACCATATCGACCGAGAGAACATTTTATAGATCTACCACAATGCCTAAAGGAGAGGCGAATGTGGTTCAGCCGTCTCGCGATTGCGCTAATGAAGCATGCAATCGTGAAGTATCCGACGCGACTTCTCTAAAACCAGCAGTTTGCGAAGCTGGACAGAAGCGAAGAACACAGGATAGTGATATTGTAAGTAACATATAGCATACTTCTGACTGCAGCGATAGTAATAACCATTCTCAGGCCACAGAGTCCCTAGCCGTGAAGAAAGCCCGCCTGATGCTAGAGCTCAAGGAATTGGAAAAACAAGAGGAAGAGCAAAATGAACTCAATGCCTTAGAGCGAAAAGTAGCGGAAATTCGTAAAAGACTCCAGGAGCACACTTCCCCCGAGGCGGCCGGGGAGGCATCTTTGGGCCAACAAGGAGAGTTGCAATCTCTTCTATCGACGGCCACACAATCGAAGATTGATGTTCATTCCACAACCGGAACTAATAACTCAATTTCTCCGGTATTCGAAACCACTGCTAGTCACCCTACTATAAGCATGATAGCACATCCACTTATAGATTCCAGAATGGAACAATGCAATGATAATCACCCCACCGTTAAAACGACGAGCGTTATTTCGTCCCGGGAGTCTCGCCATTTCGGATACTATTCAGAAGTGAACGAGGATATGTTGCAAGCCTTCAAAGACCTGGACATATCTGAATTGCGCCATCTTATTGCGAATGAAGAAATCCCATTGCAAGATCCAGTGCAAGCAACTCCGGCTGCTTATATTCAATATTCTATTTTCTTGAGGACAGGGGCGATGGCCGACCTTGAGCGCGCAATCCAGCAGGCCGAGAAGCACATGCCAGCCAACGATAGCAGTCCTGGATATCATGATCGCCTGAAGGACTTGATTGTGATGCTAGTCAAGAAGTATCAGCGTACAAATTTGCTGAGCGATCTTCAGACTGCGATTTACCGCGCGCAAGAGATGGTATTAGCCACGCCTTTAAACCAATTTAGCCGTTCGGCTCGAGTAGGCGATTTAATTTCAATGATGCTCATGAAGTGTAAGCGTACAAGATCGCAGGAGGACCTTGACGAAGCGACAATCATAGCGCGGGAGTTGGGTGCTTCAGTTCATATGGATGACCTAGACGGCGAAGGCATTGGGGTAATAGGATTCACGTTGTAAGGCCGACCTATCTAGAGATGCAAAGCAACGATGTTAATTCGACACCTCTAGAACACACCAGGTGCCCGTACGCGGTTTCACCCCTGCTGCACTAATGATTCGGATAGAATTACTAGCGGATAAGTATCTGCGGACTGACAAGTTAAAATACTTGAACGAAGCTATTACGGCTGTAGAGCAAGTAATGCATCAAATGGGAGGGTGGCATCCTTTTGTAGTAGCCGCGTTACGAGTCCTTCAGGATTGCCTTAAGAGTTGCTACGACACATTTATTCGCCGGAAAGAATCGGTTATTTACATTGGCCGCATAATTGAAATTGCCCGTCAGGTAGTTAACACTACACCTGATAATCACCCCAATCGAGCTTTCGCGCTGAACCTTCTTGCGACTTATCTTCGCATTCGGGCAGATTCGATTCCTGACCTCGACTATGCTCTCGAAGTTACTAGTCAAGCGATCGACGGTTTACCCGAAGACCAAGAAGGCGTGCTACGAATCCTCGAAGATTGGGTCACTAGCCAAAGTAAGCGGACGAGTTCAATAATCGACCACGACCGTGCCGTTGATATTGCTAATCGACTAGTCGAGGCTACCCCTAAGGGCCATGCAGGTCGAACTTCCACGCTAGAATGCCTTGGGGAATGCCTTGGCGCACGATATAAGCGAGCAGGTTCAATCGATGACCTCAACAAGGCCATTGACATTACTAACCAGTTAATCATCGATTCAACCGAAGGTAGCCCCGAGAGAAGCTCCATGTTAAGCAATCTTTCGAATCTTCTCGGGGACCGATTCAAGCGGACAGGTTCGATCGATGACATAAATCGGGCTATCGAGATTACTAAACACACAAGTTACGCAACTTCCAAGGGCCGAGTTCGCGCCCTATTGAATCTTGTGTGCTTGCATGAAGCAAGATTCAGCCGACTGGGTTCGTTAGATGACTTGAGTCGTGCTGTTACTGCCGCTAGTGAGGCAGTTGACATAGCATCTGAAGCTTTTCCCGAGAGCGCTTCTGGGCGGGCTGAAAGTTTGGGCACCTTGGCGGCTCTTCTTGGTATACGATATACATATTCGGGTTCCATTGATGACCTGGAGCGTGCTATTAGCCTTGGGACTCAAGCAGTCAATGTGCCTGGAAGCCGCCTTTCTCGAGTTCAGGAATTAAGTCACTTGGCGACGATGCATGCCTCCAGATTTGATGCTAGAGGTTCAGAAGACGACATAGGTCATGCTATTGACCTTGCTAGTCAAGCACTTGACAATACACCTATAGGGGACTCATATCGGCCTTTCCTATTGGACAAACTTGCAAATATATTCTCTTGGCGCGCGGCTAGAGTAACGGGCTCGCTAGCTGACTTGAAGCATGCGGCGTCCTTGTGGGAAGATGGTTGGCATTGTCGCGCTTCCTTGCCATCTCATCGTATAAAAATGGCCCGTTCCGCTGCTTCCATCCGCGCCTTCATGTATGATTGGGAAGGTTCAAATTGTCTTTTGCAGGAAGCGGTTATGGCTCTACCTGACGTAAGCTCCCGGTGGTTAAAGCATGCCGACAAGCAGCACATGCTTGCGAAGTCTGCAGGGTTGGCATCAGATGCTGCTGCTACTGCCCTCAGTGCTGGTAGAGACGCCTATGATGCCTTAAAGCTTCTTGAACTTGGTCGTGGAGTTATCGCTAACTTGCTGATCGAAACGCGCGGAGATATTTCTGACCTTGAGCAAAAGCACCCTGAATTGGCCGCTAAGTTTATATCTTTAAGGGATGAGCTAGACACTCGAGAGGATACAGTGGGTTCTTTGAATTCTATCGAACATGTTTCTGTTTGGGAATTGCCCACGAAACAGCGTCGCGAAGCGGAAGAGAACCTCGATAAACTTCGTTCAACGATCCGGGCGCAACCCGGATTCGAAAACTTTCATCTTCCTTTAACCATAGACGAAATAAAGGCCGCAGTGGACCCGGATCCATTAGTCGTCATCAACCTTAGTAAATGGCGTTGTGATGCGTTTCTGATCGACCGAGAGCAAATTAAGATGCTTCAATTGCCTCGCCTAACTTTAGAGGAAGTTAAAGAACGGACCAAAGGACTAAGAAGATCCCGTCAATCAGCCATAATATCGCCGCTTCTCGAGTGGCTCTGGGATGCTATCGCTTATCCAATCTTGGACGCGCTCGGTTTTCGAGAGCCTGTTTCCGATGCCAATTGGCCTCGCATATGGTGGATTCCAACAGGACTCCTTACCCAGCTGCCTTTCCACGCCGCAGGATATCACACGAGAGGTCGGGGTGAAACTGTACTAGACAGGGTCATATCATCATACGCCTCATCGGTTAAAGAATTAATACACGGACGCCGATGTAAGGTACGACAGTCAAGCAGACATGTCCCTGATAAAGCACTCCTGGTTGCTATGTGCGAAACACCAAACTTGCCTTTGAATCAAGTTCTCAAGTTTGCTGCGGAGGAAGTAGAAATGGTAAAGGACATCTGTCCGGCGCTCGGGTTACAGCCCATCAAGCCATCCCTGCGCAAAGATGGTGTCCTCGACGCATTACAAACGTGTAGGATATTTCACTTTGCCGGTCACGGATATTCGGATCCGGTAGACCCTTCACGAAGTTCTTTACTCCTAGAGGACTGGGAGACAAATCCGCTGACCGTAGGAGAGCTCCGCGATCGCAAATTACAAAAGAACCCGCCGTTCCTAGGTTTTCTTTCGGCGTGTTCCACTGGAGCCAATGATACTGAAGAACTTGTCGACGAGAGAATCAACCTTATCAACGCCTTTCAACTCGCAGGATTCCGCCATGTTGTAGGAACGCTTTGGGAGGTATCAGACAGCCATTGTGTCGATGTAGCGAAGGTACTATACGAGACGCTTCGGGACGAGGGGATGACAGACGCGGCGGTCTGCCGAGGACTTCATTTTGCTGTTAGGGCACTACGTGACAAGGAGATCTTGGAGGCGGGATGGAGGAGAGACGCTACTATGATGAGCGAGGCGAATGATACGAAAGATGGTATTGTTTCGCATTGGGTTCCATACGTGCACTTTGGCGTTTAGGGCGGATTGGCCATTCGCTAGGAGGCGAGTTGGTACGGTACTTCCAATAGAAAAACAGTGTATCTTGTCTCCTGTTTCTATGCGTTTGCGTTGTGATCGATCGATGTTGATAGCTCCCTGGCTAATAGGTCACTATCTAGGTAGCATAGGGCTTTGATGCTGTTCCATAAAGACATAGCTATACTCTTTTCGGCCCCCTTAATGATAACATCGTCAGTCAAATGCTTCGCTTTCAGTCTGGTGCAGATAGCTTTCGAGGCAAAAATAGCCGCTTGTATAAAGCTAAAGCCTTCATTTAGAGTAAACCTTCGAATTAATGAAATAAATATACTTATCCTAAGAATTCTGACTATACCCTCTTTAACCTATGCTGGGAGCCATGGCTGACCATTATAAAGGAGCGCTAGTCCATAGTCGTCTCACTCTATCGCTCTACCCCGCTATGCTGAGCGACCTGATTCCCAAAAGGATTCCCGGATTTACGTTCTCAATTGCGGTCGCACACAGAATTTGGTAATTGCGTATATTGGGGGAGCATGAGCCGTACTAGGCTTAGTACGAACGCGGTCGCGTTCGCAGCGTAGCGCGACTAAGCCTAGAACCGCCCAAACTCATGCCCCAAACCACGTTGTTGAATTTTTTGTTCGTTTTTGGCAGTGTGCATTCGCAAGAGGGGGGGCGCCCTCGGCGCTGGGAAAACCTCCCGTCCATTTTTTGGCCGTTTGCAGAGGGGAAAACCAACGCCCACTAACCGCTTACCGTAGTACGAGGCATATCAGGACCCGGCACGAGGCCTGGCAGTCCTGCGCCCGGCCGAGTGGCCTACGAAGCGTATGCTTCGTACGAGCGAGTCGCTATTGCGACGAGAGGCTAACCTGCACTCGCAGGTTGTAACGACCGCACGAAGCGGTAAGCCGCACGAAGCGGTAGGAAGTTAAGGCGTAGACTTCGACCAGAACGCGACCGCGTAAAGCGGTAAAAAAGCTGCGTGAAGCAGTGAAAAGCCGCGCGAAGCGGTAAAAAGCCGCACGAAGCGGTAAAAAGCCGCACAAAGCGGTAAAAAGCCGCACGAAGCAGTAAAGCTGCAGTAAAAGGCCGCGCGAAGCGGTAAAAAAGCTGCGCGAAGCAGTAGAAATGCCGCACGAAGCGACCTGCGTAAGGCAGTAATAAGGAGAGGGTGGACGTCCTCCCCGACCAAATTTCGACTGCGATTCGATCGCAGGAAAGTGAGGTAAAGAGGGAAGTTTCCCTCGGGGCCTTTCGGCCGCTGAAAGCCCCTTTATAGGGGCTAGCGTACGCTAGCCAGGGGGTCCCGCAATTGGTCCGTAAAACCTGCTATGCATACCGGTACACTGGTTTACATGCTGCGCCTATACCGAAACCTTTAAAGAATCCTACATCTATGTGATTATAAAGCTTCGGGACGCTTTTGATTCTCTGTAGGGCATTCGCAGCCTCTCCCGTTCCCCGTTCCCCGTGCACAGTGGCAGTGATGAGTATTGTTGCGGCCCATTCGTGCTGCTTCTGCAGAACTTTGGTAATCCAAGATGAGCGGCCCCATGTCCCTATACGTGACGACGAACTGTTGTTTCCGCTAGATTTAAAATATGTGCAGGCAGCTAGATCTGGCGGGTGTATGTTGATCTGCAAGTTACTCGGGTTTCAATTGTGGTCGTTTGAGTTCGACCAAATCTCGACGGACTGGCGTGGTAAGGAGGACCAGCTCCAGCTCTATGCCAGGGTTGGGAGGAATGGCGAAGGCCGTTTCTTAGATGCGTTTCATGGTATAGGCTTCCGGAAGAAGGTAGACTCAGAAGAAATTAGCTGGTGGAATACTTCATTCCGTATCTTCACAACAGTCGGTAAGTCTTTTTCGACGTTCGTAGCCAAAGTAAACATTCATCTGCTGAGCCCTATAGACAATCCTGCTCGAGATTCAGTTACCACACGGCCAATCAATGTGCACCCTAGCTCGGAGGAGAATATAGACGCAATGCGCCGTTTTCTCCAAGCATGTCTTGATAGACAGCCTCTTCACCATCATTGCACCCAGCCGTCCGATGCATATAGACCGACCCGTTTACTCTTCATTGAATATCGTGCTCCAGGTGACAAAGCGCCCGAGGTGCGCTTATGTTATCCCAACGGGGAACCGCCTTACGCCGCACTGAGCTATTGTTGGGGTGGAGATCAGCTGCACAAAACCACCCGCTCCAATGTCGACAGCCGGGGCTCGGGCATATCCTGGGGCGAGATCCCACAAACTATCAGGGATGCGATACGAGTCACGGCGGGCGTTGGGTTGTCGTATCTATGGGTAGATTCATTCTGCATAATACAGGATGATGAGCAAGGGAAACTCAGGGAAATTGCCCAAATGCCGCGAATATACGGGCATGCTACAGTCACTATAATAGCCTCTCGTTCCAAAGGGGCGTTGGAGGGATTCCTGCACGACATCAACCCGCCGGAGTTAACAGCCTTTACTTGTGAGGTTCCATACCGATGTCCAACCGGTGAGCTAGGCACCGTGTACCTAGTGGAAGATGGAGAAGGGCACAGCATATCAGAGCCAATTGATGATCGAGGGTGGACATTGCAGGAATCCTATCTCTCAAGCAGAGTTATAACATTCGAATCTAGGCAGTCTTCTATTATTTGCCAGTGCTCGCCTGAACGACCGTCATTCAGCGACGGGTGGAGACAAGAAAGCAGGCAGCAAACGATGCACGAGGTAGCTTTCGCTGTTCGCGCAGGTGGTCGGGGAACCACTCCCAGTAAAAACGACTTGTGCGAGAATGGAGAAGTGGACGGAGCTCTGCTTGCAGAGTGGCAGTCCTGCCTCTTCAATTATACCAAACGTAAACTAACAGAGCCTACCGATCGCTGCTTGGCCATCTCAGGTCTTGCCGAGGTGATTGCCCCTGGGCTCGGCGGTGGTTACTTGGCCGGCCTCTGGGAACGATCTTTGCCGCTGGGACTGCTTTGGAGCATTAGCGGGTGGACAGAGCTTCGGCCTCGGCCAAAAGAGTACCAAGGACCTTCCTGGTCCTGGACTTCGGTCAATGGGCTCGTGGAGAACAGAATCTCCTTGCAAGACTTTAACAGGAGCCTTCTAGAGGTAATAGGGTGCCACGTTGAACTATCCGATCCTCTCGCACAATTCGGGGCCGTGAAACATGGTCAGCTCCGCGTAAAGGGCCGCTTAGTCAGTGCTGAATGGACAGCTCACGGCCTCAAGGCAGCGGCAGTCAGCGGAAGACCGAGCATAGTACTGATACCTCCAGCTAACGAGATACTATTCTACTCCCCTGACACGCGTGACATGGAAAACCTCTCCTCTAATCTCACAGCACTCGGGGACTACTACAAGGCGCAGGAATCTCCGGGACTACTCTGCACAGATGCGTGTGCCAGTACTACAGACGAGTCTAATAAAGGAGGAATAAGGCTTCAGCCAAATTTGCATATATGTGTTTCACTCTTAGAAGTTGGCCGACTGACTAGCCAGCAATTTGACGGGCCGGTGGGCTTAGTCCTGTCCGAGCTGCCCAAAAATGAAATCGTGCCCTACCGACGTTTCACGAGGGTTGGACTATTCGACTTCACGTTAGGTTCTCAAGTCGCAGCATCTGGTGACGCATCTCCAGCACAATGGAAGAAACTTATATATGACCAGAAAACTTGTTTCGATCAATGTGACCCAGAAGCTATCCAGATAGAATGATATATTATGTGTATTCAAAGTACACCTGGGAGGCTCTATTAGCACGAGGACTAGCATAGGTCTACAGTATGTACCTAATTTAGGTAATATTACTCATGGTTATAATCGTTGGTGATGCTAGTGTTGACTTGTTATTGTACGGAAAGAAACCCTAATATCTATACAACTTGGATAATATTTTAGTTCTGTGACTGATACAATGGCACTTGACTAGCTAATAGAAGACCGTATAGGTAAAGGCC
This sequence comes from Xylaria sp. Z21, assembly GCA_037356095.1. Taxonomy (NCBI): domain Eukaryota; kingdom Fungi; phylum Ascomycota; class Sordariomycetes; order Xylariales; family Xylariaceae; genus Xylaria; species Xylaria sp. Z21. The sequence goes on along the minus strand of JBAWJX010000007.1, from coordinate 233,702 downwards.
GAACGCTTTTCAGCTTAAATGATTCGTTTTATTGGTCGACATGGGTGGATATATTGAGTGGGCGCTGTAAGGGATATCTTGTCTCATCCAGACCGCGATTTCAACTGCTTTCGCCAATTCGAAAATCAGAACTCTGATAGATTATTCTGAGATAGGTTTCTCTATTCAATTTTACAATGATTAAACCGGAAGAGAGATTCCAATCCGACGGCCAGTGCTATTGTGGCCCACAAGAAAACCCCAGGACCGAGACCTATTGCAACGTTTGGGACTGGGACCAACTCCGCATGATTAAAGTCAAAGGCACCGCTAAGCTTTTCCGGCCTTACGATGATGTCGAGGTTTCAATACTAGCACGGTTCGCTGACTATCTATCGCCAGAAGTTTGCTCGGTTTCGGTTAACGACGATGGGCTTATAACCCAAGTCTCCACCGATCCCGAGGAGGATGATACACCATTTATGGGATACCACCCTTTCTCAACAGTGGAATCACTCCATGGTTTCCAGACAGTTCAGTACTCTAAACTTCAGGAGCTTGACCGCCTTGGACCGGGTGTCGATCTGTCATTATACTACGATGAATTCCAAAATGCTCAAAAGGTTGCCTTCAAGTTCAACGCATTTGGGAAATATTCAAGGTTGCTGATGGCTTGGGATGAACTCCACCTTTACACGAGCCTAGGACAGCACCCAAATATAGTGCCGTTTGATCGAGTCGTCCTCGAAGATACAGAATCACGGGTGATTGGGTTCACAACTAAATATATCGAAGGCGGGACTTTTGACAATCCGAAGCGGCCTTTCCGTTTCGAATACCTACAACAGCTTACCCAACTTGTTGATTTCTTCAATCTAGATCTAGGCATCATGCATCAGGATATCGCACCCCGAAATCTCCTCGTCGATCCCCAAACCCAGAAGCTCCTTCTTTTCGACTTCGGCTGGGTCGCACGTGGCAAGAGAGGGTTACGAGATGGTCGAGACGACGTCACGGGCGTCGCATTCACGTTATACGAGCTTATCACCGGCGACAGACAGTTCACGGCCATTCCGCACTGGGATCGAAACATCGACATGGTCCAGGGTATATCAGAATGGCCTTGCAAGCGTGAACTTGACTCGAACGTATCGATGTTCCGCAACTTTTTAAATGAATGGGTAGCGACGAGGACAGGTAGCAACGATATGCAACGGTATCTGAACGCTCCAAATCGGTTGACTTGGCCGGATCCACCGAACACCGCCGATTATGATGCGCCCTCCGGGCCCTATACAAACGAGAACGGAAAACCATACTGGGGAGCGGGTGGCGAGATGATACGCTATGCTGTAGAGAGAGGGAAATATGTGTTCCGCTGGGGACGACCACCACAGAGCAGGCTAAAAAAGCCCGAACAACATTCATGATAGCCTATAACTGGTAGAAAGGAACACAGGATTGGATCAGAGCGTTCATGTCATCCAGACCTCCCTGTCACAGGCGCGCGATGGGGAGTAACGTATATGGGGATCAGGATAATGTCAATCAATCATCAACCACTATGCCCCCAACTCTTCGTAACACCCGCAGTCTTGTAATTTGATTTTATGCGGAATTCTCATACTATATAGCATTTACTAAAGAAGGAGACGAGTCAAGACGGGGCCTAATGCACACGACTAGTTGCTGGCGGAATCTGTCCTTCTGTATACCCAAAGAGCACCCTTCTCTAACCATGTAGTATGGTCCTTCAATTTTGGCACCCACAAGATCTGTAATGATCAGGATTATGAGTCTTTTGCTTAGAAATAGCCGATTATCGTGGCCACATTAAACATCCACACCGAGCTCATCACGCTTATGAGCCGGAGATGCTTGAGGAGCCTCGTGCGACAGCGAATATTATATTAGCAGCCCTGAATCGGTGGACAACCCCTCTCCAGATCCTCGAGCCTAGCCTGTGTTGCCATCTTTATTCGGACCACTGAGGTAGCGGTAGAGATGTTGTTCAAGAAGTCGTTTCGTTGTAGCTGTGCAAGGCTTTAGTATAGGCCTCGAGAGAAGGTCCGCATAAGGCTGTGTGCCTCGACTCACTGAAAAATCTACATCTGGCTAAGGTCGATTTCGAATGTTCGATTGTGCGTTACTGCTGTTTGATTGTGGATGCCGAGGGGAGAATGAGATTGGTGGTCTGCCTGGCGACCAGCAGCCACCATATCGAAACTGCATATAAATGGCGCCCAGATCATACGTCGGACGGCTTCTTGAGCACCCGTGGATAACTATAGATTGAAGTCGTACAACATGAGCTGCCCCCAAATCCTCATTACCCCTAGATTTTGTTCGTTAAATAAGATGCCCCCGGGAGACTACTGATATATTTCTCCCTTGTTATAGTTGTGCTTTACACTTTCAGATTGTTCATTCATAACAGTAACGATTCTCCTTAATGACCACAGCAGTATGAGTCAAGACATCTACCCGGGGCTAGATCTGTGCATGGTCCCTGTAGGACCTCCACCGATTGACGCTGCCACTAACTTTGAAAATCCGGAGACGTTCGTGCCAGTGCTCGTCTCAATCTGCACCCTATTAACGGTCCTAGTAGTCATCGCCACAGCGGGTAGAATATTCGCCAACAGGAGAGTTTTGTGGTGGAGTGACTGTAAGGGGCTTTAATGGCAATACCTACTGAGTAAGGCTTGAGAGGACTAATTTGGATAGATTTTGTTGTTATCGCCTTGGTATTCTCGCTTGCGCAGACTGGGATCATGCTCACCCAAACGAAATATGCGCGTCACCAGTGGGACGTCCGAGCATGCTGGTACCATGGCAACTATACCAAAGTGAGCGGTTATCCTTAAAAAATACAAAATCTTGAAAGTTGACGGATGTTTTAGATTCTATTCTCTCAAGAAATAGTTTCTACTTTTGTTTTCTTCTTCTCCAAGGTCTCCATCTTTTTGCTATTTCACCAGCTCTTCGAAATTATGGGGGCGATGCGGCTCGCGATCCGCTGTGGCATTGCTTTCACCGCCTTCCTCTATGTTATTATTAATATTCCATTATGTGCGATCTTTAATGCGCCTCGTGTCGGCGAGACGTGGGATAGTTTCGCTGTCCTAGGGCGTGCCCAGAAAGTAGTAGTCTGGTCAGTCGTCCAGTCAGTGCTAGCTGTCGGACTGGATTTATATATCTTCATCCTTCCGATTCGGGTTATCGTGAAGCTTCGTCTATCGACGTCTAAAAAGATCCGTCTTTTGGCGGTCTTTACGATCGCATTAACGTATGCTCTCCTCCACGACTTTGCGCGCTGTACTGACAGTTGGTACAGAGGAGTTCTCGCTTGTGTGCTCTCTCTAGTCTATAGAGTTGAAACATTATACACAAACGATATCACGTGGAAGTCTACATCTGTCCTCTTATGTAACGTGGTGGAATCTGATGTGGCTATAATCGTTAGCTGCGCTCCGGGTTTTGCAAATTTCACAAGGGTCTACCTCTGGAGATATTCAGATGACTCTGGCGGGAACTCTACGGACCACCGGAATCGGCCGAGGACGAAAACCAGGCCGAGAAAACCAGCGGAAGATTCATCCGAAACGCCATATTCTTTTAAATCACATTCTACAAAGATTTTGACGTACGTCTGAAAAGGCTACGAATTCTTTGTTGAGGGGAATTCCCGTTTTGTGCTGAAACCAAAATGATTCCTACTATGTGATTCACTCCTCGCTTATCTGAAGGTGAGGAACTCTGGACAATCGACACTAGGATCGGTTTCGACTGCGTCTATAAGGACAATCCGGTGTCGCGATATATTTTGTATATTATTTCACTATGTACCGCTGCCTGTCGATGTTGATGACTTCTTACGATCCGAATTCCTTTCGTGAATGGCATCCTTATTTACTGTATGGGTATTTGGGGGGGGTTAGAGGTTCCATAGGAAACTAAGGTTGGCTCTTACACACAGCTGGTGGTATCAACCACAGCTGTTGACACCTGGCTCTTGCCGGGTCTGAGCTTCTCATAGATAGAGATGTGGGCTGAAAGCTTGAAGCTCTCGGGCTTGCATCAATAGCGGAATGAAGCTCGTGCGCAACTACTCTCCTGTTTTGAATACTATGCATCTTATTTCCCTGAAACGTTTCGATCTCTGTCTGGACCGATCGTAATACGTTCCCCCGATAATCTCACTAGCACGGCCCACTGGAACGATGCCGAAAATGACCACATTCAAAGCAGCCACAACAAAGTCTCTCACGACGGCTGCACTGCTATCCACAAGAACGAGTACTGGAGGCTCGGCGGCACAGCAGAGACTGTATAGTTCACGACCGCCGAGAGGACCCAATGCTACCGTCAAATTCTGGCCGTTCTTGGCCATCATCATCGTCGGGACAGGCGCTTTTGCGTACGTGAGCAAATCAAGGGCTGGCCAAGGGTGAGTGTTTGCGTACCTACCTATCTACTTAATATAACCAGTCATTCTGTCATGAAATGATGAGTAAAAACGCGCTTGAGGTTTGATGCTCATATGAATGGTATTAGTCGCGCCCCAATTGCACGGAACGAGATCCCTAATAGGTGAAAAGTACCTGAGCTGTATGTTTGGGAACTCATCATTCTTCGCTAGAGGTCGTAATGGGCCTGTCGCCGTAGTCACCACGACATGGAAAGGAAAAACATTTGGTCATGACGAGGTTTAACTCACTGAATTTAAACACGAAATGCATGAGCTACATGCTTAGGGGGGAGTGGGCTTTCGGGTTACAGAGAGATGGTCCATTAGGAATGCATATGTACGAATATCCAAGTTCAACTGAAATACTTATAAGTAAAGCATCAGGCTCGGGTGGCGTAATTGCATGGAATGCTTGAGAGGGACATGCATCTTGACCACTTACATAGTACCATAAAGTTGATTACCGAACCCAGTAACCCAACTACTAGGCTAACTACATGCTCGTCAAAACCCCTCGCATGAGTCCTAGTCGGAGGTTTTCGTTGCTTATTATGTCTGCCTCTTTCCCGTGGTATTTTACACGAAGGCCGTTGCCTCTATTATGCCTTAGGTACCTATTTTTGAACTGACGATTCTCGGTGACTCTCTGTCCCTATGACGAAAACAGGAATTCCATGCCTCTTTAAAAATGTAAGGGGAAGAAGTATGGGTCTGAGGGCGCTGATCGAGACTAAATAAGTGGGGGGAGGGGCTTGCATTTTGCAGCAGCAACTGAAAACATTGCATGCTAACGAACTGCAGGACGAATGGACCGCTAGATTAAGTACCTGGCTACCGTATCATTGACTAAATAAGTAACGAAATATCCCTCCTCCTATTTATTATACGATGGTTTTTACCTCATATTAATCTGACCTTCATTCTATAACTTACTACCTATCATTTCCTCAGCTATTAGTCGGTCGGTCAACACTAGACTTCTCGGTCGGCTAGTAAAACTCCGCGTCTCTTATCCCCTGAGCAGCGGCTGTTATCGGCGATCTCTCATCCACCTACCCACCCCCTTCTTCGTGTACCTAGCCTACGACAACGATCCGCCATAAGAAAAGGGGCTCGAAGCCAACAGGCGTTCCTTAATTAGAATATCGATAAACAATACCTCTAAGAGCCTACCAATAGAAAAAAGAAGAGAGGAAAAGAAAACAACACCTTCAAAATGCCTGCCATCGACGACCTCAAGAACCGCACAACGCCCGTCTTCTCCCCCGACGACGTGACAGTGCTCTTCGTGCTCGGCGGGCCAGGCGCCGGCAAGGGCACGCAGTGCGCGCGTCTCGTAGACGCATACGGCTTCACGCACCTGTCCGCCGGCGACCTACTACGCGCGGAGCAGAACCGCGCGGGCAGCCAGTACGGCGAGCTGATCAAGGACTACATCACGAACGGGCTGATCGTGCCCATGGAAGTGACGATCGCGCTCCTCGAGAACGCCATGCGCGACGCCATGTCGTCCTCCACAACCCCAGGAAAGGGCAAGTTCCTCATCGACGGCTTCCCGCGCAAGTTCGACCAGGCCGTCAAGTTCGAGGAGGCCGTGTGCCCGGCCAAGTTCGTGCTCTTCTACGACTGCCCCGAGGAGGAGATGGAGCGCCGCCTGCTCGAGCGCGGCAAGACGAGCGGCCGCGACGACGACAACGCCGAGAGCATCCGCAAGCGCTTCCGCACCTTCGTCGAGACCAGCATGCCCGTCGTCGACTACTACGAGAAGCAGGACCGCGTCGTCCGCATCCGCGCCGACGTGTCCCCCGATGACGTCTACCGTGCCACCCAGGCCGAGCTGGTCAAGCGGTTAGGTGACAACTTTTAGGGCGGCGGAACGGGGGCGACGCAATACGGATCGCGGTGGATAGAGTATCAAAGATAGGAGGCCGTCTGAAACAGGCAAGGCGAATATCGTTAAGTATAGAGTATGACACAAAGATAGATAGACACCAAGGAGTTCGAATGACGTATAGCAATGCCAACCCGACGATCTAGATAGCGTTTTACGATTTCATAATATAGAAACTGGACGAGCTCGAAGATGGTTGTCTTGGTTCTGGTTTGTATTCTTACTATTTGTAACCAGCCTCTATACTTTATTGAAGTTCGACAACGGTCGAGTTGAGCTGGTATGTAACCTTCTACAAGATTGCTGGCTTCTCGTCAGGCGAGAGGGGGATATAATAATCTTGGTATAGCCCCTAAGTGCCGCAGTCCAAACTCGCATAATTCATTACAACAAAGCCTTTTCCGCATCGCCATGCCATACGCCTAGTGACCTTCCCAATGCAATCGACTGAGAGTTGAGAAACGAAGAAGGCGAAGAGAAACGAGGAAGTCACCCTAGTCATCATCGTCAGTTCGCTCCTTGCGAGGTCCGCGTTCACTCCGTTCTCCGCGATCTCCTCCTCGTCGCCGTTCTCCAGGTCCAGAGCCGATGCCGGTGTTCGCTAGCTTCCGCTCAGCCTCTTCCAGGTCGCGTTTCTTCTGTGCCTCAAGCCCCGCTTGTTCCTTGCGAAGCGTTGTGGCGACCTTGGCCAATGTATCTCTCCATGTATCCACAAGATCGCCTAGTTGGCGCCATTGCTTCTCGCCAAAGACTCTGTACGTTGTACGGTGCACTAGGAACACCTTCTTTTGTTGCGACATCCGGCCCTCTACTAATTGGGCACGGATCACGTCGATTATCCATAATTCCACCTCTTCCATAGGGATCTGTAGCGCCTCTGCAATTTCATCGTAAGGAATTTCGCGTGTTTGTGTTCGCGCGGCTAGCGAAGCAAATGTAAGTAGCCGCATCTTTGTTTGCAGCTTCTCCGCATCTAAATGCTCCTTCTCGACAAAGCCCTCATGTTCTTCCCTGAACTCGTTGTAGTCTTCTAAATCTTTCTCGGCAAATACAGTCAATAACTCGAAGTAGACAGGTTGGGTCTCCGAAAGAGCTTGTACGCATGGCGCACTGAGGAGATCTTGGAAATCGTATTGTGCTGGTGAAAGAAGGGCGGTCTTTAGGGCGCGTAGGGCAATTTTCTGGGCTTCCTCGGACTTGATTTCGTCGTCCTCGAAGGTGCGCAGAGCCTTCAGGATGTATTGGTAAGAGGTACTATAGTGAAAGTCGCGTTAGACACAGAAATCGGGCGGGCATTCACAGCAAGCAAGCAGGCAATCACTCACTAAGCATCGCCGGAATCACGGGCTGTCTCGGCGATGGCCTCGTATGTCTGACGTCGATCGTCTGAGTCGGTCTCCCAAACATCCATCCAGTCGTCGAGGCTCTTCAGGTATGGCTTTAGATTCTCAAACATGCCATGGAACTTCAGAAATCGGAGGATGGCCATAAAGACGTTGTATCGGAGGTCGTCGTCAGGCTTCAACATATTGAAGATAGTGGTGAGAGTATTGAGGGCCAGGCCGGGGCCGTTGAGAGGGGATGAGGTGATGGGCTTCGTGAGGTTATCGCAGACGCGGGGGAGGAACATTTCGGCCTTGTCGCTCTGGAGGATGAGGTAGACTAGCAGATTGTATGCGCCGGCGAACTCTTTCTCGGGAATCGAGTGCAGGGCTTGGGAGGCGATGATGAGCTTCTTGAGAACTTCATCCTTCTGCTGTTTCTCAAGGAGGGCCTTGACATCATCGCCGACGTTGAGGAAGTTGGCCATTTCCTGGGCCAACTCGTCAAAGCTGCCATCGACGAAGACGAGCTGGGGCTGGTGGAGAGCCGCCATTTTGAGCCCTTCTCGTTGCGGAAACCCTCTAGTCTGGTAGTGTCGACAGGATGGAACGGCGACCACTCCTTAGATCGATGGGCGTGGATGGTATAAAAAGGGGGTCGACCAAGGGCGAGGGTGAGGGCGATCGGGATCGAATCCGTAGAGCCGAGCAGTCGATGTCGAATTTCCTGAGGCTCGCGAATTTTTGTGACTCCTGCTTCTGCGAACGAGCGCTCGGGCCAGGAGGGGCAATATTTTGACAATCGTTCAAAAGACGGGCCCCTCCACCGGTGGCCGCTTTTTTCGTGGGTGGTAGTAAAGCTCTTTTCCGATATTAAGCCGTGACTATAGGGTTAACTGCATAATCCATATCAAATCCCAAATATGTACTAATCGGGTTTCTATCCCCTGGGTCTACGGGTCTAGCCGGTTCCATAGTCGACACTTGAATGGATATGTAACCTATTATTAGCTTCAGAATTTCAGGCTAGGAACTTAATGAGCTAACTTGGATAGGTAGTATATTGAGATAGGATGATCGCGATTACTATTGTAGTGGACCTACCTAATGTAAGTAATAGACTACGGTGGACCTAGGTAGGTAGTAGAGCCTAGAGATACCTAGAGCTTGGGGATGTGTCGTCGATATAGAAGCCGCGGAGGGGTTCTGTATGGATGTTGACTGTAACGCGGCTTGAGAAAGGCTGCCTACTGTATGTTGATAAATCGGCTTCGGCCTCATAGTTGTCTAGGACCGGATATTTGATGCCAAATTAGGTAGCTCTTGAAGACATGGATCGATCTTCGGAAAGCACCGTCACAGTATCGGGCTCTGGGCTCTGCCCCTCAGATCGACGAAGACTCTCGCAAGCAACACCGCGTAACACAATAGGTACCGAGCGCCCCCTCGCATTATCTAGCTGGTTAGGGTGTCCTCGGTAATGTGAAACGATTATGCACTTGTTTGTCAGTGTAGTGAAATGGTATCTATCTCGTTTTGCTTTTCTCGGGTGGAAAACTACTTATGTGCCTCGGCCTCGTTACGTGCGTAGGAATCGTAGCTCAGCTGTTGACGGATGTTCCGATTGCAGATTAGGATGAGGTACCAATCAATAATGACGGAGGATGAGGTTGCAGTACAGTACGAATATTGGATGTCAGGTGATGCCGCCTTCCAACCAGTCTTCCAATTTTAAACATTGCCTACCTTAGACATTGCCTACCTTAGGTATGCAGGCAGGTAGTTACCGTATCTACATCTACACAGCACAGACATCACACGACATATGATACAAGTATATACATACCTGGACGTTATCTACTAAGTTGTAAGAGTGGAGAAAGGCGGCATGTGTGTATGTAAGTGGGAAGGAGAGACAATGCTCTGCTTTAGGTAGTTTCAGAGGCAAGCAAGCCGCATCACTGAGCACTCAACGGTAAATAGCCTTTCGTTTGATTTTCTCGACTTTCGTAGTTCTTCAAACTCTTATCCAGAGCCCCACTAGATCCGAACTCCTGAGGCTAGGTTAGGTAGGTATGACTAGAGAGAGGGGGGAGGAAGAGGAGCGCAGAAAACCCGTGGATGCGTTGCGTCCACCTACACATACAGCATACTTACTTACCTTACGACTGCGGGCAGCCGGTCCATACGGTTAGGTTACAGCAGCCCAATCTGCAACCACCGATCCCCTTGTGCTAGCGTGGCCGTGGGCCAATCGTCGAGGTTCAATAGGATTTGTTTATTCGGATTTCGCACGAAAAGGAAAGCCTGGAGCGAGTACAGCAGATGCGGGTATATATGTATATGTATGCTGACCAAAGACCTGCGGCCAATACCTGTCCGATACCGACCCGTCTGCACGCACTACCAAACTGAAGCGCGCGGCACGTCATTGGGGCAATCGCCTTAAAAATAAACAACCGCCACTCTCGCTCGACAAGGGAGACAGCACCACGGGAACTTTTTTTCTGATATCGCAGCCTTCAGTCTCAGTTGCTTCCATCATCCCCATTCACCTATCGAGATCCACATGCACGGTGATTCTCCTAGACAACAAAATTGAAAAGCGCATTCTCCTCCTCTTTCCTCTCATGATCGATCCACCAACTTTCACAAGCTCGGCTCCCGCAACCCGACCTGGCACTTTGGGGGCGAACGGTAAAGCGGCATACAGCCTGAACAACACGCTCATCCACCACCACCATCGTCGTCATGTGGGATCGTCTTCGGCAGAGGGAGGGGACGGTGCCCACCCTGAATAGGAAGAAGTTAGAGGCCTGGCAGAACTCGCACTCATCATCGTCGTCGATACCGAAAGCTAGAGGCGTCACGGGCGGAAACAGCCAGTACCAGTATGCGGTCCGAGGCGGCCCTGCAACTAGGAGGCCACCGAGAGATGTCCAATACTCCCCCGAGAAGTAAGTTTATTCATATTCATATTTCGTATTCATGGTTCCACATCCCCAACACTACCATCCTACATGCCCGCCTCCCCTCACCCCCACAGCGTCAGTATTGTACACGGCCACCTGGTAGGAAGCGGCGTGCAAATACCTAGTTCAGTTTATATATCGTGTGCATGGATGCCGTATGGGGAGAGAGGTAGGTATCCACCCGCCATGTCCCCCAAGTGGGAGGACGCCACACATTATCTGCAGGCGACTCAACATCAGACATGTTCTCTGGACATGGGATGAATAGGAGTAGAGTGGAGGCCAATCACACAAAAACTCCATACACACACACCAAAACTGCAACAGAGCTAGAAAGAGTTGAAGAGGTGGATGATTGAACGAAGAGGTACATGATGGAACGACGAACGAGAAGTGCGCACGATAAGCCTTTTAGTGGGAGGGGAGTTCGCGCCAGGGGCAACAGGTCCTTAATTTAGAAGAGGGCGGACCCCAGAAATCAGCACCTGCAGTAGTCTCTGCATGGTCAATCCAGGACACCGGCGAACTACCTAATTAAGGTGGGCTGAATCTGGACTCGAATGCGGGAGCAAGGAAGCTGCCTGCACTCTGCACTTTGACGACTGACGATTCGCTCGCAACGCACAAGGCCTGCCTGGCTACCTGGCATCTGTCGTCGTACTGTACTTTACTTACATATGCGACTTTTTGTTCGGTTTCCGCGCCACTCACGATCTTCTCCTTTTTCTTGATGCGCTGGCTTTGCTGTTTACTGGTTTTGACGCCCCCGCTCTACATATTCGCTGTCCGAATACCTAGCCTAGGCCTTATAAGCCGCTAACATCACACACACTTGCGTTTACCACTCTGTCAAGATGCTGACACCACAGCATCGTAGTGCGCAACAACAGAGTTCAAATTATCTGACAGCGCCTCCTGTGCAGCCGCCCACGAGCAGCCGAAACTCTCAGCGCGACTCCATCTATGGTCGCCCAGTATCTTCCATTTATTCACAGCCCTCGCCCGAGGCCGCCGTCTTCGCGGCACGCCAATTAAGGGATGACGTCGTTAATTCTGGCTCGCTCGAAATATCACCGCCGAGTTCACCTGACGTCGCTTCGCCGCGGGAAGGGTAAGCAAGTCTAATTTTTTGCTCGCATATGATGACATGATAGCATGGGGGGGAGGGGAGTGGAACGGAAGCAGTACGGATTGTCTCTAGAATGAACTATGGAAGAGGAGGTGTGGGCACTGTCTCGGTTTACACTTATCATTCCTTCGATCCCATGGCTCAGATCATAACTGTGTAGAACGTGGAGTCTCACAAGAGGATTTCGCTTCGAGCAACCTCGAGATCTCAAACACGCAACTCAGTAATGCTAACATCGTATCCTATATTCCAGACCCTACCCCGGAGACGTCTCTCCCATTGATGAAACCCCGGATCCATACCAACTTACAGAGGAGCCGCATACGCCTCCGAAGAAAACCGAACCCCGGAGTAATATACCCATGATGCGCCGCGAGCGTAGAAAGAACTCCGACGCCGTGATGAATGCTCTACGCGAATCTAAGTCACGCGACCGACTCACACCCCCACGGCCCTACGGCCACGATGTGCGCTGGGATCCTAGAACTGGTGAGCCCACAACTAGTGCTAAGGGCCGCCCGTCCCAAGTGAACCCTCATGAATATGCGCATGACCTTACGAATCGAGCAGTGTCCGCATCATCATCTACCCAAAACAGTTCCTCCCCACCGAATCCAGCTTCCTTTCGCGATCGTCTACGTCCACCGCGACAAGCCAGCGCCAGTCCCCAGCCCGAGCCAGCGTCGCGGCCGGAGTGGAGAGGGGCCAGTGGTCGAGCAGCAATTGTTCCGCCAGTGCGGGACAACAAGCATGTCGCGCCGTTGAGAATTCCGCCGAGGAGTGGTAAGAGGGCCGGCGGAAGCTTTCCAGTGTTATCTCCTGTCGAGTCTACTGGGTCTGAAACAGCTTCATCGCCGCTACAGCTTGCAGCGCGAAGTCCCCAAGTACCTGAGCATAACGGGAGTGGCGCCGCGTTTCCAGGTGCGGCGTATTCAGTGAGACAACCGCAGTCGCCCGATGTTACCTTGAATTCCCCATCAGCGTACCCAACCCCTCCTCTCTCAGAGGATGCCGTTCGAGCCAACCGCCCGCTGGCCAAGGACCCGACCGCTGCAGCCGTTTCGCAGACCCGGCCGTTGCAGATCCCTTCAAACGAAAAGGCGATTCGTAGGAAGCCAGCAAGATTGCCATCGGGTCAACACCCCGAGCCCTCTCCATCACCCGAATATACACAGTACGATGCTATTTCCCCACGAGCTATTACTGGCGGCCCTTCTGATGAATGGGTACAACCACCGTCTCGTTTTAGTATCACTACATATGCAACATCACACCATACCTCCACTCCTCGAGGCAGCATCTATGAGGATGTGCCGCCCTTGCCTACGCCCCCTCTTTTCAGCACGCCTCCACCCATCCCAAAGCCGGTTCCGGAGGTATCGATACTTGAGCGCGGACGACCTAACGTCTCGGGCTACCAAGACACGCCGAAATCAAGCCCCACAGAACCAGTGAAGATCAACCTAGAATCTCCATTTTACAATATCTCATCAGGGGCTACAACGGCGAAGCCAGTGCCTGCCGGGCTACGCGCCCTAACTAGATTGATACCCGAGGGAAATGATTCGACGCTAAGTGTGGCATCCGTTACGTCGGTCGACAAGTCACTCCCTCCGGCACCTCCAGAGGCGTCGGCCAAGGATCGGGTAACAGAGCTTAATGCGCAGCTCGAGGCGCTAGGGAACAGGCGCATCAACATTAACACCGCGATCCGTAAGATGACGGAGATGATGCCGACGGACAATATCCTGGCGTCAGATGCCGTCGTCCACAAGCGTGAGGGGGAGAAGCGCAAGGTCGAGGCCCTGCGAGTCGAGCTCGCGGATGTCGAGCGCCAGTCCTATGAGCTAGGACTCAAGCTTCATCGAGCCTACAAGCGCCTCGATCGCGATGCCGAGTACGAGCCCACGACGCTCTGGGTCAGGAGAGTTACGGGCTAGCGTGCTGACCTAGTTGTGGGCGGTGATGTGGTGAGAACGGCATTCCGAAGACTGCTCTATCAGGGTCGGGCCCCTATTCTATTAAAACTAGATTAGGTTACCCTTTTATGCCGCAAGAACGGGCGAGGCAGACTATGTCAGCCGGTCGACCATCCGGGTCCCCACCAGCACGCCGCCAATATGAACAATTTATCGTTAAATACGCACAACCAAGTTTCTCCACGATCGATTATTTCGGGTGCCTTAATTGTGAAGGAATCGGATATCCGCATTTAGTCTGTTTTCACTTCACTTGATGTCTATAAAGGCACCCATTCTCCTTCCCCCTTTTTTTTCCCTAGGTCTCTTTTGCGCGTTCACAAATCAACGCATCGACGATACCAGGCAGGCAGGCAGACAGGCACAGCAGTCGTTTTCTCACTAGGTGGCGTTTATGGAGAAGAGTGGTAGAAAATAGGGGCTTCTTCCCCTACGAAGAGTGTATGATTGTTTGTGTACATAGGAAGAGGAACAAGTAGAGTGTAAGCTTATACACGCCAGGTTGGGCATCTCTATTGCAGATGCTGGTTCGCCCGCTTAGTTTGTACGGCACGATAGATAGATGAGATACCTCAATGCATATATAAGTTCCGTCTGGAGTAGGTTTTCGCTGCCTACCTAAGTAGGTTAACAAACGTCAGCTGGCATAAACCTAAACATCGGGGCACAAAAATGCAGAGAGCCCACTAGCCGAACTATATGGAACGCGTCGCATTATCTCATCATCTGAGGATTACCTAGCTAGCTAATTTTGATTGCAAATGACGCAGTATAACTATGTACTTGCAAGGCAGCCAGCGCAACCTAGTCACCACCTAGGCCAATTATGTACCATAGCCCTTTAGCAAAAAGAGACCATGCGCGGGTGTGAAAATGCAAATACGTGGATGCCAGATCGAAGTGCTCATCAAATGCTCAAATGCTCAAATGCCCCCTTTTTGGTCCCTTCCCCTGGTATATGCCCACCGTGGGCTGCCTTCCGAGTCAAATTACCGCCAGGCGTCGCCCCGCGGTGTGAAAATTGTTTTAGCGGTGCACCCGCCATTAGAATCATACAAGATAATTAATCTTACAAGCCTGGATAGGCTGGCCTAGAACTTTTCCAAACAAACGCCTCGCAAAATCAATCTTCAAGATTAGAAGAACTTACGCGACCAAGAGTACGAAACCACCTCTAGAGAAGTCTCGCCGATTCTTCACGAGGCCTTCCTTGGCGGTACGGTCGCCGGAATATCCTCATCCGTATCCGAACCGTCCGATGAATCGTCTAATACTACCGGCGCAGACGCCGAACCATTCCGCTGAACTGGGCTGACAGGGGCGGAAGCAGAAGCAGAAGCGGGAACAGGAACAGGATGAGGGGCAGGCTGCGTTGCTTGTCCAACGTGCGATGAAACTCTATAACCTTTTCGCTGGAGAGATGAAAGACTATTTGACGGCGGCTGTTCTTCGGTAGGAGGCATTTTAATTGGTGTTAGAGATGTCGTTGGATCTGTTATGGCAGCGGTTGCCGTTGAGCCACCTAGCCCCGAGTTGTTCATCTCAGACACAGACAAATGATTTGCAGGGGAGGCAACGGGGGCCTCCACGGGAGGGTCACGGCCGATATAGGAAGGCTGACCCGTAGCATCGTCACTTCTCTGCCTTTTAGCGGATGGAGTCTCGCTTGCAGGACCTGGCGAGCTGAGGCCGTGCTTGATACCCATGCGCGATCTCTCCCCGTCAATTTCAGCTCGAGTACGTCTGACTCTCAGTCGAACCCCATACTTTTTTCTGATGATACTCTGCTTAGTACTGAAAGTGTTCTGCAGCGACTCTAGCTTGGATTTCCGTGCTACGGGATCGGCCATTTCTTCTGCCTCTTTGAAGCGTGGTCCATAGCTCAACTCAGCCAGACGCAATTCTTCATCCAGCTCGGCTCGTTGCTGTGGTGTAAGATGACGGTAAGGATCATCTGTAGAAGAGCTCGGAGTTCCCATAGGGCTAGCGGTAAGCCGAACTGGTGTCGAGTATGGCTGAGAAGCTGGGGGCAGCTGTGTTAGAGGGATCGGGTGGTAAGAATGGTTGGATGGTGGCACCTCAGGTTTTGGTGCCGTTACTTGAGGTGCAGGTGTTGCTGGCGCAGTAGCGTGGGGGCCACATACTGCATTTGAAATATGCTTATAGAAAATATATCAGTATCCCATCCCCGAAATGGTAGCGCATATAAATATACTCACATATGCTTGGCCGACCTTAGTCGTGAAGCCAGCACCACACGCGCCGCACGAGAATTTGGGGGGGTCAGGGCCTGCTTTTATACATAGTTGCTTTTGTACATGCTACTCCGTGTTAGCTTGAACTCTGGGCGTTGGCAAACGGAACTCACATATTCATAAGTTTTGGTATCCTGGAACGAGCGCCAGCAGAGCCGGCATTTAAGATCAGGCTGCGCAGGTTGTGTTTGGGATGCGGGTGGGGGTCGTGTGTGAGCAGGGGGCAGAGGCTGAGGTTGTGTGCTAGCAATTAGGCTGGCCTGACCAAATCCGGGGCTGTGCATTTGAGCCATAGGAGCTAACTTCTCTGGCCGGTCCTCTAATATGTCACTATTTTCATACCCAAGGCGCTCGGCTCGAGCAAGAGCATTGATTAAAGACCGGGCATCGATTGTGGTAAGCCGTTTCTCCAAGGCTCTGTCGAGAAACTGATCACTGCATTTCTCGAGGATCACAGAAGCGATCTCATCTACGTCATGTGGCCGTAGATGAGCAGCAATCTCATGTTTAGCCTCCGATACCATGTTCTGGCCAAAGTCCCGGACTGCACGACGCATTATGGTTCCACTCGCGTGATGTATGATCGCGTTCATCTATAGCAAGGTCAGTGTGCAGAACTCACTATAGAGCCAGTAGAGAATACTTGGGTAACGGCTCTGCACAACCAACGCGTGGGGTTATGTATATCGATCTTGTGCAAAGAATTGCGTGGCTAACAGCTAGGTGCAACGTAAAGCAACGTGCTATTTGGAGATAATGAAGACGGATAAGGAGTCAAGGGGAAGCGAGAAGAACCGAATAAAGACAAATAAAGCATGATAATGTACTTACAAGGAAGGCGTGGTGAAACTCGCTACCCATAATACATTTCTCCCACTTGTCCCTGACTATTCGCCGAACAGCCTCTGGGCATGCCCGCTGAACAGCATCGGCTAGAAGAGACAGGTCCCTATCAAACTTCGGGATTCGGGCGTCATGGTCAAATTCGGGAGAGGGGAATCTCTTAGGGGCCCTGCTCATCTCTCGTGGTTGTCGATGAGGCTGCCCAGCTTGTGAAGGTGGCGGTACTGAGCCCCGAGGAACTGCAATAGATGGAGGCCCTAGGTAGTTTTGATGTGGGGGCTGTGAAGTTTGTGAAGATCCAAGCCGGCCATGGGATGGTGGTGGGACGGGTTGTGTGCGCGCCGGTGGTAGGTGTGCTAACGGCAGTTGTTGCACTATCTGCATTGATGATGGCTGTTTTGGTGGTGGGAGCTGTGTTGCCGGTAGTTGTGTTGGCGACGGTTGTGCTGGCGACGGTTGCGTTGATGGCGGCTGCGTTGATGGCGGCTGCGTTAATGGCAGCTGCGTTGATGGCGGTTGTGCCGATGGGGGAGAATGTGCTGTTGAAGGTGGCAAAGATGATGGTGGTTGTGCAGCAGGTTGTGTTGGTGGTGTTCTAGATGCCGGTCTCACCAACTCCGGACCGGGAGTTGCAGTTGGTGGAGATGCTGTACTTCTACGATCGTCACCATTGCTGGCCTTGACTCCATTAGGCACAGTCTCTGCGGGCTCCTCCGCAGGCTTGTCTGCCGGCTGAGGTTGACTTGAATCGTGTCCCGGGGTTTGGGACGCATCTCGGGCTGCCATCACCAGTGGTCCCTCCGGCGGATTTGAGGCCGGGGCTGCCGTTGTTGTTGCCGTTTCTACCTCCATAATTACCACTCTTCTATTGCAAATATGCTCCGGCGCGTCTTCAAACGTGATTAGGGGAGAATGCACGTCTCAAGACAGTGTAATTGTCAAGTGGTGAAGTTAGCGTAGTAAGGCCAACGTCTAAATGCCCCCCACAGCGACGGAGATGTCACTTGAGAAGCTTGTTCATGGCAAGGTGGCAAGTGCCTGGCCTGGTGTTAAGAAAGGCAAGTTCGTTGCAATTCTGCCCCTTCCAATTGATGAAGTTTGTCACAAGTCAAATTGTGCAGGTAGTTGCCAATGTATCCAACCTTTAGTGCCCATCAGTAAGATAGGAAGAGTTGTTATTGTGAACGCAAACCCACTACCATTGACTAGACAACTTGCGATGCGGGCTTGACACCAGCACAGAAATGCCTCTTGCAGGCAGGTAGGCCTTGCAGAAGGACAGATTAACACCAACGTGTGTGTTTGCAATCACGAACCAGAGGGGATAGATCCAAGACAAGTGAGGGAGGCACATGTATCTTGTTAAAAAGTATAGGTGGGCAAAGAAGGTAAGTAATTTTTTTTAGCTGGATTTTACTTTCCATTAGTGTTTAATTTACAAGAAAAAAAAGGGACATCCTGCATTTTATATGAAGGGTTTAACTGAAAATAGAGGCTAGCCCACTTATTTATAAGTATAGCGCTTGTAATTGGCTGTGGTGGTGGTATTGGACTACTTATTTTAACACGAGTTAGCTGCAGTGTTCGGGCTAATGTCCGGTTGAATACCACATAATTACCTAGATATCCAGTATAAGGACTAGGTTATATACCTCTGGCTCTGCACCTTCATTTTCCAACTGCCCTACTTTAGGTAACTATTACCTGGCCACCTTTCTAGAATAGGATTAGCGGTCCCTCCATTACTCATTCTAGACCACCTCTAGATCACCATTGGCCAACATTGATACAAGTCCTTACAGTACCACGCATAATAATGTATTGCCAACATTGTCCATGCAGGATAAGTACCACCTTTTCTCATGAGATATTACAATTCCATGTATCACCTTGCTGTTCCACACAGAGTACAGGATGCAAAGAAATATATATATGATTTAGTTCGGCATTCATGCTATACCTACCCTTATCATAAAGATTAGATCAGTAGTGTCCTAAGCTTGGAGAATACACATACAAGAAAGCTACTTAGAACAATATTGCAAGGCATTTGGCGCTTTTCTAGGGGCCAACCCAATACCTACGCACCCCAACCAACACACCAAGAGTACCCACACAACCTGACCAGTACCCCCCCTTGATCAACCTACCACCACCCAAATTGGGTCAGTACAGTGGATGCGATCAACAGCGCTAAATTACTAGTACTGGTTGGATAATTTAAAATTTATATATAAGTATTCGATTATTAATCGATTATTATTTGATTATTTTTTTATAAATATTTATATAAAGTTAAAAAATATTTATAAAAATTAAAATAATAATTAAATAATAATAATATAATATAATAAAAATAAAAATAAAAATTTTAAAAAAATATTTTAAAAAATAGTTATTAATTAATTAATAATTAATTAATAATTAATTAATAATTAATTAATAATTAATTATTATTAAATTAAAAATTATTTTATAAAATATTTTTTAAAATTATTATTTTAATTATATTATATTATATAATTATTAATTAATTATAAATATTAATTTTTAAAATTTTAATAATTATTTTTAATATTATTTTTTAATATTATATAAATATTTTTAAAAAATAATCAAATAATAATCGATTATTAATTAATTAGCTATAAATTTTTAAAAATTCTAATTATACTAGCGCTGGTCGGGTGGGGCAGTGCCCTTAGTTTTTATTGGCTGTTCTAAGGGCCCAAGGTTATGTGGGGGGAGGGGGGTACTGGTCGGGTTGTCAGGCCCCTCCACACCAACTGGGCTTGAGTCTAGACCCTAAGGAGAACATAATTGAAGACACTAGGATAGGTAAGATAAAGCATCTCATCTATCAAATAAACATTGGTTCAATATGAGTAACAATGACTTGATTTGCTCCTCAGTTAGGACAACTCATTCTGCCACCCCCCCCAGGTTCTATCTAGGTTCTGCGGCTAATTACCTGGATCTTCGCGATCCTTTGTAGCTCCTCTGCATACCAAGTACGCATACAGCCAACATACCTGACCCCCCATTGCCCAATCTAGAAGCACACCGCAACGCACTCCTGCATCTGCATCGTACTAGTAGGTCGGTCGCTTAATTCACCTACATACGACTCCTTCACCTTAGCGTCACCCTAGTATCCATGAAAAAGCCATTGGTGGGGACTGGCACATAGACACGCGTAGGATGGTTATTCACCGATAGAAATGCGGCTAAAAATATACACCGGGTGGTAGACGGCTAATTATTTTTAATCGCATTAAGGTATTATACAGTAGTGTCTTTGAACTAAGACCCGATTGCCTACTTTATATAAACAGGTGTGATTGGGGGCGTCGTTCGATAGATGGAAAAGAAACGTGCACAACATGTATCGATATATTAATCCCTTTTATTTATCGATATTCTAAAACTGACTTATACGAAGTAGTACTAGTACCTATTCGTTACATTTCAATGCCTAGGAGAATACTTGTCCGTCTTGTTCAATCAACGTTCGATCAAAAAGTTCATGAAACCAATCAATTACACCACCAAGTTGTATTATTCTATAGGTAATGCATCAACATGCAACTAGGCTGTGGGAGTCTCTGTACAAAAAGGCGGTGATAGTAGTAGGGAAGGCAATTATACCCCCCCAAAAATCCCCTCACTGTCTCACATCAGCCATGGCGTCCTATAGTCATTCCTACATAGAATGCTACCTAACATGTATGTTTACATCTAAAGAGTATTTGATTATTGGATATTGTCGTCTCCCCCTTCCCCCACATCATAAACGAAACACCCTCTCCTCGTATACATCGCCCCCAACAGCATTGACTAATGCATTAACTAAGTGCCATAGTTTTTCAAGGGTCCCATCCGACCCCCTTGCGTCGTAAAACATCTTGTTCTTTTTATAAAGAGAAGATCATTTCACAGCTGAAACTGGTAATTCTGCCACTGCTGAATGTTGCCTTTGCCCGTAGTAGTATTGACATCATTACTCGCCAAGAGAACCCAGGTAGAGAAACTAGGTTAAAACGACCTTGGTATCAAACCACATACTCGTTAACATAGACAAATGATTAAGAAAAGGTCACCTTGTAAAAAGGATATTTGATTGAAAATACTTATTTATACTATCCAAAGCCATATGCCCGTCTAAGGTATAAGAAAATAAGAAAACAAAATCGGGAATAACCCTTCATGATTCAGTCTAGCCAGACGCTCTTAATCATCATATATCTCAAGCACGATTCTCATATCCCTAGAGAAAAACGCTTGATGTATCCTATGCTGATAATAAGCTGATCGTAATAGCTATTTTCTTCATATTCCCAGTCTTTGCCCTCTTCTTCAACTTTTTTGGTTCTTGTTCTTTTCTTTTCCTTCCTCCCTACCCAAAGATTTCAACCTCACGGTCTCGAAGCCGGACCGGCCTCCACCACGCGCCCGGCATCGAGCCTGATGAAGTAATCCGCATCGCGCACGGCCTCGAGTCGGTGCGCGATGGTAATGACGGTGCTCTGAGCGAGCTCATCACGGAGGACGTCCTGGATAGCGAGGGCAGTCTCTTTATCAATAGACGCAGTGGCCTCGTCGAGGATGATGACGGGGCTCCGCCGCAGCACCGCGCGCCCGATGCCCACGAGCTGTCTCTGCCCCTGGCTGAGGTTTTTCCCGCCGTCGTCGACGTGCGAGTCTAGTGCCCAACCCGGCCCGAGCGTCCGTCGCAGGGCGGCCTCGCACTCGGCGTCGCTGTGCAGTGTCAAGGGATCGAGGTTATCCCGCAGTGTGCCCGGGAATAAAACAGGGTCCTGCGCGACGAAGCTGATGCGCTGGCGCCACGCATGCACGTCTACTTGTGATATGTCGATGCTGCCCACGCGGATTCTGCCGCGCTCGGGGTGCATCGTGGCGAGGAGCGCGAGCGCGAGGGTCGACTTGCCCGAGCCTGTGCGACCTAGTACCGCACAGGTTGCTCCGCCGGGGATAGTAAAGGACACATCCTTGAGTGAGGGGTCTAGATGCGGGGCGTACTTTAGAGTCACATCATTGAAGATGATGTCGTCGTTGTACGAAGGCCAGCTAGCCGGGGGTTTGAGATGGCCGATGGGCTCCTCTTCGAGATCCAGCAGTTCCACGACACGCTCGACGGACACGAAGTCCATCTGCAGCTTCCCGTAAGCCCTGCAGATCCCGTGCGTAGCATCCACGAATTGCGATGCCGTGGCGAGGACGAAGGCCGTCAACCCGGGTGATAGATGCTGGTACAACGAAAGGCACACCAGGCTGAATGTTGATATTGCTGAGATGACGTCGAATCGGTATTGCAGCCATGCCTGCAGGCTCCAATAGAAGTGATCCATTTTCTGGAAAGCGTCTGTGATGACGATGTTCTTATTCTGGAAATGCGGCTGTCCCTTGAAGGCGCGGATCGTTGCTAGACCCTCCAAGAGAATACCGAAATTGGACATTAAAGGGGATAATGACACCATTTCGAGTCGCCTTAGGCTCTGAGATGTGGGAATAAAGAGGTTGAATATGTACACGAACCACAATGTCATACCAATCGCGAAAGCGAAGAACGCAGGCGTAATAGATGCAATGACGACCATGCTAGTAACCCAGTTAATGGACCAGAATGTGACATCTTGCAATGGCGCGATCATCCCTCCATCCAACATCCCTATGTCGGCCGTCAAACGGTTCATCAGGCGCCCAACCGGCGTGGTGTCATAAAACCGGAACGTGGCGCTGCTGACTTGATGCAGAACTCTCCCGAATAAGTTCTTGGCCGCGAGATACAAGATCAGTAGTAGGCCGCATTGTGTAAGCGTATAGAGGAGAGTCATGATGACGCCCAAAGCGGCATAATACACAAGCCAGGGCGTAACGTTGTCAGCTGGGCTCGGGAGGTTTTCAAATAGACCATCTCCAAGACTCCAGGCAGTGAGAGTAAATGCCTCGGCAGAAGGATACCTCTCACCCCAGGCCTTCAAGAACCAGGCGTTGAATATTCGGGCGAAACGGAAGGTGGAGAAAAATGCGATCACCATGATCCACCATCTAACCCTCCCAGCCTTTATGTAGATCCAATAAATCCTAGCCACGACGCCCCCAGATGCTCGGTGTTCGTCCGTGATGAACTTGTCTGGTATGGCAGCATCATCTTCTTCCGCGTTTGTCATGTGGGCGCTCTCTTCGTGAGCGAGGTTGAGTGCCTCTTGCTCCGCAGTTAGTATACTGATTTCTTGGGAGATCTCATCCGAATCCAGGACGCGAGCGCGCCTTTTGTCAATCTCGATAAACTGGTCAGCGAGGTGGGCGCAGAGGTCAACTCGATGTGTGACGAGGATTATAGTACGACCTTCCATCAAGGGACCTCGGAATAGCTTGCGTACAATGGACTCGGCCGTTCCGTGATCGAGTGCAGCGAGAGGGTCGTCGAGTAGCAGAATACGTGAATTACTATATACGGCTCTAGCCAACGCTACTCGCGCCTTCTGGCCGCCAGAGAGGCCGATGCCGTTCTCTCCGATATCTGACAAATCTCCGTGGGCGAAGCTAGCAAGATCTGGCGTGAGGGCGCAAGCTTCAACCACCTTCTTGTATCTAACGGGGTCGTATGGGAAATTAAACAAGATATTATCCCGGATGCTCATGTTCTGAAGCCACGGAGACTGCGCGCAATAGCCCATCATCTGGTTCGGTATGATGCATCCGCCCTTAACTTTGTCTAGTTCACCAAGTACTATAACATTAAGAATTAGATAGGACCCTCATTACTAAACGGATATCTGTGTGCGTTTTAGAGAAAGTAGATTTGAAGCATGGAACAGAGGTGCATGCGGAGATTTGGGCAAATAAGAAATACTCAGTTATAAGAAGAGGAAGAACCGTGGATGGCACTTACTAGCCTGGAGTAGAGCCGTCTTTCCTGCGCCCACCTTTCCACATACGATAGAAAGCCCAGTGGTGAAATGAAGATTCAGATCTTTCAGGACGATTTTGTGGTTAGTAGGCCATGCGAATGTTGCGTCCTGAAACTCAATGCTAGATGTTGAGTCATCTGAGTCGTTCACTTCCTTATCTGGCTCTGCCATGAATGCCTCAATACGATCCAGCGAAACATACGCATTGAGAAGCACTGTGACCAAGTTTGGAATTTCTTTCAAGCTAGCTTCAAGCATCGAAAATAGTTGGAGAGCAGGAAAGGCCGTATCCACCGTCAGGGGTTGTTTAGCGATATATGTGTAAGCGAAGAAAGTGAACACGGGGAAGAGTGTGCTGCCAGATAGATTCGTACCGCTGATTGCTATACTCCATAACCCTGTGATGATTCTCAGATGCAACTCGGCCGCGCGGGATTCCATGATGGTATCAAGCCACTTGTATTGCCAGTCATACCATCGTAACGGTCGTATGGCTGCGATAAACTGTGATGTCGCGTTGATTCTCACATCAGATGCGGCGCGACGAAGTTTCTCGTTGAGATATAGACGGCGAATGCAGCCTGCGTTTAAGAGCTGGAGGAGGATGAACCATGCCAAACCGAGAAGACAAGACCAGCCAAGCAATCTCCATAGGAAAACAAGCGCGAGCACTAGTTGCAGAGGAGTAGTGATGAGTCCGGCGAAATCCCAGAAACGCTGCGCTACCTCATAAACGTCTGACTTCATAAGATTAAGAATTTTGCCCATCGTCGCTGGCTGTTTGGAGGTAGTCTTGGCTTTCTTGGATGAGCTAGCCTTACGAAACCTTAGGAACTCAAGGATTCGATTGAGGCAACTTGTTTTAGTTTTGTGGCCTAGTAAAGGCGTTTCCTCATCGGCGTCAATAACGGCCCCATCATTCTCATATTCACGGCCATTAATGGGGCCGCTCTCTTGGGTGTGCTCTTCATCTTCAACCTGTTGGCCGTAAGATTTGCGCGCTAATGTCTTCGCATAGACCATGGTGATCATCTCCCCGCGAGACCTCTCGTAGGCCCGGCGACCAAACCAGAGCGAGAACACACCCGACTGGGTTGCGACGAGACGTAGAACCAACATCGCCAAAGCCCAAAAAATACATTCTTTCCGGTAATCGTAGCCTTTCTCTATGGAAATCAGCAAGCGTTGTAGGAGGAGCGGTGCCGACAAGTTTGCTGCGGCTTCTAGAACCCCGAGAGTTGAAATGATAAATAGGTCGAGGCCATTCGCAAGAACGAGCCGTAGCCAGACAGGACCTTTGAGTTCTTGGAATAACATGTGCAGCTGCTTGTGTTGGAACTCATAAGGGAGAAGCCACACATCCTCGTCGTTCAGCTGGTTCTTGTATCCACGAGATATAAGCGGCCGTAGCCATGACACGGTCATAAACTGCCACAGACTTAGGTTATCTTCAGGGCTCCTCAGCCCGAACGTAGGGTGATGCTTGTCGTCAGCGATGCCAGTATTGTCGAGGGCTGGATCCCGCATGGGCATTGCTAGAATAACAAACAAAGCCGCTATCACCACGCCGAGAGTTACGACCGATAGTATGTGTACCTCATGTATTTCGTCGAAATTGGCGGTGAGTGCGACAATGCCACACACCAGAGAGCTAACATAAATGACTAAGAGGGTCTTCGGTGTCCTCTTGGGGAGGTCTACTATGGTAATAAAAAGGCCGGAAACCCATGGCACTATGTCGAGCAGCTTGAGGTAGTCGGGTGAAGGCGACAGGGCGGTTAGAGTGGACGATATAAGACCTAGTATAGACACGACTAGTAGCAAGGCTGTCCATAGCGTCCACCTCTTGCTACGGGTATCGTACGGTGGCTCTTCCTGAGCAAAGGCACGAGCCCATTGTGGTCCTTTGGGCAGTGTGATGCGAGCAAGATAGAGCAAGACACAGGTACCGGATATGGCAGCCTGGGCGATTGAACTGCGAAAAGCGATATTCATGGTAAGCAACATTTAGTAGGCAGAGTACGATAGTACCTAAGAAAACAAGAGCAATATAACGACGAAAAGGGCTTCGAAAGGAGCATGTTCAGAAAAGATATATGCCAATTAGATAAAATATGCTATGAGGATTTTCAACGAAGAGCCATTGTCTTCTAGCTTGTCAATTCCATCCCAGAATTATAATATCCAGTAGTAGTCAGTACTATATGATAACGGAGCAGAGTTTGAAGAGACGTAAGAACAGTGGAGAGTGCTATTGAGACATTGGGAGGAAGATAGGATGTAGAGTACATGGAGATCGGTAACCTTGGCCCGCTGTTATTGACTGCAGTGGCCACCGATATCGTACGTACATTAAGGGTATTATGTAGGTACATGGCAAGCATGAACCAATCACGCTGTGACGTAGTTCGCCTTTGACGCCGATCGATCCCAACTTGCAGCTTGGACGGGTCTGACATGAAGACGCATCCCTTGCGGACAGATTCTCGATGCCATGATACAATGACCAAAATGCACTCTCAAGCGTGCCAATGCGATGTGAATCTACGGGAACGTATATGCTGTGTAACGGGATACTATCAACTTCATGTACCTAGCGGCACTTGGCATCCTGGGGTAAGTATAGCTCTGTCAACGAAACTAATAAAACATCCCTTGGTGATAGAACTGGGATGTCTGTCGATGGGTAGCGTTACCGCTATTACCAACTACTAGGTACCTACCTAGGTAGGATTAGATAGGTAGCGCTCCACCTGCCAACAGCTGAAACTTGGACATCTATGGATTACCTATCTACTGGCTCCAATTGATTTATCTACCCTTGATTTTCACTTCATAGGCAAGTCGTCAGCTCGCCAGCATATAAAAGCTTGTACGGCAGAGGAACATGGTTGGTATCAATCTATATTTAGGTGCGTTCAATGCAACCGGTGTTGGTATCATGCTGGGTATAACAAAGACAAACAAGTCCTGACCCGAAACCGGTCGTATGTGAAGTTCATCAATACGGAAGGGTTAACGCCGGCAGCATAAACAGTAGGACTTGAGCAACTATAGAATCATCCTTTCGTTCGTCTCTCATTCCCCAACGCAGGCGACCATCAGTCTTTCGTAGTCGCCGCTGGTTTCTCCCCTGATACGGCTGGCCAGTGTTCTCCTAAAACGCTGCTTGTAAGCGCCTTTGATATTCTCCATGGTTTGACGATCCCAATGGTAGCGAACCACTCTGGAGACAAGTAGTTGGTCTTTTGTCCCCATCCCTGCCATCGCATCTTCGAACAATGTTGCTGCGTGCATGTATTTGTCTACTGCATTGCGTAATTGGAATAGTAAGGCCTCCCTCATGTGGCCGCTAAACTCCTGGATTAAAAAAACATCATGTTAGCACACGAGAATCCCGTCGTGTCGTAGTCGCAAGCTATATCCAACTTACTCTTTTGAGAACATCCTCAAGGCTACGCCTAAATTTTTGCTCGTACGTCTGGCTTATCGCGCGGATTTGGTTGTCGTTCCGTGTCGATAGGATCGAACAGACAAGCATCTCGTCCGTCCCTACTTTGCCTTCAGTCGCTCGGTAAAGCTCCATAACATCTTGATCAATAGCCTGTGGTATGACAGGTGCACTGTCTTCAGCTCGGCAAGCGCCGAGTACAATCATGAAATGCCTCTCCGTCTTCATGCTCAGATCGCCCTTGACATCGCTTTCAAGTGAGCGATTAAAAGTGCGCTGATACATGCCCTTGATGGCCTTCATATCCGCATTACTTCGACTAAGCAGCACGTCATTCAAGACCTTTTCTTTTGTACCAGGACCGTCCATCGCCGAGTGTAACAGAGTGACATCGTGAAGCAGCGGGCCCGAAATAATCGAAACCAGTCCAAGCTCGAGATATTTGCTCGTCTCCGACTTGATATCTTTTTCCAGGTTACGACTAAACAACCGGGTATAAGCCGCTTTGATGGCTTCGATTTGGAATGGATCTTTGTTAGCTAGAACTCGGATGAGAGCCTTTTCATCTGTGCCTAGACCCTTCATAGCCATTCTTAAAGCCTGAGCATCGGGGTTTGCGTCCCACTGAATGATCTGCGGTGGTCCGTACCCAATGCTAGGCTGAGTTGGAGGACCACCGCCCCCTGGAGGAGGTGCGTATTGAGGTGCACCATATTGCTGAGGCGGCGGTGCACCATACTGGCTACCATACTGGCCTTGAGGGGGTCCCGGCGGACGAGGGCCCGGGGGAGGAGGACCTGGTGGAGGAGCGCCGTAGCCCGAATGCGGCGGCGGCGGAGCCCCATATGACTGATAACCACCTTGAGGAGGGTACGGACTACTATTTTGCGGAGGATAATTGCCTTGTGGAGGATAGGGACTGCTTCCAGGGAGCTCTACCGGGGCGCCACCACCGTAACCGCCGTAGCCGCCGTGGGGCGGTGGTGGTTGGTATTGTCCGCCTTGCGGAGGA
Organism: Xylaria sp. Z21; assembly: GCA_037356095.1. Lineage (NCBI taxonomy): Eukaryota > Fungi > Ascomycota > Sordariomycetes > Xylariales > Xylariaceae > Xylaria > Xylaria sp. Z21. The sequence goes on along the minus strand of JBAWJX010000007.1, from coordinate 205,463 downwards.
TAAGGGCTGCTATTCGGAGGGGGGTATCCTTGAGGCGGGGGATACTGGCCTTGACCAGGTGGAGGCGGGTATTGGCCTGGGTATTGGCCCGAGGGAGGATACTGATTATACATCTGGTTCGTGTTCGGTTTGCCTTGCGAAATTAATTGATTAGGTACTGATCGGTGCTAGATAGACGGATCTCTCAGGTGTTCCCGGACGCTTTGTGACTAGGTAGATCACCCTGCAATCGGGGCGGTAGTAGGTATGCGCAAGTAGGCGCAAGTGTCTGCGGAATAACAATGAAGAAACGATCAAGAGAAAGAAGAGAGCTTCCTCCGATATAATAACTTTAAGGTCAACCGGAACAGAGATTGGGTCTAGTTGGGTAGATGTAGATTGGGATGGTGAAGGCTTAGAGCCACTTCGCCTCGCGCTATCATAGCGCCACACACCTTGTTGCGTCATGCCCATTCAAAGGGCCTCTGGATCTCTCGGAAAACGAGGTGGTCCCCACTTTGTTGGAGTGCGAACACCGCGGGGCAGCTTGGCATGTCTGCCTGCTATGCTTCGCGATGACTGAGAGCCATGTGACAAGGTACAGTACTACCCCGCTATCCAGTTTTAAGTAGCACCGCCTAGGTATCTGATGATGTTGAGAGCTCGCTAAGCCACACTCGATAGTACTCTTGCTACCTGGATACCTCACGATTACCTACTACAGTATAGAGTGCGCGTACAAGTGGCAATGCCATTATTAAATACGCAGAAAAGCCAGAGAAGGACTTCCATATGTTGAAGACTTCGCGATTATTCGATACCTAATTCTCCCTTTTAGGTACTCCGGATAGAAGGACTATACCCAGCGCGGATGAGTATAATTATCACCTGAGCTTTATGTATAGCCATACGACTACAGTATCAATCAACATAATGTTAAGTCTCCAAGATACTCAATACAATTCAATTTGCACCCAATGACTACCTCTAGGTGGAGTTGGCTAGGCGTTGTCTACTTAGATAATGAAGCCACTACGATTTTATAAATATCGCTGAATAGGACGCTAGTCTACAATGGGTATTCAAGATGACCTAGGCAGCGCTAATGCAGGTACCGACAGGGTATTTGTCGCGTGAAAGCGCTATTCCAGAGATAGAAATCTATTAGCTACATTCGGGTGGCTGGTATGATTTGTGAGCCAATGAGCGTCACGTTTCATTGTTCCCCAACCAGCCACCCAAGAGACCCCAGGCGAGGGACGAATCGTGTAGCGATCAATCACCATCCAACATGGCCGTGATAGAATCACACATGCACAAACCATTCCCAACCTTCTCATTATTCGCATTTCCACGCGACTCTGGATAAAACCATGTCTCTCCCTACGGTAAGTCCGAAATTTGCTCTCTCCTTCATCGTCCTGCAGATCGCTCTTCAAGCTGCACAATTTGCTTCCCGCCATCTGTGCTAGACGTGCACTGCTTCTAGATCACAAGTGAAACACAAGTCTTCTCAACATTGCAGAGCTATCCAGCAAGATGCATTTCAACAACCTGCCTATCTCTCTACTTGTTGCTGTTTCTTCCCTGTGCAGCCCATCATCAGCTTTGCCGTTCCTATGGCGAAGAACACCAGCTACCGAAGCTGTCGCCGCTCGCCCTACGTATTCAGTTGTGCCGATTGATGGAAGCGGAGGGCAAGGAGGTGACGCGGGCACGACTCTGACAGTCACGGTTACGCCGGCACCCACGACAATTATCGAATCCTCGCCGCCTGTCACAGAGACCGTGACTGTCTCTGGCAAGCCTACTACACGTACAATATCTATTATTGATATCGAACCCACAACGGAGGTTGTGACGACTACATTAACCCCGACACCAGCTACACTAGCACCAACAACAACCGCCACATCTTTTACTACGACATCGATCACATTGGCGACATCGACAACATCGACTCTTCCTATTTCGACGTCTAGTGTTCCTTCCACGACGCCTACGCCGTCAACTTCGACCACGTCGAGTCTATATTACCCGACGTCGACCGGATCAATGAATGCGACAGTGACACCATCTTTTACAACATCAACACCAATCTTGAGTTGGACCACTAGCACAACTCATGATGACGGCTCTTGGCACACTGTGAGTGTCATTTGGATTATCTCACTCGTTTTGACTCACTTCTATACTCGACCGTCTGCAATCTTGCACCTGGCTCTGCTCGCAACCGACCAATGCTGACTCAACCTGTATAGACGTATCCTGCCTGGAATGGCACATTTACTCGTCGATTTGCGAGGCACTCGTAATGGATGAGAATTATGAAGCGAACTTGGGTTATCGTGATATACGGATCATATCTTGACAACCATACTAACCGTTGACTATTCATGATTTGGCCCGTTTATTCGACGGCTGCTTTTATTGTAATGTTAATATGAGGAACGTAGATATACTATCTGACGGGCACGACACCTACGCGACCCAAGCGCTGGAACGCGTTAGAAATGTGTCGTCGTCAGGAATGAGGTTACACATAGCTTCAGATAGAACTAGACTAGGCCAAATGACAAAAAATACATGTGTTCTCCAGCCTTTTGAGTCGAAGTGCACTTAGAAGTGTCCTTGGTTTGGATGTGGTATAATAGGACATCTTGAAGGACGTACACAATGTAGATAGTAGACCGAACAGAACACTACATTACGAACGGTACACAGAGACATCATCAATAGAGACTGTGATCGTACCTAGGCCTAAGAAAAGATTGTCTTTTCATAAAAGGCATCGCCACCTTGCTATCTACATACAACCTGTCCTATAGATCCTAGTGCTGATCAGTGATCCACGAGCTATCTGTAAATATGAACCTCGTCTCGAAAATTCCATAATACACGCACATATAGGTATATATATATATGACATCACAACCAACCACATGGCTACTTCATCAATTCGACTCTCCCAGGAGCAACAACCACGCCAGTGAAACATAACCAATAACCAATTCAACAGACCGACTCTATATACCTTGTAGCCATCGTGCCCTTGTACTCTCCCTGCAGCTACAAACTCGGCCGCGGACTTATCGACGAAATAGCATTTCAAAAGGGGGTAAAAGTAGGGCTCAAAAGCTTCGAGAGTCCTGATGATGGTTCGGGAACCGGGTTTTGGCTGTGTGGCTAAGGACATAAATGGAAGCGATGGTAGCAGGATCACGTTTGAATAGGAAGAAGAGATGATGGAATAAGATGTATGCAGGCTTGGTTATTGTCGCAAGACATGATTCGTAGGATTTCATAGCTTGAGCTCGATATAGATTCTGAGTTTTGAGGGTCAAAATATAAGCTAGAGCGCCGATATTCTCTAGCTTAGTTTCAGAATAGTTAATTACTTACTCATTACAGCCTACCTCAACTATGACACTCTTCAAAGTAGAGAGGAGTAGTCGCTGAATGTAGATAAATAAATATAGTGTTGTACTAGGGGACTGTCATTCGCGCATGGAGAATGGGTGGATCGACGATGCCACATCCACGTGGATTAAATAGCAAATGCATGGTTATAGCGTGGGACTATCCAAAGCCTAATTTCTTAAGGAAATATTTTATAATGGACATACCTGGGCACATCAATCTGCTGCATAGTCTATCTCATTAGGGTCGGCTCGTCGATCCGGATCGCCTACCACCTTCACATGGGATCCTTGTGAGTGGAGATGTCGTTTGAAGCAAATTGCAGGAACCCAGGAACCCGGTCGAAGCCTCGACACATCATTGGATGTTGCGCACAGTCTCAGTGAGCAGACTGGACTACCACTAGTTGTATTTCTCTATTACTATGTAGACCTCGTGGCTTGCATTCTAGCGGAGATTGGAAAGAGGGTTCGGCCAACTAATGTGTTTCAGCATGTCATGATATCAGCACTCCATCTTCAAATCTGTAGATGTGCTGCGGGCCGCCCCTTAACTATGCCCACTGTATCTTTCTATAAAACGAAACAGGTCGCCATTCGTAGGTTGTAATATAGACTTTTGAATCATACTACACTATTCACTTCTAATCTTTTCTGAGGTAACTTCGCTCTTAGTGAAGATGAAGACTAGTAGTGCCATTCTCGCCTTGTTGGCCGTGCCAGCCGCTTTGGCCTGTCCGAGGCATAGAGGTGGCGCAAAGCCAAAGCCCTCGACGACAACACCGGTGATAGTATCGACATCAACACCAACCTCAATAGTAAACTCAGTATCGGCCGCGGCAAGCACTGCAGTCTCAAGTCTAACGTCATCCTCAACGTCATCAGCATCGTCAATATCTACCGCGGTCCCAATCGTCGGCTCGGCCGCCGTCGCGGGAAGGTCGACATTCTACGGAGGAAATCTTAACGGAGGCGCCTGTTCTTTCACCACCTACACACTACCGTCGGGGATATTCGGTACTGCGTTTTCGGGGGCGGCTTGGGATTCTGCGGCGCACTGCGGTGCCTGTATCCGGGTTAATGCGAATGGGAAGTCGGTCATAGCCATGGTTAGTCTACCCAGCTCATTGCAGTACCCTTTACATCATTGAATATTTGTGTGCTGAGAGCTGACATTTCTATCAGGTCGTGGACAAATGTCCCGAATGTGAGAAGGGCCATCTTGATCTCTTCGAGAACGCATTCAACGTCCTTTCACCCTCGTCGAGCGACCTCTTGTCCACATCCTACACGTTCGTAGACTGCCCGGTCTCGTCTCCCCTTGTCCTCCACAATAAGTCGGGGACCTCGGCCTACTGGTTCTCTATGCAGGTGGTTAATGCCAACGAGCCTGTTTCTAAGCTCGAAGTCAGCACCGATGGAGGCTCGACGTGGAAGGCGACGACACGGCAGGACTATAACTTCTTCGAGAACGCTAGCGGGTTCGGGACGGATACCGTAACAGTTCGTGTTACGAGCGAGTCAGGGAGCACCGTGGTCGTCAAGAACGTGAGCGTGGCTTCGGATTCGCAAGTGACAGCTAGCTCGAACTTCTAAACGAAACTCCATTTTAGAAAATTGCAATACACACTCGCGACGTTATGCGGATATTTGTGTGATCTTTCAAAAAAATCTTCATTGTCTATATTGTGTTAGTCTTTATACTACTGTAACCAACATAGATATATCCTATACAAACGGGTTCATCTTCCAGGGAAATTTCAAGAGCTATTATCATGCAGCATCTTGGATACCGTATCCCGTACGAGCGGTTGTCAATGTGTCCCTCCCTTTGGGACTGAGGTATTCGTGTATTGTGACGTGATTGCGACCAAATTTGGAAAGGTAGTGTGGTAAGTCGTTGAATCCAAAGGATCAGAAGGTAAAATGGGTTCAAACCCTTGATCAACTGTACATCGTGCGAAAGAGCATTGAACTTCAAGAATTCCTCGAAACTTCAGTAGCGAAGAGCTAAGACCTCGAAATAACCCTGCAAATATTTATTAAGAATACGTCAAACAGCACCGGATAGATAAATTGTAATGATAAAATACGCAAATCATCACATCTCCAACGTCATATGATTTAGAGAAGGCTGATCGGTTACTTTCGTAAAGCAAGAAGCATCGGCGGCTTTCCCTACTAGGTATCGAGAGTCTTCTCCGTCTCCCCAGTATCTTCACCTTACGAGTATAGCTTACCCTTCCGAGCTATGCTCGTGCAATTAGCATAGGCTCGAATGACAGCCATGTAAGCCAGGTGTCCATTTCGAAGAACTGAGTGCACTAGAGTCAAGGTGAATCACCTGCTGTTGGTCCTATCTAGGACAAATCGGACAACACGCCGTGTAGTAGGCGTCGCACGACGACGGCGTAGCCAATCGCGGGTCTCGTATTGGAAACTGACAACTGTTCGATAACTTCGGAACCTGGAGGGCTGCGAAGAGCACCTGACTTGGCCTAACTCACACTAGGCACATACCGTCATAACCAAGCTTGCCAATATTTCCGAAAGCATTGTTTCGGTTACTCGCGTGTCGTAAGCGATTCGTTGGTAAGAATGAGACGAGCAGCTTCGCAGTAGACAGTTCGTCGCGAAAACAAATCGGGAGCCGAGATCGTGTTAGGCGGTAAAACATTAGGCCTGTGACTCTCCCCGCGACGAGAATGGCCGTACAGGACGAAAGGAGCCTAGCGAAGAGAGAGGGCTGTCCGCTAAAGTGGTGCCACTGTCAGCTCAGTAGGATTTCAGCTAGACCCAGCAGGATGGACTTAGCCCCTCCAGGGCTGTCGAGAGCCCTAACACGGCTACGTCAGTGGGCACCTGCGCGTGCCCGTTTCGGACGGGCTCGCGGCGCCGTCGGGGGGTACCGGCCAAGCATCACCTCATCGACGCTGCTAAGTGTTATGATCACGTCGAAAACATTCACGTCACCAGGAAATTACTAGAATTTTCACGCGAGGAGCCAGAAGCAGGCTGGCGGGAGGCTTGGGCTCGATGAGGAGTCCGAAATAGTAGGGAAAGAGTAGGTATATTATGTTCGTGATAATGCCGCCTCTCGTGAGATGGTTTTCGTTCAGCATCAGCATCAACATCATCACATAACAAGTAGTTGTTTATATACAACTATTTTCACACATATCACACATCTAGACTTTTATAAGTCATTAGATCGCCAATCCCGCGTTAATATCAAATATATTATTCGCTTTCAACATTTGAGAGTAGTACTGCATCTCCATTAGTACAACCTCCACCTCTATATAAAACCACCCATACCACAAACAATCAACACCATGCAATCATCAATGCGCATGCACGTTGCCGCGAGGGCACCACACCCAATGGCGCCAATAACCCCCAAGAGCGGCACACTTGCCAAGAAGTACGTAGAAACACCCGGTTGTACTCATTCAAGCCCCATGTCACTAATACCAAACCCATCATTATAGAGCGGTACTACCAACATTAGTCTGGCTAGGATCTGCCTACCTCGTCGGCTTATACGTGTCGAGACAACTCCACCAGAAGTCCGCTGGCTTCGACAAGATCTTCGCCCAGCAAAACACACCCGAGGTCGAGGAAGCAAGGAAGAGAGACCTCATGGTCGAGACGTACGGCGACCCTCGCAACAGTCTTCTGAATGTCCTGGGCTGGACCAACTAGCACCGCTCTGGGGTATGGCCTTGAAAAATCTACCGCTTTGAACTGGTTTTCTTTGTTGAGCATATATGGTCGGCGTTCATAACTGGTTTCTATCCTGTCTACCAAAAACGCTTTATCATAATTGGGATGTTCTTATAGGTTAAGAACATGTATATACCATTACGCATATTGATTTTTAGTCGAATATTAATTCAATTTTCAAGTATGGATCAAACCAGTTCAATTTGGAGGGAAATATCGACTCGGTAATTATGCTCTGTTCCATAGGCGTGATGCAGCCGAGTTGTATTTACATCAGAATAATTCTTCGCAAACCACCATATGAAATCATTGTTGATATATTTGCACCGTAGCGTGTGTGGCAACCTTCATATCTCGAGTAATCAAGGTCAGTTAGCCTTCGCTGATGGCGGTTGGAGGAAGCGACTTTGTAGGCTCTTCAAATCTTGCTGCCGTTCAGCTGAAACACGGCACTTCCATTCATAGGCCGGCTGACAACAATCGCACCCTCCATATCCTTCTCGGGAATTTGTCGTCCGGCGTAATATTTCTCTAGCAGCGCCGCGCGGATCTGGTCTACCTTGTCCGCAGGGACGAGGTGGACGCTGCATCCACCCCAGCCGGCGCCAGTCAACCGACTTCCATAGCTGCCAGCATCGCGAGCAATTTGACATATCTGATCGATCTCGGGGCAGCTACACTCGTATGCGTCGCGGCACGAGTCCTGAGTCTCATTCATCAGATTTCCAAGTCGTTGATTGTACTCGACAGTATGGTCAGAAGAGGGAGCTTGCGCCGGGTCCTCGAGGAGGGCCAGGAATTTAAGAACCCGCAAAGCCTCGGTGAATACATGCAACGCTCGCTGGCGGAGCTTGAAGTATTCTCCTCGGACCGGGAAGCTCGACATAAATCGAGCTTTCAGGTCATCGACTGAGATGCCAATACTAGAAGCAACCTCCTCAATCGTGTATCCTTGTTCTTGGGTCAGAGTCTTCTTAGTCAACTCGATTAACTCTTCCAGCTGTTCAGCCATGGGCTTCTGAGTGCCTTTGAAGTAGTTATCATGGAAACCACGAATTGACACGCCTAGAGGGCCAGCGTCTTTGGGGAGCTCAGTGCCCGGCGGGCAAAGCTTGGCATTCAGGTAAGCAGCGGCCATGCTGCACTCTACCACACGGAGATTATAGTGAATAGGCCCAGTTACTTGCTTGTTAGAGGTAACAAATGACTGAACGATCATAAAACATAACTCGGGATTCGTCTTTGGGAAAAATACCGGCCGTGCCGATAACGTAGGTGAGAAGGACACCAATAGAGCAGACCCTCGCTCAGAGAAAACGGATGCCGACTGGTCCATACTGTACCACGTGTGAGCGCAAGCGATAGAAGAATGCGTATGATTAGAATTTCTCTTACCCTCCTGAGTTAACACCAACGGCGCGCTCGCTGACAATGGCGACCTCGGTTAGGTCCTTCTTGTCAACATTCGTCTCCCCGTTTGCGATCATGACCGCCAGCGCGCTTGCACTGACGAGAGCAGCGCTTGAACTCAGGCCACCGCCGGCGGGCACAGTTCCGTCCATGAGCACCTGCATGCTCTTAGGCTTAAAATCCGCGCCATACTTCTTCCTTAATAGCCCCAGAGCTCCCCTCAGGCCTGACTTGAAGTAATTGGTCCACTCGTGCTTTGTCGCATCAATCTCGACCTCTGAGTAGGGAATATCGAATTCTCGTGTGGCGAAGCGTTGCTCGTCCACATTAGCGATCTTGATCTTGTAGGTTCCGTCGATGGAGGGGGCTACATCGGTCGAAACAGCGATAATAACGTCTGGAGTGATAGCCATAGGCAGGCACGAGTATAGAGAATAATCAATGTGCTCGCCGATAATGTTCACACGACCGGGCGATCGAGAAACAAACTGTGCAGGGCTGCCATAGATGGCCTGAAACTTCTCAAGCAGGCCATTCCATCGCACTTGTTGGTCTGCCAAAGCCTGTGTAGTGTAGATGTCGTGCAAAGCAGCGACGGTGGGCACAGGTTTAGACATCTTGAACGTATAAGTCGCAAACGAGATCCCAATGCCAAGCCCCAATTTCACTCTTCGATGTGCGGTGCGATGCGATGCGATGCGCGCGCGGGGTGATAAAGGAAAAGACAGACACCCCGCTTCGTACGTCAAGCTACCCACCTACGTGGTTCGAGCTGCCCGGTTCGCCAAATGTGAAGAGACACCCCCGAATCTAGTGAAAATCGAATAAATATCTAGAGGACTGCAAGTCGGGGAAAAGTGTGTGAATGGAAGAAACCTGCGAAACTTCTCAGACCCGGCTCAATTCCTCAGTCACGAGATGAGAAAAACGCCAGACAAATTGAGGGGCACTGTCACTGGTATCTGGCCTCCTTAGTAGCTTTACCCCTCGGTGGCTCTCCACAGACCCCAGTCTGGGCAAACAGCCGCGCCAGTCATTGCACTTCATGATCCGAGCAGCTTTCTCCATTTTCAAGTCAGAGGTAACTAAGTAGAGCGAACACTGGCTTCGCTCGAAGTCTAGCGGCATCTTCCTTACCTAGACTACCTAGGTACCTAGGCAGGTAGATAGAGATAATCCGAGGTCTACCTAATAGTTAGGTACCTAGGTATGTAGGTAGGTACCTGGCATCATTAATTTGAACCCCAATAATGAGGGGTTTGCGGGTCTCAGATCAGAACTCAGATCATGGTACAGCTTGGGGCTAGCGGTCCTTCCTACCTAGGCGGGTTAGCACCTTTGATGTTGTAGGTGGACCTGCTTATAGGCGGATGCGCGTAGGAGGCTACCCAGGTACCTAACGTAACGTACGCTGCACCTAGGTAGGTCCCCAAAACTGCCCCAAATCCAGCGAATGACGCAGATATGGTCCCAAAGAGCTATAGGAGACCTCACTCTGCAAACCCGTATATCTAGGTGAATTATTTGGAAATAAATAGAGCACACCACAGAGACAACTTGGGACATATAAGGAAAGGTCGGTTCTTGAGGCTTGGTTGGTATAGGATTACGAAGAAATCATTTACACTGAAGTGCGTTGCTTCCAGCTGTCTACCTAGATAGGACTCCTCTACCTAGGTAGAAGCCCCTAGCTTTGGGTAGTGCACAAGTAGCTTTCTCTAATAGCTGCAACCACCACATCATAACTTCTAGGCAGGAGAATGAGTATAATAGCAATAATCTTTCAAGGATCTGGAGTTAAGGTGACTTTCAGCGTCGTATCAAGTCGGTTAATGATCTATCTAGAGCAGGTTGAAAACAGCCCATGAAACGATTCACCTATGAACAGGTATTGAACGTCATCAACTCGCGCGATTCCATTAGATCCTAATAAGAATTTGATATATACATAGCAAGACACGCTTGCAGCCGGTTGATGCCACCGTATCCATGAAGATGAAAAGCCGAAGGCCGGATATACAGATACTTTTTTTGATCAATCCCAGACTTTTGGACACCTCTCAATGTCTACTTATGCCCCATGAATTTTTGTTTCCGCAATGGTATGACGAGAAAAAAAAGGGTGGGAATAAAGAAACCAAAACGCCGAACGCGTATGCAACAACCTTCCGACAAAGCAATTAGCCGTGAAGTCCATCAGTTCGTGACCGCATCAGTTCCCGACGCTTCTTATCCTTCTCTCCATCCCATACAAGGAACTCATGTAATCCTGCGCCGGTAGGAACCATAGGTAGAACCGGAACCTTCTTATCCGTCATAACTTCAAGGAGAGCGGGGCCATCCGAGTCGATGAGCCACTGGATACACTCTTGAGTATCCTCGGGCTTAATGAGCCTCCTGTGTTGGACGCCCATAGCATCGGCGAGCTTCATGAAATCAGGATTCTTTTGGTGGGTATGGGCGTAGCGGTCCTCGTAAAAGAGGTTTTGCCATTGAGTGACCATGCCTTGTTCCTCATTGTTAAGAACGATAACCTTAACACCGATATTGAACTGGGCAGCGGTGGAAAGCTCGGTGAGGGTCATGTTGAAAGAGGCATCGCCATCAATGTCAATAACTAGGGCATCTGGCCGAGCAACTTTGGCACCGATTGCGGCGGGTAGACCGTAACCCATGGTACCTAGGCCGCCGGAAGTAATCATTGTTCGGGGGTGGCGCCATCTGAAGTGCTGTGCTGTCCACATCTGATGTTGTCCTACTCCAGTCGTGATAATTGTCTCGTGCTTCCGGTGCGCGGTAAGGTTACTAAGCTGCTCGATAAGAACCTGAGGCTTGATCATCCCCGGTCTTTCGGTGCGTTCGAAATCGTTCATCGGCCACTTCTCTTTCCAAGACTTGATCTTGCCAAACCATTCTTTGCGGTCCTCCATCGTATTTATGTTAACGCGTGGAAGGAGCTGTGCCAAGTTCTTGGCTACATCACCCTCAATGGCTTCAGTTGCCTGAACAACCTTGTTGATATTCTTCGGCATGATTTCAAAATGAACGATACCACCACGACCCTCTGCTGCGGCCGCTTTTGCGGCAGGAGCAAACTTGGAAACATTGAGTGTGACACGGTCGTCAAACCGGCTACCCAAGGCGATGATAAGATCAGCCTCTTGCATAGCCATGTTAGCAAATGCAGAGCCGTGCATGCCAAGCATGTATAGCGACTTCTCATCCAGCTCATCGAAAGCGCCGAGGCCGTGTAAGGTAGTAGTAACAGGGATCGATGCCTTGTCTGCAAGCTCCTTAAGAACTTGGGGCCCGTTCTCCGAAGTGATAATACCATGGCCAGCGTATATCACGGGTCGTTTCGCGATGTTAATGAGGTCCGCGACACGGGCCAAGGAAGCTTGTAGCTGCTTTTGTGTGGCGTCCATAAGAGAACGAGACGCAGCACTTGGCAGACCAGGTAGGGCAGACGTCGTAGGAATCGCCCTTCTCAAAACGCTAGCGGTGACATCCTTGGGTAGATCAACGAGCACCGGACCTGGACGACCGGATGTCGCAATTTCGAAGGCTTCGTTTATACGGCGGGGCAACTCGGCAATATTCTTGACCATGACATTCCACTTTGTGCAGGCTCTCGAGATGCCGATGACGTCTGCCTCCTATTTATAACACTGGAGTCAATAATGCCCAGTTATGGTAAAAGTTACTCGGGGGTTTCGGGAGCTAACCTGAAACGCGTCGCTGCCGATAGCAGTGGTGACGACCTGACCAGTGAAGACAACCATTGGCGTTCCGTCCGAAAGTGCATCTTGCATTGGGGTGATGACGTTTGTGGCTCCAGGGCCAGATGTCACCAGGACGACTCCGGGCTTTCCAGAAGCGCGAGCATAGCCCTCAGCCATGTGTCCGGCACCCTGCTCGTGCTTTGGGAGGATGAAGTCGAAGTGTTTTGAATTGTAAATAGCGTCGTAGACAGGAAGGATAGCTCCACCAGGGTAACCAACTGTGAGTCACTGTAAGATACTACCGAAGCCAAACGTCGCCATAGGACAACATACATATGTGTTTGACGCCATGCCTCAGCATCATCTCGTGGAAAATTTCTCCTCCAGTTTTACCGACGAAGCTACCTCACATTAGTCACAGGCCAATTCCTATTTATCACAATTCAGGAGGGGCATACGATTCGTCCATTTCCGCGGCGCCTGGGTTGACCAATGGCTGTACATGGCTTTGATCCTTTTTATCGGCAGAATTAAAGGCAGGCGCAGGTATATCTCTTGCTTGACTGTATTCTCTAGAGGTTAGAAGGTGAATTGGTTCATGTGGACAAAGCCAGGATGAATTGGGCCAAGGACCCAGTGTCTTGGGCTTACGGGGTGGGCTGCGCCGCCGTGGTCTGATTCCTGATAGCACTAGGCGACTTGGTGCTAGATTGTATGGCGGATGCGATGGGAGAGGCAGTAAAGGGACGGTGAGGCTGTCGCGAAGTTTGCGCCAGGGCCTTGACGGCCTTGGCCGCTTGTCTTGATCGAAGCATTGTGCAATAATGGGGAGGATGGAGGGGAGATTTTGTTTAGGAAGCCAACCAGCAAGGGTTCCCAGAAGCTGGGGCGAAAGACTGGAAAGCAGGGACACGTGAGGAGAACCTCGAAGCGTATCGCTTTATTATGTTGGTCTCAAACGCAAAAATTCGTGGGTTCCTAGAATTAGATGACAGGAAACAATTTGTATCTGGTCAATGGTCCCACAACATCTGTGTTACAAGGAAAGAAAGCGAATCTTGAGGGCGGTGGTGAGTCGACTAGAAAATCCATAGACTAATCCAGCGATTTTCGGCGCCACTTTAGCTCTAGGTACTATGTATACCTGCTCAGAGGTACCTAAGTACCTTCGGGTTTAAGAGATTGTGGGGTTGTCCCGCAATGACTCGCTGCTAGCCAATCAATCAAAGGAAGGGCGTTCGGGCAATGCATAGTGCAGCTGCTGGTCCAGGCCACGGCAGGGGCAGAGTGTGGGACCCGGTAGGCCATGAGTGGCGAATAGCGGCGATATCGGATTACCCGAAAAATCTCTTCAACCATGATTGGCCTGGTGCACGTATACCGTTGGTGCTTTAGCGGTCTAATGGCTGATCTACTGTACCTTAGGTAGGTAACGCAACACAAGCCGGGTTTTTCCATCGTAGGTACCTCTATGGATGGAACTTGGGTATGCTTTTGGTCTATAACAGCTTCCTGGGTATATTATGGCCGTCAAGAGGCCAAGCCAAAGTCTTCTATGCATGCTACCTGTCTAACAATACCGATGCGATCTAGATACTACCTAGGTGGCGTCAGCAGTACATGTAGAACCTACCTACGAAGTACCTAATCAGAATCGTGAGCCCTCAGTAGCTTCAATAAGCCTTCCTCCCCAACTGCAGCACTCCAACTTACGGCCATTCTAAGAAATTACAGTACTACTATGTTGTCGTTGAATTTAATGAATAAATTTACCTTGTACTCCTTCAGGTTATAATCCAATATTCATTACCATGTAGGAAAAGTTGCCACGTACAATGTCATACTATTAGATATACTCGTTCGAGTCAACATGGCTAACAATTACCTAAGTACCTAGGTAGGCATAAACCTAATGAAGGTTCTAATTAAAAACTCGTGTATTTCAAATCAGGACCTCATTGTTGCGATCGCTAGTTAGCTAAATGTCAACAGCTTCAACCTACGTAAAAAAATTGTCCGATATGATATTTCTCCACGTGTTCTTCAGCCTGAAATAAGTTTTTTTTCCTATTGGATACTTGCGCAACTTTTCATCTCGAATGTAGCTCCTAGGTATCCAGGCCTTAATCAATTCCCAACACTCCTTACGTACGAGCTTGATGACAATAAACCCCAAATTGCTGTAGCTCAACCAAAATTGTTGCCACACATTTGCTTTGTTAATTACCATAACCAGATGTGAGATAATAACAGTCGAAAACCAGCCTGTTTATGATACATAATCTAGACCTATAGTGAACAGCAAATTATATATCATTCACTCTAAACAATCAATCCCATATCTTGCTCCCTTGCTTTTATGACCAAAAAAGATCAGTCCTTACTTGGACATATTTTGTTCACCTCGCAACACTGCCGTCGTCGTCAGGTACAGGTATGACTTGTTGGGTAGCAAGCTGTGATTGGCCAACTTTCTGTTCACTTGCCTTTTCGGGATCTATCCACATACATAAGCCACCCCACACCCCAGCTTACTTAGTAGAATTATACTAAGGCACCGTCATCAAGGTCACTATCCAAGGCAACCTAGATTTCCCCGAGTTGCGATCTATCTTCCTGAGTCTAGTAGAATCAATTTTCGTACTATAGAAGCTACTTTGGAGAGTGATTGGTCTCATCAAGTTTTCATCGAATCAGACTCCCCGACAGGATAAGACGGACTTCGCTAGGGCAGCACAGAAAACTTCAAGCCCAGTTGATGATAGAGCTATGCGTCATTGTAATCTTACAGCATGTTTTGCCGGATGTGCCACATGCTTACATCTACATCAATGTTAGCTGCATCTTCAGTATTTGCGTGCTCTTTCGTGCTCTTTCGTAAGCAGAATCATCCGATAAAAGCTCAGCAAGAAGAGGGGCATCGTGATAGGGTCACGTATCCCTAAAGACGGTGTATCATACAAGATATTTGTACAAGGTTTTACATGTGAAGACAATAAAGCATAATCATGGTCTAACCAGCCGAGTGGCGCTCAAATTCGTGTCGCTGCTACGTGGATTAGACCCAATGTACATGTTCTGAGGGGCTGAGGGCATCGCGAGATATTGCCCTCTTGTTTTGAGAAACAACCCCATGTATATACTAGCCTGTACGTAAGGTTACCTTCGAAATTAGGCTTATTGCATTAAAAACCCAAGGTTGCAGAGCATTTAAGTTTAGCGGCCTTCGAGTGCCAGTCTTATAAGATAGACTAGACTAGTGACTTACTCACCACAGCAGTATCATTCCCCAGGCGTTGGTGTGTGTAGCAACCACCTCGAGCTAATAGATCAAGGAAAAGAAATCCAAACCTACTGTATTCTATATTTAAATATACGATTTCAAATGAATGTCCTAGTATCCAGTAATTGTTCTATTGGGATGTAATGTAATAAGGACTTACAATATTCAACGGACTAGAAGGATATTTGTATTCACAATAATCTTCTATTGGATCAAAGTCCTCGTGATTCCTTGAAACCCGATAAATTAGTCAAAATTTTGAAGCTTATGTATCAACTACCTTTTTACAATATAACATTACGTTTCCACTTACCTTCTCGCTACAAGTTACCCTTATACCTAAGAGCCCCTGAGGCCTCGTATAGATGTTTCATTATTTAATGGGGTCGCTTCGTCTATATTAAAGCTAAACATTTCGGGCGGCCTTATCTTATGCCCGTATCGTATAAGTAGCAACTCGCCGTGGCTGCTTACTGGTGATAGCCCACAAGAGGTAGATAGACACTCTGCAATCACGATCCGCTAGCATACGGTTACTTTTTATTTCCCCTTATCTTACTATCTCGCTTTGTATGATAATGTTTTAATGAATTATCTATTGATCACGCATGCGTTTCAGGCCGAGATATGTCATCGCCGCATCTAGATTTCATCAAGCCAACAGAGCATACGTCCTTGGCTTGTGGACCAAATCAACACAGATTCAGCTGTCCCCGTTGGTCAAGTTGGCGCCCACCAGTGCATCGCGAGGTCGACCTCGGCAGCACATTCAAGCAATGTGTAGCGAACTACGAGATCACTCTTAGCAACCATACTATTGCCTTCGTAATGCGAAAGCCCTCCAGCTAAAAGCTGATCTTGAGAATCCGTGCCTGGAGGGCCCTCAAGATCAGAATCCGACCTGACGGATTTTTCATTGACTAAAACTACATGTATGAAATGAATTTCATGCTTTCCCCTACCACACGAAATCAAAGATAAATGTGTAGTCCGTTTCTTCTTCTGGGATGCTATTGAAACTTTCTACTAGTCTCAAGCCTTTGTCATATAACGCGGGTTGCTGTTCGCGAAGGCCATCTTCGGGAACCTCTTTGAAGCCCCATTGATTGGGCTCAATATCTTTAACAAGATTGCCGACGTTATCGTCTGTGATAACCAAATAAAGACCCGCCAGTGCGTTGTTATCGATAGTGCATGCAAGGAGTCGAAAGCTGATCGAAGGCAGTTGAGATATGTTGAGAGCGATTCTCTCCAAATCGGAAGGCGTGCTGGCCGACGTACTTGTTGCTCCCAAAATTCCTAGAAGGGCGAGGGCAGGAATCTTATCAAAGTACACTAGGTCTTCTGACGACGAGAGTACAATGTTTGAATCGTATTCAGTGAAGACACCTCCAAAGCGGATGGGTGCTCGAGAGGTTCTAGCTGCTTCCACTCCTGTTGGGTCCTCGGCGGAGTATAAGACCCTGCGACCGCCACAAATCCGAACCCTGATAAGGCGCGCGGCCCTATCGGCGGGATGCGACAAGCGCTCGTCTTCGGTTGCTTCAGTGACGCTATCACTCGTATCGTCTGCTGGAAACGAGGCAGCCCGACTCCCGGAATCTGCCGGCACCACGTTCAATGCTATCGCGGCCACATTTCTGTTCTGAAGCCGATGTTGAAGCCTTCTTCGCGCTGCCGGTCGACGGCGGCGCGGGGCGCGGTTCCTTCTTGGCATGACGGAAAGAAGACAGTCTGGAGATAGTAGTTGTAAACCCAGATATGTTTTGAATGACGGGGAGAACGGGGTGTATTGGTACTAGGTATGCTAGAACTGATTTCAATAAAAGCTGAAAGTATCTGACCGCAATCAGTTGTCTCCGCCATGGTAAGCCGGGATCCAATTTGTGAACTGAAAATCTTGACCTTTTATACTCCTAGATCCGATATCAATACTCTCGCCATTACTTGCCTTCATGACCTGACTTCCACTCTTTGGATAATAGACACGTCAAAGCTAGCCAAATGAATGGCGAGCGTTTCATCTAGCTTAACTCAACTTGCTTCATGGTCTCTCAGGGGTTTGCGGAATTGCCAAATCAAAGGCTACCCCTCCACACCATCTCGAGAGGTAGCATCGCATACGCCACTCAAGACGGGCGTATTAGGAGGTCGCTAGATCACTGGACCTGGCTCTAAAGAAACGTGCAGAAAACTTCTTGCAGCGTCATCATTTCGATTGGCGGTGGGAGTGGAAGCCCTCGGTGATGTTGGAAGCGGTTGGTTTCTGAGATGCTAAACGTGAATCATCAGCTGTGTTACCGTGGAAGCTGCAGAGATGACAGGAGAATATTGTAGATGGGAATCTCCCAGTCTCAACCATGCTCCAATTTTAATAGCAATTGGTTCATATCCATCAATAGATCCGTCGTGTTTGGTTCTCGCCCAATACTTGATGTTGCTCTCCATCCTCTGCAGAGACACCCACCGCATGTCCCGCTTGACCTCCCCTGTCCGGGCTTGTCCCTGGCGAAGGTAGCAAAGCACACCTCGTTTGCCAACCTAACATTGCCTCGGATGGAGTGAGCCCCATCAACTCCCGAGCGTTCAGTCGGACTACTGCCGAAGGGACTTCCAATGGCCATCGATTGGCACACTCAAATCTCGTGGCTGCCGCCCACTTGAGCGATTGTGTCCGCAACATCCGTACGCCAGTCTCTGCGGGGTCGTGTATCAAACGCGAGGGAATATCTGCATAGCTGATATCTTATACTGTTATCCAACGAAAAACTTATTCCCATAACAAATATTAGCATAGGCAAATGACTAAGACTTGGCCGAAGCTCATAACTCCTTCATACACAGACAAGGAGGGTTGGTTAGGGTTCTGTTATTATGTTGATCGTTAAGCTACAAAAGCTTGGGTGTAGGATAGGATACCTGGGCAAGCTGAGGCTGTGACAATTGCTCACTAACCAGGTAGTTTAGCTTTTTCCAACGACTATAAACGATGGTTCTTGTTGAGGCTTGCTTGCGGCGGGACCAAGCTATTGCCCGAGACCACGGTCCTGGGACAGGGACTTCCCTACTAGCTCCCGTTGGAATAGTCCCGTGCTCAATTCTTCCGTTCCACACGAAAGCTTAAATCGGACAGCCCTCCATCGGGAACACCAACAGTTCCTTTGGCAAGTCCCGTTTGTCATATCCCCAGCACACGACATGATGGTACCCTGCCAGGGCTATCCCCGTCATGCCTTTTCTATCGTCGTAATTATCCAAGAGTTAGGAAGCACTTAGTTCAACCCTATGCACAGAAAACCATTATCAGATTGATCTTATCAGGGAAATGGAACGCAGTGAGCGCACCTACAGGCAGGGTGGAATAACGTATTAACACTAAGGCCACACCCAGCGATTCGTTCTTGACCGGTAACTCCCATAGAGAACGCCTACCGTAGTAATACATCAAGAATCCGTCATAACGACATGTCCAAGCCCGTCTAATGCTGACGCCATCGTTACTTTACCCACACATCCTTAAAATTTGGGTAATGTACTTAAATTCTAGCAGTTCTGCGGCCTGGAGGGGTGTGTGTCCCGACCAGCTTGGAAGCTTTGTATTGGCACCATGTGCCAGCAGGAAGCTCACAGCGACCGGATTACCGGCGGCCACCGCGTAGTGAAGTGGTGTACCTGTATCGACCGTCCGTCTTCGTCTCGCGTCATCGCGTGGCCGGGATTTCGGATCCGGTTCCATCTCGTTCACATTGGCGCCGTGCTCAAGTAAAACTTTCATCACTCCTATTCTATCCGAATCCTCGCGGTTGGGATAGGCCTCATTTATCGCCTTGCTCGAAGCGCTAGCGGTAGAGTGTAGCAGCATCGGGGTCCTCGGGTCAGCACCATACTGTATAAGAAGCTTGACAACTTCTGGTGAATGCAGCCGAACAGCAACCATGATAGGCGTGAAGCCGTATTCGGATACGTTTGGGTCCGCACCATGCTCTAACAACCAACGACAGAGCGGCGGGTCCCCGAGGGCTGCGCTGGAAGGATATGAGCTACGAACAATTGCAGCTATGATAACCAGGGCTTACCGCAAAGGAGTCCAGAAGTGCCAATCACCGGAAGCGCTAATGTAGCTGCGATTGACGTCCCAGCCGTGGCGCAGGAGGATCTCGCATTGCTCGATGGACCCCGAGTTGATGACGGCGCAGACGAGGGCATCGTCAATGACGGCACCCTGGGAAATAAAGAAACGAGTGACGTCGGACCAGCCGTGGGCGGCAGCAGTACGGATGGACCGATCGAGGATGGTGCTGGCTCCTGGGGCGGCCCTCTCGTGAAGGGGAATTGTAGGGTCGTGGCTTCGCAGCAGGCTTGGCAGTAGGCTCTCCACGGCGTCAAGATTGCCGAGGGCGGCAGCTTCTTCCATAGCGTGAATCCTTTGGCATCAGAAATGGATCGTCGAAATACCAGTTACATGGAACTGGAGGGGGCAAGTGAAGAATGGGCGCAACTAGGTACAAGGCAGGGAGGCGGATATAGGGCATGAAAAGGGACATTATTTGCTGTCAGCAGGACCTCACCAGCCAGCATGCAACCAGGCCCAATGTCGTAATGCGTAATAACCTCGACTGAACCGATAGTAGGGGCGGCACCACGGATGGACCACGGAGATGGATGGAGGGGAGTGGAGAGAGCACGCGGACGACAGGCCAGCCAGCAGCAGCTAGTTAAACTACCTAAGGTACCACAGCAGAACCACAGTGAGCAGAGCAGCAGAGCAGCAGACAGAAGTGGCGGCGCTTCCAGCAGGCGGGCGAGCCAGTACTGTGCTACTCGGCTGGGCAAGGGGACTGTAGCACGGCACAATGTAACGTGGGTAGACGCTGACAGTGAGTTCCCCTGATTCGAGGCAGAGCGGACTGAGCGTCGTCATGCACGGTACTTTACATGGTGAGCCAATGCGTTTGTCTCCACGTAAGCTGGGAGATCTCGGGTGTACCGAAAGCAGTCAGGCAGCTGAGTCCTAGATACACTAATGAGTAATACCATAGCCATCAATAATGCCGCGAGCAAGCCCGCGGGAGAGGACAGTGAACGGAGGTCAGAGGTATAGTAATAGCACGATTACGTGATATTGTCTCGTAGATGGTTCAGGTCGGATGTTAGCAGATAGTACTGTAGTACAGAAGGCATACGGTATGTAGGTGTGTTAGACCCTATTGGATGCCTATTGATCCAGAATAAAGGCGTTGTCTCCCAAAGAGCGGACTTTAATTAGTGGGCCATTTGCGACCCTACCTAAGTAGTGTTAGTTAGCATCGGGCATCTTGCCTTCTTATGCATACCTTCTGACCTACCTAAAACCCAACTAATAGAGCCACGCAAGACCGTTCCTCTCTCCCCCACCATCTATTGCCCGTCTTGATAGATATGCATAGATTGGAGAAAATTATTTATGACCAAATCACATCTGCAGGCTAATGTCCTCAAGATACTTAATCTATGTAGGTAGATGGGTTAGAGGTACACATATACTTACTCTACCAGGTACCTACCGCTACAAATGCCGATGGTCGTTAAAAGCGGAGTCTACCTAAGGTACCCCGCCACTTTCAGGCGTCGCAAACACAATGGGTACTTAAGGTACCCTCTATACAGAGCTCTGACAGGGCAATAGTAGGTAATTAGCAGTCTAATATCTAGGACTTTGTCACCTATAAC
Organism: Xylaria sp. Z21; assembly: GCA_037356095.1. Taxonomy (NCBI): domain Eukaryota; kingdom Fungi; phylum Ascomycota; class Sordariomycetes; order Xylariales; family Xylariaceae; genus Xylaria; species Xylaria sp. Z21. Next base: position 184,215 of record JBAWJX010000007.1, on the reverse strand, counting down.
CCCTCATTTTTGGAGAGGTCCCCACTGCTACCCCCACTACCACACTGATGCAACCGCCCTGAATTAAGATAAGAGATTATACAGTGGCAGAGAATACAGTTTTCATGTTTGTTTGGAGTTGCCATGAGCTTTTGTGACCAAGTCGATAAACAAGATAATATTAGAAATCCACGTGGAAATTAGCACAGCTGATTATTGCGTGCTTACTAGAAAACGTGCAGCTGAAGGGATGCAACAACAAAGGCTCATACCAAGCAAGGTTCCCTAAGTAAGCTGCTGTCACAAGTATACCTAGTTAGCTTGCCAATTTCAACTTAGCTTGATACTTCACTCACCAAGCGGAGCCCTCGGCGGGCGGGCAACCTTCCTATCTCCCCAGTCCTGCGAGCATGAGCATGAAATACCTACCAACCTAGGTAGCCTGTGACGCAGCGCACATGCACCATGAGGCTCCGCCAATCAAATAAAAAGAAACGATTCGGGCTGCCGGACTACGGCCTGGACTTGGACGCTTCCGATGCTGACAGTACCCTGCCAAGAGCCGATTCGTCTGAGGATGAATTTGTTGTTGACGCCGCCGCTGGTGAGGAAGAGGAAGCCGACGAAGTAGAGAGCGAACAAGGTGAACAAGATAATGACGGCGATGACAATGATTTCAATGGATCGGCAGCTCTCTCGACTTCCAGAACTGTGAAAGCTGCGAAGACGGCAAAGGCAAAGGGAAAGACCCCTGGGCGCTCCAAGGAAGACCAGTCTAGTAAATCAACACATGGCTTCACTGAAGTGCCGCCTTACCCGTCAGATCCGGGTCAGAGATGGACAAGAACATACATAGGACCGATCAAGAGATGGACGCGATTTTACGAGTTAGTTGACTGGTGGTTTGGCGACAAGCCAGACCGCCGGCACGTCCTTGACGGCTACCTAAAACTATGGTGGCAACACGAGCTTATACCACCCAAGCTGACCTCTCAACACCGCCTCCTCATAGCCCAGAGTGGTTGGATGCCCGACAGTTTCTGTGACGATCAGAGGTCTAAATTTCGTCAATTGTATGATAATCGCCTAGTACATCAGTTTCGACAACAGATCTCTACCCCCGTTGACAGAGCCAGAGCATTTCATTGGTCCGTTCCACAACCTCTAGCAGGGCTAGGTGTGTTCCTAGGCCATGTCTCAGATCAAAAACTGTATCACATCCACCACGGGGAGAGCATTTCTTTCTCTGATACTGGCCGACCCATTGGTGACGCGGACGACGAAGCGATCGTAACTGGAGGCTGGCTTGTCGACGTCGGAGGCATTCCGATATCTATAGCATGGGCACCTAGCCAAGGGCATGTTAGCCAGCTTTTGGCCGTTGGGGTTGCCCCCTTTTCTGATCAGGCCTACTGCCAGGACCTGAAGGATTCCCCTAAGGAGCTGGAGCAGAAAGAAGGCAGAGTTCAAATCCTGAGGTTCGAAGCAGTTAAGGATCGCCAAGGCATATTTCGGCCCTCACGACGCGCCCCCAGGTTAACCCAATCATTGTGCTTCTCATGGGGCCGAGTGTCAAGAATACAATGGTGCCCTGTACCCCTCGCAGCTGAAGATGCCACCCGCCTGCTTGGTGTGCTATGCGTCGACGGCAAATTGAGGATTATAGGTGTCCAAAATGTTTCAGAGCAAGACAACCACGAAGCATTTGGTAAGTATTTCCAATGCTATAGTTGTTGCATTATTGCTTATCTTAAAATAGAGGAAATCGAACAGCCGATGATTCTCCTTGAGCCACCGAAGGAGTATTCCATGGAGATCACTTGTTTCACATGGATCAATATGAACCGCGTGGCAACTGGTCTCTCGGATGGGTCTATAGTAGTGTGGTCTCTTTCGCCCCCTCGAATCCTTCAGCGAAATCCAATCCATTCCACCGCCATTATGGACATTGTTTCCGGATACCCTTCCGACCCTTTTCTTGTTTCGACGGTACCCATCGGCGGTGTCTTGACTCTGACAGATCTGAGCCGTCCGAGCGCGGAAACAACATATCATCCGAACATGATGGTATCTCTTCAACCAAATCTGCTCTCATGGAGTCCTCATCTTAGAGGATTCGCCTCGATCTGGCCGTCGGCTTTTGCTGGGAATCCAAATTTAACCTTCCTGCCGGTCCGAGGATTTCCGCTATGCCGTCATCTCATTACCGTGACCGGACAACCGACATGTATTTCCATAGGCCCTTGCCATCCATACATCCTGACCGGGACCACAGACGGTAGTATATGGGTGTTTAACACCCTTCGTAAGCTCTCGAGTCATAGAGAAAAGACTACGAAGGTGAAGTTGTTTCAACATGAATTCCGCGCCCCACCACCATTAAATACCCAGTATAACGAGGAAGAGGCAAACTCTCGAGGGGTTTGCCGTATCTTACATGGATTCCTACCAGAGCCCAATTCACACCCAACCGGTGTAAAGATGGCCGAGACACAGAGATTGAACCGCGAGAAGAATTCGAAGGAAGGCCAAACTAAGAATAAAAGTAAGGGGAAAGCCCCTCGCAAGTCGGCCAGATCGCAGTCCAAGACGCCGGGCCAAGCGGAGGGCGAGGCTGATGAGGAAGCGGCTATGACCTCGGGGCCTGGTCCAATAGTATTGTATGAACCCCAGACCCGTATTACGACCGTAGCTTGGAACCCGAATGTCGAGTTTAGTTGGTGGGCCGCCGCCGCCATAGGATCTGGTTTGGTGAGAGTCATGGACATCGGCGCCGAACCACAAGCCAAGAGGCCGGACAATGATGTGCCTGAGCCCGATGATGAGAATGAAGATGAGCCCGATATGGATGTCATGGCTGACGATAATGATGAAGAGGAACGTGACGGCGATATAGAGATGGCTTCTGATGGAGACTGAAAAGAGCTTAGTCCGTTCTAAGAAGGCGAAGATGCGTCATTGGTTTTTCGATGTACCAACTACCACTACATTGGTTCATGTTTGGCTGTTTTAGTCCTACTGCTACCTCGGGGTAGTTTAACTTAAATCCAATAGTTAAACGTAGCTGTAAATTCTCATGATGTTGATGAGGTATCAACATAACGATTCGTTATTAGTCTACTTGCTTTCTAGGTACGTGGGCTTAGGTTTTACGCTTTTAGAAGTTCTACAATGTTACACCACTGGCCCCCTATAATGGGCACCTGGCTCCTAGGATGCTATGATGGTAATCGAAAGCCTTCGCTATGCCTTTAAGGTGAGATGCAGCAGCGAGTAAAATGAGGATATGGAAGAGTTGGTGTGAGTGGCCCCAAATGTCGAAGGTTCCCGGAGATGTTCGCTCAGGCCAACGTACGGCGTACAAGAAAGCCCCAAAAATGTACAGCGCCCCCTGAAGCAGGATCCAGTTCAACCCCATCCGCTCATTGAGGGATGGATATCCATAGAGCATAAGCCCGTGGCATACGGGTACGACTCCTGATACTCCTAGTCCGACGAACATGGCCGCTCGATACTGTAAGAGTTTTGATGTTAGGAATTACATTATATGGTAGGAATTTAACTCAATTTTGAAGGGTACGAGGAAGCCCGCAGGCAGTAAATATATACCCAAAGGAACATACGTAGAAAAAAATAGATAAAAAAAATAAGAGAAATACTCCGAAATACGTACCGGGCGCCAACGGGGTGTGCGGAACCTCTCGACCCATGAAACGACGGCACAACCGAAACCGAGGAGGAAAATCTAGGAGCCAAACCACACGTCAGCAGCGGGCCTGACCAGTCCTCGCCTCGTCTTGCTTCAGATCATTCCCACGAGAAGGGGTCAAAACGAAACCCCCTTTTAGCTCTCGCAGAACTTACACCGTACATATACACACTCATCAACGCGGGCTTACAGAAGAGCCCGTAGTACAGGGCCGGTACGTAGCTCCCGACGATCAAGCACACAATGCCCGAGTAATCGAGTTTGTTCCCCCACTTGGCGACGGACTCGGAGTGATTAGACAGAGTATGATACGTGGCGCTCATGCCAAGACACAGCGCAGCGCCGCAGAGGAAACAAGCAAAGACAAGCTCGTCGGTCGGGCCGGCACTCGGGTACCGCGGGGCGATCTCGGCGTAGAGGTACAGCACTGCGATGGGCACAAGCACGAGCGAGCCTACGGCGTGGGTCCATATGTTGACGCTCTCGTTGTGCACGCTGAAGGTGCTGAGGAATGACGAGAGGTAGCTGTTGCTCGCGGGACGGTAGCCTGACAGGATGAAGCCGTTGTCGCGCCGCCAGTGAGGCAACTCGTCCCATAGGAGCAGGAGCGCCGATGATACTTTCTGCTCGGTTGCTATTGCGGCGTCCGCCAGCGCTGAGACAGCCGACGAGGAGCGCCGACGGCGCTGTCGTGGACCAGATGGTTGAGTTGGCTTGGACGAAGCCATTGAGTGGGATAGAGGCGCAGGGTCGTGGTTTGGCGAGTGAGTTACGCTCACATCATTTCTAAAGAGAAATTAAGCTAGGGATAGTTATAGAATATATATAACCACGATAGTAGGTACGTGAAATGTAGGAACGGCCTGATTTACATATGATATCCCCAGTCAAGGTGCTGGTTCGCCAACTGTTGAGGTTAAGATACCGAGGTCGAGAGCGGATATTTGCCAGATGGCAGCAGCTGCTTTTCAATTATCTAAGTCTGTGAGAGTGCGGCTCAACAGATCGGTTCCTTGTCTACTGGCACTTTCCTTGGATAGGTAGTCACTTGGAGTTTCCGTTCTACACATTTATTACAGTTGCTGAGCATATTGTTACCCACGTTTATAATAGTGCTAGTCCTATTACCGGGGGAGCCTCTGGACGGGGCTCCATTGCTCGCTTTATTGATATTTACGTACAACCACCCGAGATGCTCGCTGTATTATATCTAGCCTGGCTAGTTTATGGACGTGGCAAGTCGCCTAGTATTGATGGAGGCTCTGCAGTTCCGTGGAACAGCTACCATAGAATAGGTCTAACAAGAACGATACGGCTGAATGTCAGGCAATGAGTTGTCTGCAGTGATGGTTATCGCGCAAATATACGGGGATCCGCATTTGCGATGACAGTGTATTAACTGCTATAGCGGAAGTACCCTCCCTCATCAACATTATGGAGCTCTTAGTATCGATATGGTAATATCCCGAACGTTTCGATGATCGTCATAGTCCGTTTCAGCTCAGGAGAGTCGTGTTCAGCGTCGTGATTTCGTGAAGTCGTCGAGTTAGGGGGCCTGCCTATTTCTTGCCGCTCTTCTTGATACCACCACTAGTCAAGGGACCTTTGCCAGCGGCTTTGGCGGCCATCTCGGCGCGTGCCTTGGCGTCTTGCTACTCGTCAGCCTTTGGAGCGAACAAATCCATGGTTTGGGGAAACCTTACCAGCCTTCTGCTTCTCACGGAAGGCAACATCGTCTTCGTCCACGTCCTTCTGTTGCTTCTTCGGAGCCTTAAGAGGCTTTACCTTGCCTCCTACCAGGAACGTCAGTCTCGTATTCTAGCTGGAGGACAAGCGCGGGGCATCTGAACCTACCCTCTCTGTTTTGGCCACCCATGGTAACTGATTTGTGGGATTATAGCGAGTATTAGAAAGGTTAGTAGTTGGAGAAGAGCAGGAGACTCGATCTAGAGAACTTGTCGCGAAGGAAAGCCACAACTGGGTGAGAATCTGGGTAGGCAGTAGATGGATGGAGGGTCAGGCCTATGTGGGGTGGCTGTCAACTTCGGCTATCGGCTTATCTATTATCTTATCATATCATATCATATCAGGCCGCCGGATAGATACTTAAAATTAGTACAGACTGTATCTGTACTGTACGTCGGAACGTTCCTTCCCTGCAACCTTGCCGGTCTCAGCCTCCCATATTGGTCGGTACCTAACATCAATCGTCCGTATATTTAGCGTGACGTCCTTTAAGTTTGATCACCTCATCACCATACAACATCCACCGGTGCATTCCGGACTTCCATTTCGAACATCTTGATAACACTTCCATCCTTTGCCCGCCGCCATTAAATTTCCCATCCTCGTCTCTGATTTAGCTTCATCTCAGCCGCAATCGACCTGAGCGACATCGCACACAGACAGACAGTACTGTATTACAATGCGACGGGGTTGAGAGGAGAGGAGAAGAGACACTTCCGGTTCGGCCCAATTTTCTGCGTTTGACGTGCCCGAGTTCTCTAAGCTGACACCTTGTTTCCCACCGCAAAGACCGGAGGTGGATCGCACTTGTGTGTGCGCATCCTTCTAAAAACAAAGTGAGCAAGCAAGATGGCGTCGCCATCCAGTTCTGATGAGGGCGAGATTGTAGAGACCCGTGACGGAAACTCGAAGGCAACTTCACTGCCTCAGATTGATGGACATGGCGTTGACCGAATGGACAGAACTCGAGCTAAATATTCACGCTCAAGATCCCCAGAGCACTTGAACGGCTTGAGACACCGCCCTGCCACTTCGCGCCGAAGCCGCTCGCCCCGCGGCCTAAAGCGGTCTCACGATGATCGGGATTCCTATCGTGGGGGTCGTGTAGACTCGGACCCCCGACGCTTCCGCGTTCATTACGAAGACCCCCGCGACAGCTACCGCCGCACTCTTATTTCTTACGACGATGAAGATCGCCCGCCCTCTCGCTCATCGACTACCAATCTGCACTACGACGATAGGGATCGCAGCTACGGCCGCGATCGGCCTAGAGATCGAAGTCAAGATAGCGACCGCTATCCTGACAAGCGACCTCGAAATCGTACCCGTTCCCCGCATATTTCATCACGAGGAGAGCGAGACCGACGTGATTATTCGAGACGAGACAGCGATCGAGTCCGGCGAGATACAGATCGAAATGGCGCCGATAGAATTAGGTCAAGTCACCTCCAGAACAGTCCACGACCCGTTCAAGACTCTTCAAACGCTTCTAAACAAAGATCTATAGTCAAGACTACAGATACCGCCTCCTCTGACGCGGACTCCACCCCCAGAGGCTTAGGTAACATATCCCCAGATCAAGCAACAAAACCATCTGAGCCTGAAAAGGTTTATGAAGAGGAATCTCCTGTCGATGTCGAAGCAGAAATAGAACGCCGTCGCCGTCGCCGTCAAGAGCTCCTTGCAAAGTCACGAGCGACTCCAATGCTAGTACAAGCTCTACAATCGTCTGAGAAAGCTAACGGCTTATCCCCAACCACAACCCGGGGAAGCACGCCGATGGTTACCGAGGTCAATACTCCTCAATCCAGTAAGAACAGCCCTATAGTCAATAAATGTCCTCTTGCTAACCATAACCGCAGCCTTTTCATCTCCCCGTTCGCCAGGCTTACATGAAGGATTGACACTTGCACCATTTGATATTGCTAACGACCAAGAGCTTATCAATACTCATGGCAACCCAAGAGGCGGTGATGAGGAAGATGGGCCCTCTGCTGCAGACTATGATCCCACAGCCGATATGAGGGAGGATGAGCTAAGGGATGAACGTCGTCATGGCCACGTCGGTCCTCACGGCGAGATTCTAGATTCTGCCCAGAAGGCCGAGATCCCGCCCGTCCACGAACAAAGCCCAAAGAAACCAACGGCTGATGATGACGACGATTTCGACATGTTCGCCGAGGATTTTGATGAAGAAAAATTTGTGGCGCCGAAGACTACCCATCTTGATACCACCACAGATGACCGTAAAGACCCTGCAGCTCTGGCACAACCCAATGGGGGTGGTATTTTAGAAGGTGATGACAAGGATGGCTACTATAAGATCCGCATTGGCGAGATCATGAATGGTCGGTATCAAGTTCAATCTACCCTGGGTAAGGGCATGTTTTCAGGTGTGGCTCGGGCCGTCGACATCACTAACAAGAAGTTCGTTGCTATCAAAATGATGAGAAATAATGATGCATTGAGGAAGGGAGGCTTCACCGAGATCGCGATCTTGCAAAAGCTTAATGACGCCGATCCCGAGAACCGCAAACATATTGTCAAGTTCGAGCGTCACTTCGAACACAAAGGCCACCTTTGCCTCGCGTTCGAGAATCTCAGTTTAAATCTCCGCGAAGTGCTGAGAAAGTTTGGCAATAATATTGGTATCAACCTGAGTGCGACACGCGCCTATGCTCATCAAATCTTTGTTGCGCTAGCTCACCTTCGCAAGTGCAGTATCATACATGCCGATTTAAAACCAGACAACATTCTGGTAAGACCCAGTAGTCCTCTTGCAATGATCCATAGCTAACTCTAAACAGGTCAACGAGAGCCGCAATGTATTGAAGATTTGCGACTTAGGTACAGCTATCGACCGATCCGACGCTGCAACTGCACACACTGAAATCACCCCTTATCTCGTCAGTCGATTCTATCGGGCGCCCGAGCTCATTCTTGGAATGCCGTACGACTATGCCATTGATATGTGGTCCATTGGCTGTACTCTGTACGAACTGTACACCGGAAAGATCTTGTTTGCCGGTGATAGTAATAATCAGATGCTGAAGGCCATCATGGAGATCCGTGGCAAGTTCAGCGCCAAACTCTACAAACGTGGCGAATTGTCGCATTTGCATTTCGATGAACTTGGAAACTTTATTAGCGCTGAACAAGACAAAGCACTTGGAAAGGTATGTGGTATCAGTTTCGTACTTGTTTCGTGGTTTCCATGATATTTCTCATTCGTACACGTTTCGCAACAACCCCACACCCAACTCCAAACTCCCGACTACCAACAAGAGACAGGTCAGCTATACACAAGTCTACTTTGTATAATTCTGTGTATCTCTGACCTATGCCCCATCCCCGGTCAGCCCTCAGCACCAGTGACTCAACCACTCTTGTCTATCGGCATGCCTTGACGTACTCCATATTTGAGACATTCATCCAATGTATGGCGCCATATCCACGTTCATCATTATGCTATATGCTAGCTTATGACTAGTCGTCATCCTGCAGAGTGGCGAGTTCGCAATAGGCTCCAACACCGGTGTATTTGCTACCATTCATCTTTTCAGCACGGTCCTATGATTTCAAATGCCATAAACTTTCGCAGACGGATACTAACTAGCTCGACCTATTGTAGACAACCGTCCGTACCCTCGCCATCGTCAAGCCCACCCGCGATTTACGTACGCGCCTCATGACTGCATCGGGGGGGATGACTGACGTGGAGTCTAGAGATCTCAACAACTTTGTTGATCTGCTAGAACGCTGTCTCGCACTCAATCCTGACAAGAGACTCACTCCTTCGGAAGCGTTAAAACACCCTTTCTTCATGTCTAAAGTTACAGGGCCCTTAAGATAGAATCAGAGAGTCTTGCCTAGAGCACTTTGTGAGAATAGAACTACGGATAATAGGCCGAGTATTGGGTTATCGATATAATTGGACTAGCACGACAACCCCAGGATCATCCTTCAGCCCTAATAGTAGCATTTGATATGATGCAGATCTTATTGGGTCATGTCGGTTATCCAAGGTAACTTTGAAGGCACTGGGTAGTATACTTCACCTCGGACTCCCGACGGCTTCCACCGAGAGCTAGTTGAATCTTTATGAGGGGGAGCTACACCATCCGGGATAGAACATAGCTAGAAATGCGAATGAAGAGATTTAAGCCACGCTTGAGGTGTTCACCACGTTTCGTCAAGTTGATCTTTTCCCCCTCCGATCTACCGGACGCCTGATTCACTTATTTCATCACGCGCTATCCATAGATAGACCAACCAGCAGGGGTAGTCGTAAATCATCACCAACATGAACTCAGACCAGGTTTCATACCAACCACCCAACAGATTACAGCGGTCTAGACTAGATCAGTGGGGACCTAGATGAGGGCTCGCCCTCTGGGGACCATCTTATGCATTCTCGCCTCCTTGAAATCTGCACATGAATTTGTGCATGGGATCAATACAGGCCCAAGCACCAACAATGAGTATGATTGCCTCTAGCTATCCCAGTGAGCAAGAACCAAGTTTTGTTTACTAGATCCTTAATAAAGCTGTCTGCCAAGCAATCATTCAAACACTTCCGCCAACTCGCCCGACCGGTCAGGGCGCGACAAATAGGACGGGGTTCTCATTCCCGTACGGCCGCGTGTTCCCGGCTAACAGGTAACGCTGCCCAGTGAATGTATAAATGGGCACATTTTAAGTTCGGGGCCAGTTAGCCGGTACGCTTGTTCGCTACTACGGGCACGCTGTTTTCTCTTCCCCAGGACGCCCATGGCAGAGGTACAAGGGCGAACGGAGGGGATGGCTTGATGGCCTACCAGCGGGCTACACAACGCTACACAAGCAAGGCAGGACAGCGTAGCCGGGCCTACCGAACCAACCGGCCGGCGCCAGCGCAATCGATGGCCCGTTTTATTTGCGTTCTCGGAGGGAGATATCTCGCTGGCTCGACTTTCACTACCTCCTCACTTTCTCTCTCTCCATCTCCATCTCCATCTTCGCCTTGTGTTGTCTGCCTATTGCCCTGTTGTGGGACGTTAATTTCGTTGGCGGAGGGAACATGGTGTGATTGCGTCTCCTTGGGAAAAGCACGATGAACGAATGCATACGTTTGTGGTTCTAAAGACACCTGTTCGTCTCCTTGAAGCGGGGTTGGTTGCTATCTAGGGTTGCAAAATGGCATTTTCGTTGCGGATTTGGCTTTTTCGCATAACCACCGGTTGGCTCTATGGTATTCTTGTCTAACACTGTGTCGTCATGTCCTACGGAGACGGTGCCGGGCAATGGGCCATGCATTGATTCGTGTTAAGGCCGCCTCGGATAGTCTTGCCTGGCATTCTGAGGATGGTAGCTATCGAAATGTCTCATACACTCCTTACTCAAACTTGGTTGTGTGCGACCTCGTGATATCAATTTTACCTATGGGTTCGAGATTTCTGGTTGAACTTTCCGAATTCCCTGCAAATCCTTTATTGAGCCGCTGGGTTGTTCCTCTATTGACCGCCTCGTACAGGGCTTGTGTGGCAGAGTGTGTTCCTGTGCGAGAGCCTATCATCATCCACAAGGTGACCCCGTCGCTTAATGCTCTGCTCTGAGTTGTCAAGTGAACGGCCGTCATCTTATTCATCACGGAGTACCTATTATTCGCATTGTAAATCATGTACCATCTCGCAATGGTTTCAAGGACTATTGTTGTTATCTTCCTCGCTGAGCGGTGAGACAATCGCATGAAGTTGGCTTACGATGGATTCAACCCCTAGCGACACGCTCGGCCGAACATATTCCTAGGCCACAGGCTCCCTCACAATACGACGAGCCACATCAAATGAAAGCAACATACGCATAAGGACCACCAGTGTTTATTTTGGCTACACTCAATGGAAATTCACCGCATCGGCACCAGCATTCCCGTAGTAAGGAGACACCGAGGGGTTTGCTTCCGTATGGGTATATGCGATCCCCACAGCCCGGATCGAGATGTGTTGGTGATCCTGCTCATGCAGGCACAGCGTTTGGCTCAACAATCTGGCATACGTGGTGACAACTTGCTAGTCTTAGAGAACCACCTGAGTGGGGGCCGGCCGCCATCTTTGGCATTGGCATTGACATCGCATCTAAGGCCCTGCCACATCCTTCCTTCGCCTCCGAACAAATCCGACGCCGTTCGGGCGGTCGCCCTGTGCATATAGCTACCTAGGTATGTAGTTGTAATTGGCGGCGGGGAGATAAGCCCTTCGCTTGCTGCAAGTCGAAGAAAACAACCGAAAAAAAAAAAAAAAAACCTGCAGGCGTTGATCCATCAGCTCAGCCAAACAGCTGGGCTGGTCCAACCACTCCGTCCAAGTTCCTTTTAGTTCCTGCTACTTTGTTTATGTGTAGCAATAGTCATAGGTCTCCAAGGAAAAGGGCCGTTTGTACGTTAATGCCCACGGCCCCATTCCTTCGGTGAGACGAGGAACTGGGCGGCATAATATTGACGGCGAGACACTCGAAGACGCCGTCTCCCGCGGGACATGCGAAAATCTACGGATGCGTCGCATTAGTTGGTCGTTGGGTGGCGAACCAAACAGGCCCCGTCCTTCATTTATGTATGTAGGTAGTTGATCGTCAACGATAATACACCGCCAGGCCAAGGGCACAATGCATGACGCATATAGGTATAGGTATAGTAGAGGATTTCTGCTAGCCTTCCCGGTTGCCTCAGGTAGTGAGTGCGTTGGCACAAGGCTGGCAATATAATAAACATATCGTTCCTGCAACAAAGAAAAGCCAGTTGAATGAATCTAGACCTTCTTAACACGCCTCTTACATACTAAGGTGACCTACATAGCATGCAAGACTAAGCCTAGACGTAACGACGGGTTGGTACAACTTTGTTTCGGCAGCCTGCTCAGAAGTCAATGCATTTCCCGTCGCCAACGGGAGCCGACAGCAGCAGATCGCAGACCAGAAAGTAGCACATGGTGGTCGCCCTGGGAAACGTACTGTAGATGGGGCCCTGCTGCCGGGAGCCGGGGGCGGCGTGTGATCGGAGGCTGTGAGACACCATAAGCTTTTTTCTCATAGGCAGGCCGTCCTGAACCCTGAACACATCGCCTCTCACTCTCAGCTGGCATCGTCGTCACTCGCTCTCTCACTCGCCCTCACTCTGCGTGTCCGCCTCGACCGACGGGCAAAATGCCACCGAGAGCAAACGACAGGTCAATCCAAGCGCTGTGTGACGGGTTCATCCATGCACCATCGGATGGCTAATCAGGAGAACTCGCCTGGCGGTTGGACTATAACATTGCAGGTACGGCACTATGTAAAGTAGGGAGGAAGTTAGCAGTGAATTATGACACGCGACACGCGTACTACGTAGCCGAACCCGAACCCGTAGGCCTACCTATCTATGTCTTACAACTATTTTCCTGTGCTACCGTGTTACGGTCTGTATCTAGACCGCACAAACAGCCGGAACTCGGATTGTGCTAGCGTTACCCATAAACTATAGTTCTACATCTTAGATCTGCCGATGTTATGCCTAGCTTACCGACGACTGGGCATGTTGTAACAACGACTGGCTATATTGACGTTTCACACAGACCCGCCAGGCGGGAGAGCAATAATGTAAAACCGCAAGGGTCTTATTTTTTTTTTATAAAAAAAAGTCTCGACGGGCTATCCTGGCGGCCAATCCCAGCTATACTATGTACATGGGGAATGTCTCGGGCCAGTCGTTGGCACCAAGCACGATGACTGGCCAGCGGGGGGAGTGTCACGTATTGGTGATAGACACGTAAGGCATTGAGGCTGTAGTTAGCTGAACGTCCTGGACGGCCTGAACGTCACCTCCTCTCCCTCTCTCCCTAGCGCGCGGCAGTTGAGCAACTTCGAGATTGTGCCAATAATTGTGGCGCGTGGAGATTGAAACGTCCTTTTGATATATTGAAATATAGTAATATAAGCCAATTTGCTGCTGGCCGGGCCACCGTTGCGTCCCGTGTCCAATCCCGCCCGCCACCGCCAGTCCCTTGGCTCCAGTCTATTACCTACGGATTGGACGCGGGTAGCCGGAGGAGGCTGACATGTCAGATTCTCGCTTCCTGGGAGGCCGGCGGATCAGGCAAGCTCTGCGTCATCGCGTAGGTTTCTGGGAACGGGCCTGCATTATAACGCCCTTTTTTTCCAACACGGCGGATGCAGTCGTAACCTTGGACAGAGAGAGGGAAGCCAGTAGTTAGGTTATCGCCGCCGTCGTCACGGACAGAGCCCCATTGGGGGTCGGATCTGGCCGCGGGAATCGTATCCTGATCTCAGTCCTGATGGGTATTGTGATGGGGTGCAGCGGTGGGTCGGACGAGGACTGGTCGAACGTTTAACGTCTCTCACTAAGTCAGTGTCGACGAATGGTAGCTGGCCCTCGGGGAGGATCAACATTATGCAGAGCCATGTTTGATAGCCGAACGTGTTACCCTCTCATCGTCCGATCTACGTCCTATCTACATACATACATAGTATATTGAGTAAGCCATATAGGAGATCTAGGATTCTCACATCAGCATTAGCAGCAGCAGCAGCACCTAGGCGCCCCCCAGGATTGTTGCCCGGGATGTATGTAGCATCATAGGGTGACAAGACCCGCCTCGTTTGGGTTTATACACAATGGGTTTAAATTAGGCAGGTTTGACGACGAAGACCAATTACTGAGGTGATACGCGTTCATTGTGTGATAGTTATCAAATTGGGGGTGATATTGAGTTGAATTGAGGCATTAACACTCTCACCGGCGCTACCACGTGGGAAGAGAAAAAAAAAAAATCGAACTGCAGGTAATATGTAATATGGCGGGAGAGGGTGATTTCTTACTGGATCGTGAGGAAGAATGGCATGCCTGAATGACAGGGAATAGCTCCCATACCAAGCTGTTTCACACAAATGAGATGCCTGGGCTAGTAACACCAGCTAACTCGCCGCAGCTAACTTATGAGGCATCTGCCGAGGGATTGGATCATCCACCATACCGGGCCTTGACGTCAAGCTACTAGACTGGATCAGGCAGTTGAGAACGCTGTTGACGATCTCGAAGAGTTATATTCCTAGCTTGGGCACGTAACGGTTCCCATGCGATGATAAAATTGGGAGTCGAAACGTGATAGTGACGACATGCCGGCATAGCGCGGTATATTGGTTTTTTGGCATCTTGCTTCTGAAAACACATCCACAGTTTCAAATGGAAGGCAATCTATTGCCTGCCCCAGGTAATCAGTCAGTCAGTCAGTCAGGTATCTATCTACACACTAAGTTGGCGAGCGATCTGATAGTTAGTGAGATGAAATTCGCTCTGCACTTCTGCGCTTTGCACTGCCACGCCGCGACCCTGGTCCCGTCCTCCACATGCCGATCAAATACCGTATACGTGCTCGGATTTGGCTTCGGCGAGACGCGAGACTTGAGATGGCCAGAGACGGGCTAATAGCCGCCCTGGAAGTGCGTGGTCCTCGTGCGTAGTGCGATAGAAGGCAGTTTGAGAAACGTCAGAGAGATGCGACGACCTCGTGATGTGGTGAGTCGTTTTTCCTGGCGTGCCCAATGTCTCGGACCTTTCCTTGAGGGATGATGCTACGATACCTACTGGTAGTTAGTTATGTTGTACTGTAAGTTGTACGGAATGTACAAGTCTAGGTTTACGAATGTACTGTAGAGATGCATCCAACTCAATGGATGGCCTAGACCTTAGAGATGATGACCACATGGTCGTTTCTATTATTGATTGAATACCTATTGCAAAGGACGTCGCGAGTAGGCACCGTATTCGACCTTCGTCGCGCTCGTGTGACCCACGTTGGTAGAGCACGCCGCGCAACACTTGACTCTCCTTACTCCCTATCATTCTGCGAATAGCCTAAAGGAGTAATTGGCATTGAGCTACGATCCGGCGGTGAGTTTCAAACAACCTATGCTGTATTAAGCGATATCGCGACACAGGTAGGCCACTGATTCACATGCAACCTCGCAGAGCGAATCGCGGCATGGGGAAAGATGTTTCGCGATGCCTAAGAATTGTCTCGCAAGGCCAAAATACAGGCAAGGCATATATCATCGTGACTCTGCTTCTGCACTTGGCAAGCCGGCAGAGCCGGTTATTCACGTAGTGCTCGTTCGATCGTGGAGTGGTGGTGTAGGCAAGTATACTTACTTACTGTAGGCACTCATGTCATTCATTCCCTTGTAGGAATTGCACATTGCATAGTGTACCTATTGCACATCGAGTGATTCGCTTTGCATCGGTCGGCTATCCATCTCATTTTAAAAGGCCATTGGTTTGCTCCGAGCGAAGAGCCTTTGGTTGTTCATTGGTCAGATCCTCCATCCTTCCCATGGGTTGGTGGGCAACCCCCCGGCCCGGACAGCCTCACTTCTGTCTAGGATGTATAAACTCGTCAAGCCGGTTTGTGATTTCTTGCAAGGCTGTTGCATAGGACACGGGCAACAAGACCAGAACTGTGTATAGTAGGTATCATTCCCACCCACACCCACGCCGGAGATAATCGTATGTGGTTCATCAGCGTGTGGCCAATGGCAATATAACGGTAATGGCATATTCAAAGCGAGAAGACATGCATCCTCGAAGCTGGAACTCCCACGGGCAAATCAGGGTCTCAGGTGGCTGAGGAGCTGCCGGCGCCATTGGTCATACGAACATACAGTCTGCATGCATACGTCTTACTCACTCACTGCCTATACGGCATACCCGCCCATCCTATGCATTGGCACGCAATGTTGCTGTGCCATTGGCGACTAGGCGGGCATTGTCCAAAGGATTGACCGGCTGGTTTGTCGCCCGGCCGGTGGCCTACCTCATTTGTTCCAGGTGGCTCTGGCTGGCATTGCGATGGGCGAGACAACGCTCTTTGCCGCTGACCGAGACCGCTACGCCTCGTGGCTATCTACCGCAATTACACAACTCAGCTCTTCAGGCCAAAGGGAGAGAGCCTAGCGTATGAAATATCATGTGGTGTTCTCAATTGCCCGAAACAGAACAACACAGGTGGCACTGCCAGCACGGCAAGCTAGAAGTCCGCCAGGAGAAACATCCAACTGCTCCTCCGAGACATACATGCAATAGAGCCTATGCGTGTCTATGTATGGCCATACCGACATAACTATAGGGAGGTATGCGTGTATCTAGATTCCCAAAATTGAGGGTCTAAGACGGTGTAGCGGCCACCTATCTAAGTAGGGGGTGAGTTATGCGCCAAGGAAATAGAATCCTTCCATCAAGGACCCCACAAACAATTTGACGATCGATTCATTCCCCGGATGAGGAAGATCACAAAGAAGCGAATGGTGATGACGATTAATGATGACTGTGACAACTCCTATTCATTACATCTACCATGTAGACTCCATGTAGTCCACAGGCACAGACGCGAACGCCTAGATCAGCACAGGCACTATTTAGTCACCTACTCAATCTACAGGCTCAACACATAGATAGGACCCTCAGAATGACGAGGCATATCATGCAACAGATCTACTAGGGACGGTCAGGACGGTGAGTGATAGGTCTCAGAACATCGTACTATGATGGACAACAACAACAACATGCCCCCCAAGTAACAAGGAGATCAGTATACGTTTGCTAGGCAAAAACTAGGCAACACACGATGTCCCAACTTTAGTTACGAGTTTGCCCCAGCTATTACCCGTGTTATGGGACTGGGTATGTGGCGTGTGTACGTAGATAGTAAAAAGAGATGATGTTGTTTCCTCCGTAACCAAGCGCCCGGCACACTCGCCGCAGCAATTCAGGTGAAAGAAGTTAAAAAAAAAAAATTATGCGAGTCACGGGCCATGTGAATTATGACGACTATCGCCCCAATGACAATAACGGTCACACCAACAACAAAACGGAAGGATTGAGTGTGTCAGCAGCCACTCACCAGTGTTCGACTTGTCGCTGGCAGCCGAGAAAAATGTCCTACTATGCGTATTTGCCCGGCACCTTTGTCGACTGATCACACGCACGCCCCCCTTTTTTTCGATTCATTTCTCCATATCTTTTTTTTTTGTTCATTTTCACCCGCCGCTGCCCGCTCTTCGCTCTCGGACAGGGGCTGAGCAGCTCGTCTAACTCTATAGGGCGACTATGACCACACACTACCACCCTTGCTAGCCTTGGGGGGTGGTATTAGATATTGGATTGGCCATGGCTGGACATGGCCCGAAGGCTCATAGGCTCGTACATAGCGTAGCGTAGCCAGAATCAATGGCACACACCTAATAAGCAACATGGCCCGACTAATAACAGCGAGTGTTTGAGTGGACCACTTATTTTGGTGTCAGACATGATGATGACCATGGCCGGTACCCTGACCCTTGCCCAGACAGACAGAACAGACCCAGACAGAAACCTTGCCCTCGTTTCCTCGTATATTATCAGGGAAACTCTGAGTCCGGGTACATCGGCGAGTACGTACACACACAATACATACATACATATGTACATACATACATCCACAGGCATACATCAGTCCAGTCCCACTGCAACCCTCGATCCCTGCCCGTCCTGACTTGCTCATCCGTTCGTTCCCTCCAAGTGGAGCGCCCTGGAACCACTGGACCCATTCCGCCGCCTGGCTTTTGTCTGGGTCTCCCTGGCCTCCCTGTTCCGTTCTGTTCTGTTCGCCTGGGTCGGGCTTGGGCTGGCCTGTGAGTCGCCCGTGAGTTTTCCAAGACTCTACCAAGGTACAAACACTATGTAGATAGACAGATACATGCATACATACATTGATGCCATGGTGGTATGTACTACACCATGTACATTAGTTTGGTATGGTGTAATGTAGGTACTGTATGTGCAGTACTTGTGCCTACATATTTGCCTTCCATAGTTCATACACTAACTACTGACACTACATACCTACGTACTAAGTAAATGCTAGTATGTATGTACAGCATACAGTACATACCAGTCAGTCACGGCTCCCAGCGAGCGAGCGAGTGAGGGCAAAATGTTCCCACCCGCGTCCACAGGAGGGAGTCCCGCAGGAATAGGCGGCCGCCTTTACGGCTAGCGCCATCGAAATTTAAGAATAGCGCAGGCGTGCAGGCGTGTGTGTGCGGGTGTGAAAGCCTGTGTGAGACAAGGGTATCCGGTGGATGGGTGGATAATGCTCGATGGATGGGTCGGATGAGTGGGCGGGATGAAGTGGCTGTTTATTATGTACACACACAGACAGTCAAGTCAAGTCAGTCAGTCAGTCAGTGAGTACGTATCTCTCTCACCAAGAACCAAGCTAGTCAAGGCGAAGGCGAAGGACGGTTGATCCAAACAACCCAAGACAGACCCTTGTCTCTCCCGACCTTACTACGCATACTATAGTTATGTATTGTCGTACCGTGCCTATACTACTCAGGCCAGGGCATTGATATCCCGAATATCTACATCAACCTTCCTCTCCCCAGCCGCATCTGCGTGCTGAGAAGTTGCTTCAACTTGCAACAATTCAATCTCGCTCTCTACAACTTGTTATACGATATTACCACCGCGCCAGACATTCCCAATGATAACTCACTACCGCTGCTGAGTTATCCTCCCCCCTCCCCCTCTCCCTTCTCCCATCTTCCCGTCTCTCTCACCTTCTCCCCACCGATACACGCGCCGGCAGCCATTACAGCCGTTTGGTTTCCTGGACTTCCACTCTTGGATATTCGACCCAGAGGTGCTTTGCCGCGGATTTTCTTTCTTTGGCTCTTGTTTCAGTTGAGGACCTCGTCTTTTCGTTCGTAGAGAAGACTGTCTCCTCTACTTTCCTTTCCTTTCCTCTCTTCTCTAAAGAAAAGCAAGCCCGGGTATTGGAAGAAGAAAAAGGACGGCCATCATCCAGTGGATACCATGAATAATGCAGCAGTGTACGGATATCCTACGCCACCGGCATCCCCATTGTACGAGGGCGGCAAGAACACATTCCTACAGCAGCAGCCATTTGCACGTTACCCTCCCGTGGCTCCCGAGGAGAGGCTAGGGAAATTTCTAGGAGAGAGTCTGCGGTTGGTAAAGATTATTGGTACCGGCGCCTATGGCGTAGTATATCTGGCCGTCGACATCACCACTGGGATCCAGTATGCCGTCAAGACGCTCAGCAAGTTTAATGCCGATGGATCGCCCCTAGACAGGCGGCAGCTCGCCTTCCAGCATCGAGAACTTCGACTCCACTACTTGGCTTCCGCTCACCCCAATGTGGTCTCCATGCACAAGATTGTCGATGACCCGGATTGCATCTATGTGGTCCTGGAGTACTGCTCGGAAGGAGACCTGTTCTTCAATATCACAGATCGTGGTCAGTATGTTGGTAAGGACGACATGGTAAAAAGTGTTTTTCTGCAAATCCTGGACGCCGTTGAGCATTGCCACGCATTGGGTATCTACCACAGGGACCTCAAGCCGGAAAATATTCTTGTCTCGAACCAGGGCGATACCGTGAAGCTGGCAGACTTTGGCTTGGCCACCGCCAATGATCGATCCGAGGACTACGGATGTGGTTCGACATTTTACATGTCTCCAGGTAGGATTTCTTTGTCGCGCGAACCAGCCTCTGGATATCAACTGACTCTCTCTTTACTACTCACAGAATGTCTGGATCCGTCGTCGTGGAGGCCTTTTTACTATTGTGCCCCTAATGATGTATGGAGCCTTGGTGTCATCCTGGTAAACCTAACATGCGGCCGCAATCCGTGGAGGCAGGCTTCCTTTGAGGATTCCACATACCGCGCTTTTACCAAGAGCCAGGATTTCCTGAGGACCATTTTGCCATTATCTGACGACCTGAACGATATCCTGGGCCGTATCTTTACCCGCAACCCAGATGAAAGAATTACGTTACCAGAGCTGAGGAATAGAATCCTGGCCTGCTCCAAACTCACCACTCCGGTGGTGCCAGAGGCGATCATCACGCCGCCGGCATCTCCTGAGCCTACTGATTACGTTAACTACGAGGACGCCATAGACAGCATGACTTATGACGCCCCGCTCTCCCCTACTTGCTCGGACTCGGATGGAGAATCCACCTGCTCCTCGGATGAAGGGTCTCTCGCATCGACTTGTTCGACCATCGATGATGATGAGCTTTTCGAAATGCCGGAGGGGGAACTCACCCTCCCGGAGCCACAATATGTCGACCCAGAGGAGCCGAAGATGACTTTTCCACAGGAATTTGTTCCGCAGCACACCGGACCCGTTCCCGTTCATGGAGCTTACCAGGCTTGCAACCCCTGCCCCGATCCAGTCCTTGCTCAACCCAGCTGCGCTGCCAGCAAATTCACCATCCCCTATTTCTGGGACATGATGAATCGGTATGCACCGGTACAGCAGTTGCAACCTAATCCTTTCCATCAACACCAGTTTCCCCGACTGGCCAATTTCCAAGGTTTTTATTAGCTTCACTGATTTACTTGGAGGAGTGGTTGTCCCCTAGTTTTGGGACCGCAGCTCGCTTTCAATTAATTTTCATGTTGCTTCTCCTTATTTGGACCCCATCCGGATCACCATTTTCACCCACGGGAGTTTTCCATGCGCTCCGTTGCGGTCCATTATTTCCAGGCCATGCCACGACAAATACCTACATTTCACATACGTGTTTTAATGAAACATCACCGGCCGCCGGGCGGTGGTGCCCGGACAACCTGTGCAACGGATTTTAAAAGAACAAAAAAGTCTGGGACTTCTATCGTTTGACTGTATCTATTTTGATCACACTTCTTTTTTCTTTGTTATTGTTTTACAACAGCGTGGAGTTAGCGGGATACTCGAAAGTATCAACCAACGAAAGACGTGGTGACCGCGGAGTCGAGGCACATATTCTTTATTAATTCGGGAACGCGCATGTCCACACAGCATTTTTATCTGGCGCAGGATACGGCATTGGAACTATTCCCCACAAAGACTGGAGCGGCTGTACTGATGTTTTTCGTTCTGTCGACCGTTGGCTACTGAGGAGCCCGCGACTAGAGAGGAGGACTGGAAACTTTCGCTTTGGATGATACCACAATATGTTCCGATTATGGAGGGCTGGCTTGAAGAACTATTTTCGATACAAGAGCCTGCGAGGCTCCGGATTGGGAGGGAGGGGTCATGGGACACGACATTAGAACAAAGACGGGTCAATAGCCCACAGACAACGCACATCATCCACGAAGAGCTGCCGCGTTAGTCTCTTACTACAACACAAACCAATACGTTTACGTTTTCTACGGTGGTGGACGCTTGGCCAACAGAGCCGAGCGAGCCCCTGGGTTCTTGAGAGACAGTATATCGCGTACAGGATAGACTCTCCACAGTCCCAAATACGATACAATACAATACAAATGTTGAAGCGAGTCATATCGCCGATATATAATACTCCAACATGGAAGGCTTGATTGAATTGATTTACAAGTGATTTGCAAGTGCAGGTGAATTAAATGTGTAACATGAATTTCCAAACATTACGTCGTCATCGTAGTTCTTACATATTCTATTTGATATCTCTATCGATGCGCGCACATGCACACATCACGACTTTTCTGTCCGCCCACGACAATGGTTCGTCCGAGACGCCAGCACGCCTGATTCGCCAGCGGCGGTCGACGCCACCCGCCTTACTTTCGTCAAGAACGTACAATGGGCAGGGCTTGCAATGTGCCCTGGCGTTGCATCAGGAGGTTGCATCAGGGCGTTGCAGCAGGGTCTGTGTGTCTGCATGTTTCCCACTCTGCATCTGTCCAATCTCGAGCCAGCGAGCCGCAGCCGGCTAGCGTACCGCCCAGAACGCAACGCTAGACCGACTGACTCCATGAGGCCTTGGCTTTTCCATCCTCTTCTTTCAGTATAGCGCAGCGAGGCGCCTTTTCTGACCGATCTGGAACTTAAAGATTTTGGCTGTCTACTGGTGCGATGCCTGCCTATGTCGATACCACCCTACTTACATACCTTGCTACCCACCCTCCTCAGCATCAGCACTATGTATGTAAGTAGGTATGTGGGCGGTATTCGTAATATTACAGTCGGGTGCTTAGAACGGCAAGTTCTATCGCGGCGAACACGGGGAAACGAGCTCGTCAAGGAGGAATGTTATTATTTGCGAAATTGCCGGCTACGATCACGCGTATTCATCGTATCTAATACCTAACTACCTTGTACGATACCCATTTTAAGCCCCGAAGCGCACGACTCTAGACTAGCCACGGGTGCTGGCAAGACTCCGCTAACCGAACCCTGGCGATGGATGGACTTTATGGAAAGATTGCTAACTAGCTAGCTAGCTAGGCAGATACAGAGAGAGATAACAGGCGAACTGGTTCCGAGCAAGCCTGGTTTGGCCGCAATATTGGGTCAATTCTTCTTACCTCCCTACTGCATTAACTACCACAGCACGCGCGCGCAACTCGTGCCGGTTGCTACTATAGCTGCAGTAGGGAGCTGCAGCAGGCCGTCGTCCTACACCACGCCTATTGTTTTTTGTGTTCATTGTAAGACTAGCTCGGCTGCTCTACGGGCTTCTCGACTGGTTCGATGGGCTCGGCGCTTTGGGGCTATAGGCGACTTGCTGAGTATAGTCGGGCGCCCCAATGCAGAGAATCTCACGAATCACCAACGGAATCCTGCCCCTCGGCCCCCCCTTCGTCAAGCTGATCATTATTTGTCGATCCCACGAGACAAACAGAGAGAGATAAAAAGGACTCGACCTTTTTTGTTTATTACCCACCTGCATATACCGCATTGCGCGGCGTCAGGTTGCAGTGCATCTCAAGTGCAGCGCATGTAAGTGTGCAGAGAGCTAGTAGAGAGAGCAGCAAGCGGCGGCGGCATCGACGCGGATTGGAAGAGAAAGACAAAAAGGAAGAGAATAAAATGTTATAGTAGCATCATCACAGTCCTTCCCAACCAGCCTTAGACCAGAACCAAATATTATTAGCTGCTACTGCATGTAGGTTAGGTAGTATAAGCCGTGAGTAGAACTGCAACGGAAGTGTAGAAAGGGCATACATACCATACCATACTGGCCTAGTTACTATGTAGAAAAGGGCATAATAAAATCCAACGTTAGGTAGGCCCTTTGCTCATACCCACCCACCCACCCACGCATCCATCCACACACACACCCTTGTTAACGAACACAGTAGCGCGCTCCCGATGCATTGGTGTGTGGGAATCGGTATCCTCATGGTGATGTGTGGGCGCAGAAATGGGCGCAGGAAGAAGAAAAGGTGAGCCTTTGATTCTCTGGGTGCGTGCCCCCCTCCTCGGCCCCGTTTTCCTCTTCCCTGATTTTTCTGCTCAGCCGGCGACGCACCTCTGGGGCCGAGCGAATCAAATCTCCGACGGGCTGAGGATGGAGCCCTTGGTTGGTATTCTGTAGCGTGGTATGCAATATGCGCATCGACGCTTTCGGGAGGCGCCAGGGAAAAAGGGAAGAGGGAAGGGAAGGCAAAGGGAAAGGGGGGGCTGGTATAGGCTGGTGATGCTGGCCCTTATCCATCAACATGGAGGAGCACCCTGTTCCGCGTGGCTGATTGGATTACTAGGCACATGGCGGTGAAAAGGAAATTCATCATACACTAAACCATCTACTACTGTATTCCCGGCTGGCTCCCATTCCCTTCGAAACAAATGAAGGCAAACAATCTATAGGGTTACGTATGTACAGTAGATAGTACTGCAGAAGAAGGCTGCCTTTCCCTTCAAACCCAAGTCGGGGAATCCTACTTCAGATCCGCGCAAGAACAAGTGCTGACGCTGTTCATATCATCCACTTTACAAGCTCATAACGGCGTGAACGCTGTCAAATGGGACTAGCGACCCAAGTCACGCTCTTCATCAAGTCTATGTAATAGGCGCGATCGAGAATAGGAAGCATGAGATAGTATCTGATACGTTGATGGCCATTCCGTGGCCCGATCTACTATAGGGCTACAGCACTATACAGGTCTGTGCTATACATGAGAGAGCCCGGCGTCACGATGTCATGTTTCCCGAGAGATCGCATATCCCGGAGCTCCAGCTCCTATTCTCCTATTCGCCAAGTCTCACATATATAGATAGATATTCTCAAATCTTGTGTGATGGTGTGTAGGCACACAGACGAGACGGAGACCGTAGGCGGGCACCGCACTGCACGGGATGTGGATGTGAGGCCATCACCACCACTCCCTACTAAGATTTGGGCGGATGCCTTGTGCCCCGTTATGGTGGTATGTAGTGATTACGATGGTGATTTGTGCGTCTGTCGGTGGGGGGAGAGGGCATGCAGCATGGTGACGTGGTTGCACCCGATAAGAGAAATCTATTGCAGCACCAAGACCTAAGAGCAGAACTAAGAGGATCTGGATACCTGGTCCCCATCAGCGTTTCTCGAGGGCCTGGTCTGTCAATCTCACGCACGCCTCGCTAGGTTTGCTAGTAGTAGGCTGATCCACCAGACGACGACAGGATGATCAGGTTCTACCTGTAAGCACCTGATCATGTTTGACTGCGTGTCATCTCGATAACTAACCCCTTTCCACTTTTTGTTTTTCGATGGGGGAGGCCGAACGCTAAAAATCGGGGTCACGATATCTACACTAGACTATGTAGGTATGCGTAGGTCCAGACAGTCTTGTTGATCCTCCGGCCTAATCACCACTTTGAGGCACTTTTTCTATCCAGTTGTTTCGCGTGGTCGTGTATGAGTTGGTCAATAACTGCTGTGGCTATTGATTGTTTTGCTGCCACCGGATGAGCGGTAAGCAGCACAAGAGCTCAGGTATTACGCCAGTGGCTCACGATTCAGCCAAGTCGGTTACCCGTCAGCCGCACAGTCACGACGGGATAGGACAGGTTTGGGGTCCAGTGCTCGCATATTCTCTCCCTTCGGTAAGCACTTTCATGCTCTCAGGTCGAAACTCGAAACTTCCGCTTTGTTGTTGTCATCAAAAGAAGCAAATGAGACAGGTGTCTCTCACTACCCAGTTATCTATCTATACCTTACGTGGCATGAGTTCCAAATCTTCGACAAAACAACGCTCACTCCCAGCCACTCAAGTCATAGTGTCGCCATAGGTGAGCACATAGGGATGAACAGGAAGGCTTCCGTCTAAGCGACGAGCCCGCAAGGCTCTGACAGGGCCTATAGTACTTCAGATGAAACTAATTTCCCCGATATAAGTGTTCTACGGATTGCTGTCCCTGCTGCGTTACCATGCCATGTACGCGTTCGCAGGGCGGCACAAGTGGCGCATTGTGATATAACGCGCGTCATCGAAGATGTGGAATAATTAATTACCTGTAAGCGACAAAATAGGCGAGGCATAGAGCGCATTGTTATTATTCTCGGCGTCATTCCTTGCCCGTGTGAGGTTACCATGTGGAAGGGCTAAGATGAGTCGTCTCAGCCTTCCATTCAACATGTACCTATAACGGCCGAAGGCTGTCTCCTCAGTGACGCCTCCATTCTATGGATAGACAATCAATCATATGATATTGTAACGTCGGTGTAGCATATGCTGGATTATATCGATCATGCAAGTTGCCGGGTTCAGAATCAGAACTAGGACATCGACCCCAAATGTAGAAGGTAGGCGACTTCTCTAAGGCAAGCCCGTGATGCGTAGGATCGAATGTGCCATTTTCATCAAATTTTCAGGCGTATTATTAGTCCTAGATACCACTATAGCACAACTACTACATAGGTAGTATAGTTGCACTATTGTATCGCGGTCTTCACAGTAAATATTGCTTCGGAGTACAACCTAGATAGTGATCCGTCTGATCCGGATGAGATGAACCAAGTCTCAGCCTCAGGCGCTTGCCTAGATGTGCTGTACCCCGAGGATCAACTGCGTAATACCGAGGGCTTCACACTATGTACTAGTCTATGTAAGCAATTTCCCCAAGCCTGTCTCTCCTTCTTGCACCCCTAGCCTCGTCACAATAACGTGAGCGTCCATTTTCATCTATACACGTTGTCTTAACTTTTCATGAAAGAAAACCCCTCTTCCTCGTGACCTTTGATGACCATCGTGGCAATTTGGCTTGATAGGCACCAGCTTAGCAGAGTTAACGGACCCTCACGCCACTAAACTTTGACTGGAGCCTAATAAGCTCACTATACGATGTCTCGTCTCACGAATCGCCGTCGGCCACCGCCAGCATAGCATTAACGGCCCATCTTCTCATAATTTGCCCGTAGGCCTATGCATACCTAGGGGGTGGGAACCCAGCAGCCGCGCGCTCATAACTCGATCGCCAGATGGCACGGCCCGCTTTGGCGAAACATGAGGCTTACATATCATCCCTCACAGGCCTGACTCGTAAGGCCTGTCCGTCTCCGGGCGCCTCACAGTGAGGTTTTGTTGGCTAATGAGAAAGGAAGACGTGATGAAATTGGACTGAGCGCCACAAAAGCCCAGACCGACGATTCCGGTGGGTATTATAGACCTTGGCGTTTCTGTGGACTCAAACTAGGTATTCATCTTTAGAGCTCCATCTCTGTACGAGACGCACGGTGACGATGATATCCGTCCTTCCGAGGCTGGCGCCACAGGCTACTGTAGATAGTGGGAGACAGCTAGGCTAGCGGCATGGAGTCGTGGCGGACGCCGGCAAATACGGGCTCTCGATCGTGCCGTCGTCCGTTGGCTCTGACTCGTGCGACCCGCTGCGCCGTTATACAGAGGCAGCTGACGTGTAGCCATAAACTATGCGTAACTGTATTCTCCGAGAAAAGCCTACCTACCTACTAGAACCTCGGGCGCCGAGCCTATGAGGTCTGAGGCGATACCTAAACCGCCTGCCTACGGCATGAGTGTGTCCTTTTAGTGATCCTACTAATTTAGCTTCCGCCGCGAGAAGACAGCGCAATAGCGAGTCATCGGCATTTGCATATCGTTACGTGAGGCAATCAAGTCACCAGCGCGAGGTTAATATGGCCGAAAGGGGCCTCGGCCACTTGAGCAGATTATGAGTTGTATCGTATCATCACGAGCGAAAAATAGGCCTCATCATGTAAAAGAAGAATCCACTCTATCTCGTAAATTCGAAAACGGCCTAAAAGACACTATAGCATCATGAGCCAATACGGGTTTCCCCGGCCGTAAAGGTACCAGAAAACCAGGGATATCACTGACTCCACGCGAGTCATCAAACTTTTCCTCGCTTGCTCTCATACTCCGTCCCGTCCCATCCTCAGCCGACATCCCCGACAGGATGGATGTTGCTAGCAACCCGTGAGGCAAGGCCTTAGTTGCTTGGCTCCATGGGGCCGCCCGGGATAGGGTCCTCGGGGATCAGGGGGCCACCGGGAATTGGACCGCCGGGGAAAACGAAGTCTCGCTTGCCCGGTGTGAACGTTGTAGTGGTGCCGTCGGGGGACTGGATGATGGTGATACCGTACTTGTCGAGGAGCTCATTCTTGATGTCATTCATGCGGTTCTGGATGGGCTTGGGTGCGGTGGTGCCGAATGTCTGTAGCAGCATCTCATACTCGATCTCCAGCGCGGCGATCCTAGCCTTGACCGGGTCCGTAGGTGAGAGGATCTGACGCTTGTCCGAGGGGTTTAGCCCGCCGGTGATCGGGTCTCCAATGGTCGATCCATCCGACGGCACCGGGGTCGGGGGCTTATCGCTGCCAACTCCCCACCATGTGGACGGGTCGCCCCAGACGAATTGACGCTCCTTCACTGTGTCTCGCTTGTCCGACGGCTTGATGGGGCCGGTGATGGGGGGCAGCAGAATGAAGGTGGGCTTGGGAATGATTATATCGGTCGTTGCGTCTCCTGCCGAGACTTGCGTCGTCTTCGTAGCCTCCGTGATAGGGGCCGCGCGAACAAGCGCCACAAGGGCGAGGGAGACGAAGGCTGCTCCGTGCATGATGTTTGTATCAGTGATGCGACTCAGATAGTTCTCGATGTCGAAGGTATTTTTGTCTTGCCCCTATTCCTGAGAAATCCCTCCCCTCGTTATCGTCGATCACCTCTATATTTATATTGCCTGCTCCCATCGTCGCCACCATCACGCCTTGGAAAGATAAGAATCTAGAACAGAATAAGCGACATGCGAACAAGACTCGGAAGTTCATCTAGACGCAATTTCCATATATGAAGTCTAGTAAGGATTGGGCCGTATCATCTATATATCCGGGGCCATTTACCCGGGTCGAGTCTCCTAGCGAACCATAAAGGACATGATTTCGTCCAATGTAGCGTCCCAATCACCTGTTTTATGCCAAGTGATAGTGATTAAATAGGAAATACGCATGTTAACTTATGACTTATGCCGATATAGAACCGCCGATAATGCGGCCATCGTGGGTGCTGAGACAAACAGGCTCCGCAGGGATGCGACAATGACGACGGCGTTTCTTTGCGAAGGCGCTATTTTTGGTATCGACACATGCGAGCCCGTGCAAGCCCAGACTTCAGCCATTGCTTGTCTAGAAGAGCCCAACGACCAGAACTCCGTTGGTAACGGACCGTGAACGCAGCACTTCGTAACAGCGCACTACCTCGAGTGAATTAAAATGGCATCGCGATACAGCAGACTCGCTTGTCCGAGGTGCCGAGGATGACTGAAAGGGTCAGGTTATCGCCAACCCTTTTCTAGCCTGATGTGATTCATCCGCCATCTTGCGGCATATGGTGGTGCTGGAAATAGTAGCGTGGGATCTTGAATCAAGCGTCGGTAGCCAGCAAAACTGGATTTTAGTTGGGAGAGCTCGCCGGCAGCTTTTCCCAGTCTGTGTTCAACATGATGCAATCTTTCATGATAGACTAGGTATGAAGGGTCATGTAGGGAACTGGGACTCGGAGGCGCAGTGACGGTTCCAGGCCACTGTGGATGGGCCTAGAGGGGTCCTTAGAGGACTGAGCGACGCGGTTGCAGTTCTCAAGAATGGGTATAAGCTAATGTGATGGCGTCAGCAGTGGACTTCAGACAAGCAAAATACATATTTTTAGTTCTTGAAACTCAACCGGCGCGCTTTTCCTGTTGAAACTACGTTGCCATCATAAGGCGCTATGCTATGTCTTTGTCTAAGTAATGGCCGTCTGCTACCTCATCCGTCTCATTTCTATTGCTGATTCTCTCCCCCAATGTTGCCATCTCCGACCTTAGGAATTGAGCAGTAATAGTTGACTCAGACTTCCTTTCCGAAGTAGCCTAAAATGCTATCCTAGTAAATGTCAGTGACGGAACACGGATAACACGGCTACACCGTAGCTCCGGACTGTTGTCCGACGGTCTTGTGCGCTCAGGCGTTGGGGTCCAGATGGGGGAGCAGCAAACGTTCACGGGTCATATTCCGAGATAATCCTACTAGCTTTCCGACAACGCTAGTACTCTTCACACAGACTCATCGGGCTCCAAACAGTTGTATGGATCATAGGCGAGAGTCTGGCTTGCCATCTTCGGTATCGATACTCAGAGAAGCGTTAGCCCAGAATAACATGCGATAGTTTGATAGGAGGCCTCGACTCTGGATATGGCGCTTGAAGAAGCTCACTTAAGACCAAATATATTTTGCCACCTTATAGACCTCTCGTATAAACAAGGTACGTGAAGCACCAGTTAATAAGGACTAGCATATCATTAGCTCTACCTTCGTGCCAACGACACCCGGATACTCTAGAGGAATATACTACCTACTATACATGCACAGGTTGAAGATCTCGGATATGATAACTTAGAAGAGGGTGTGTGTACACTTAAAGTGCCGTCTGATAAGCAGGACTGGCTCCTGTATCTGGTATGTGTGTTTACTCGACGATACTATATCTAAAAGATTACTGAGACTAACTTTAGATCGTCATCATCAGATAATTCCTTGCAAAGTAGACGGCTTTGTATACGAAAAGACCCTAAGACTTAAAGAATAGTCCTCCAACACTCGTCTGTGATTGCGATTGCGATGGCGGTCGTCCCGAATGCGAGAGTGCTCTACCAGCACATGACGCCTCTTCGGCGCTTTGCGGATCTCAACCATAATATGCTAGTGCCGCCTCGTTCACCGTGTTTGATCGTGGCGTTAACAGTCTTGACCTCGTCATAAATTTCGTCTAATTGCAGGTTAAGGTATTCTCTGCGAGCGCATTCTAAGAGCTAGGAGCATAATCTAACGATGGATTGTCAGGCGGAGATCCCAAAGGTGTTTCCCCGACTAGCTTGCCTAAGCTATTAACGGCATCTAAATGCTCTCTTTTGCGCTGTAGAACTCATAGAGTCTTCCCAGAATCGGGTTTAACATCGCCGCGACGCCGGATCCTTTCTTGATGTGAATTTCTGATTTTGGTATCGCCCAATAGCAAGGGCTAGCATCTTTGGTGATTTGGACTCGCCCAATCACCAGCTAGAAGTCAATCTGATGAGAGCCTTATGATGAAGTTCCCGTACCACATAGATCTGGACTTGTCTGCGCCCTTAATTGGTCTTCAGAGATGTACTTATGCATTCGAATTTTGGTGTTATCCAATCATAAGTATGTAGTATGAAATGCATTTTTCATAACAGCTGCAGTGCGATTTTGGTACGGGCCAATCGTGTCGCCCTACATTCCGTGTTGGCGTGAGAGGATGCAGCCGTCTCAAAGTGCGCCTTTGGGCATGTTTAGTCGCTTATAAGAAGGCCGCCCTCTTCTCTTCCCTCATCCTCCCATTCTCTCCTTTCTCATACCAATAAGCT
Source organism: Xylaria sp. Z21 (assembly GCA_037356095.1). Taxonomy (NCBI): domain Eukaryota; kingdom Fungi; phylum Ascomycota; class Sordariomycetes; order Xylariales; family Xylariaceae; genus Xylaria; species Xylaria sp. Z21. Next base: position 153,109 of record JBAWJX010000007.1, on the reverse strand, counting down.
CGGAGATGGCGTCTGCCGATTGGGAGCGATACAAGGCGACTATCCTCAACTTATACTTGCTAGAACAAACCCCTCTCCATGAGGTGATTTCCTATATGCAACAGGAGCATAACTTTGTTAAAAAGTAAGCACATCCTTCCCTTATAGTTAGATTATACTAACTGCAACATAGAAAAGCCCAGTACCGGTACCAACTCAAGAAATGGGGCGTTAGGAAGAAGCTATCGAAGGACGTCTGGCGACATCTCGGTTACCAGCTACAAAAACGGAAAGGCAGAAAATCCGAAATCACTCTGTTCGGCATCCCTCTCCCCGAAGAAAAGGTGCATAAAGAAATACAGAGATATTCAGCGATTCCTGCAGCCAGTGAATTTGGGAAGAGATGTAAGTTTATTTGAATAAATTATTGCAGGATCATACTAACTATTATATGAAGTGCCTAGCCCCGAGATACCTGAAGGGCTTGTTGTTCGCGTTCGGACCCCTGGCATCGTTGAGCCAGGTGGTTTATGGCCGAGTAACCTTCCATGCTTCCAGTTCCAAAATAGAGTGCTTCCTAGTAAGTACTCTAACGCTACCTCGACCTAACTATTAACATGTGAGCAGCGTTGCACTACCCCTCAGCGCTTTCGAAGGCCTTTTTTGCCGGATTTAGCTCTAATGAGTCGTTCCGCCATTACAAGGGGGAAATTGCCTTGTATGCCAGAGCGGGAGATCCTTTGGAGTTTGGCAAGATAATCCTTCGTCTTGCCAATACGATTCCAGAGAATCCCCTAAACAGACCCTCTAGCGACAAAGCCTTAGCGCAGAACGGATTCTCTGCATCAGTCGTTACAGAATTGCTTAAAGTTATCTTCTTCCGCCTCGCAAACAACCTTGATGGGTCTCTGAATACCAACCGACTATTGCTGAATATTAATGAGGACCTACGTATACACGACCAGTTCATCCTTCACCTCGTCGAAGCAGTTTCGCACAGCAATCCGGAAATGTTGTCGAGTCTACTTTCCGGCAGCTGTGTAAGTGCAAAAACTATCAAAGAAGCAATATATAGATCTGCAATTCGAGAAAAGAATTATACGATCGTATCAGGTCTTCTTGAAGCTGGTGTGCATCCCAATCTCCCAGTAAGAATTGACAGGAATGTGGGATACGAAATTGAGCGAGGAATTGTTCAGGTGTTCTTGAGGTTCAGATGGCTTACTTTGACTGGTATGCAGGAGGCAGCGTTTTCATGCGATACCCGTCTTGGAGAAATTCTGTTGCAAGCAGGGGCAGATGTCAACACCGCTTACAGCATTACTAACTCCCCTCTGGCCCTCGCCACATATGCCGGCAGATGTGCTGATAAAGCTGATGATGCGCTGGATTTCGCGCGATTGTTAGTTAAGCATGGCGCGGTAGTCAACCTTCCAACTTCAAGCTGTCGATGTCAAGGTCCACGTGAACTCTCGCCACTTGCAGTTGCAATCGTCACGGGTAACAACCGCTTATCAGAGTTCTTGATTGAGAAAGCAGAGGAGGAAGTTCCATTCGAATACTCTGAGGTTGGATACCGCCACTGCTATCGCACGTGTTACAAAGGGTCGGGAAGCATTCAAATCGACAGCCTAGAGATAAGCTGGACACCCTTGCAGCTTGCTATCATCGCGCAGAATGAGGAGATAACGAAACGGTACCTTCAACCAATTCTCTCATATCCTAGACAAACTTCTATGAACGTCATTAAAGACCTTCTCCTCGTTTCCTGTCTAGTTGGGGATATAATTATAGCGTCCAAACTCTTGATTTTGGATGTTGACCTGAATAACGATTGGAACCTGGGTATTACGCCTTTGGTTGCAACAGCCTGGAATCCAGATATTAGTATTGCTGAAATTCTACTCAAATTGGGCGCGCATATAGGCCCGACACAAAGTGAAGTTCAAACATTGATACCCGCCCCGATACACGTTGCCGCGCGCCATGGAAATACGGATCTGGTGCGACTACTCATAGATCGGGGCGCTAGTTGCAATATTCGCTACATAGCATCTAGAAAAGAAGACCATCTGGGATGGCTAGTGTCTCCTGACTATTCAAGCCCCCTTCAATTCGCCCTTTCAAGCGAGAATGCTAGTACAGCCATGCTTCTCGTATCCCACTCAGAAATGGTCGGTGGGGAACTGGCTCAAGCGATCGATCTCGGTGACAGCACCCTGATTTCTCACACAGTTTGTTTTGGAGCGGACGTCCTGTTTGCCGATGAAGACGGTAGAACAGCCCTCGAAGCCGCCGCAGAAGCAGGCAATGAGTCAATCATTTCACTATATTTCTCCTCTGGGGGGAAGTACAGTTCTCTAGCTCTCTACATAGCTACAAGAATTGCGATTGAATCAAGAGACCACTCTATAGTAAGGCTTCTAGCAAAACACCGACCGCCTGGAGAGATTGACAGCGATGAAGCTTCATGTCTGGCTCTTTGCTTAATAGAAAACGACTGGGATCTTGCACACCTATTCTTAGGAGACCGATTTACGCCGGGGGATTCTCAGTCGAATTACTACAGATCATGTAATAAAGAATCAACATGGGGAAGGATGCATGGCGGATTTACACCCCTTTCGGTGGCTTTTTGCTCCGGTAATGTGTCTATTGTCGAGTCAATGATTCGGCGAGGGTACACTCCTCAACCTAACGACATAGAAGTTTTGATGAAAGACGAATTGGAACCGTCCCTAATCCTTAACACTATTCGAACTTTATTCTGGTCAGAGTTCCCCCTGGAAAGTATGAGCCCTTTATGCCATCAAGCATTTCTTATTTACGCGATTAAATTAAAGGATTTGAAAAGAGCTCGCGATTCTATTGAACTTCTTGATTCTGTTAACTTTACTCCCAGGCCCTTGAGCGGGCTCAACTCGACACCTCTAGAGTTGGCGGCGGAAGATGGCCAAGAAGGGCTAGTATGCCTTCTCCTCGATGCTGGGGCCGATACTGAATTTCAGGGGTATCATTGTTCTACGGCATTGCAAGCAGCAGCGCTCGCGGGGCATCTTAACATAGTCAAGCTTCTCCTCGACCGAGGAGCTCTATTGGACTCACCAATAAGACTGGCGTGGGGGGCAACGGCATTGCAATACGCAGCAATTGAAGGGCATCTCGGCGTAGCCAAGTTTCTGATTGAACGGCAGGCGAATATAAATGAGCTGCCAGCAAAGCGTTTTGGTCGTACAGCTCTCGAGGGAGCTGCGGAGCATGGCAGGGTCGATATGATCCAGCTTCTCTTGGAAATGGGCGCCAAGCTTGATGAAGAAATGCGAATATACTATGTTCGATCCGTGGGGTTTGCAATGAAAGAAGGCCACTTTTCTATTGCAAATTATCTTAAGCAATGCGGATCATGGGGAGAAAGGGACCAGCTCCTCCACGACAGACCTGGTGTCCTTCGAGAGAATGATGTGTATTTCCGGTATGACCGAGAGTTGGACGATTGGCATATTAGACGCATGACGTTTGAGAGAGGCGATGACTGGTATAGTGTCGATTTTTTTGACGATAGCCTTTCGGATGCTCGGGACGCCTTTGACGAAATTGAGGAAGCCGAGGGGATCGCGGACGACAGCGGCGAACTATCAAGCGCGGACTGTGCAACGGATTGTATCTCTCCAAGCTGGTGGGACTGCATAGACTTTACACCCGCTGAACCAAACAATCCTAACCCTACTAATAGAGGGACAACGGGTTATGGTATAATGTTGCCTTGCACGTCCGCGAATAATGGAGCTATTATAGAGCTGGATGACAATTCGAACAGGGATGATATAGCCCAAGAAGCCGCGACGTTGAGTTCGCTAGAGATTGACTGTCAAATACCAACTTTCGATACTGGGAGTGACTACACGAACAAGGGCATGGCAGGCGGTCACGCATCAGCTCGGCGGGATACATGGGAACAGGTGACGACAATAAGAGAGAAAGCGCCCGATCTGGAGTCTATCGGATGCGTGCCGGAGATGGACGTTGTGGCTGGGCAAAGCATGCCTCCCAACTTTGATGAAATGGGATGGGAAAGGTTCTTCCCGCTATCGACGGACGGGTTTTACAATGTAAATGATATCGAATAAGGTTTTCCTAAAGAGGAATTGCCGCCTCAGGTTGCGAGCGGGGTACTCGGGGCTGCCTGCCTACCTAGTCTGTATATCTAGTCTTCCTTTTTCAAAATCTCAAGATGAGATTACCCTTACTAGATCTCTAGTGATTACCACTACTCCCGCAAGCTTGACTCCTTGCCGTGAGTGATGATGTGATAGACGCGGATGGATACTCACGTAGTTGTGATTGTTGCATTCAACTAGGGGCGCCAACTAGTGGTCTGTCCTAGAGCCTCCCGAAGGATAAGGAGACATGCTAGGCTTAGGACTAATTATGCTATCTGCATAGCTCATACAACTGTTCCAAATTGCCTAGGAGGAAATACTCTAGTAGGATGTAACCAAGTCTACGAACAACATGCTACCTTAGGTACCTAACATCTACTTTCTAGACCTCCCCCTCCCGCTCCAGTCAGCTGCCCATTTCCCTCCCGTTTAACCTGCGTATCCATCATCTCCACCGCGCGGGCCGTGCCCTGGAGTTCCTGATGCCTCTGCATTGCCTCGAGCTCGGTACCGGGCGACGATCCCGGTTGTTTCCACCATTCACTACCCGGATATTGCTGTTGCTGATGATGTGCTAAACGAGCCTCGCTCCTCAACCGCCGCCGCCGTTCCAGGAAGCCCCACGCCAGCGACGCCACAAGCAGCGCGCCCAGAGACACGCCCACGCCGGCGCCTACGGCTGCGGTGCCGCTACTGACGGCGGCGACGGCGGCAGGGGCGATACAGCTAGCGCTACTATTGCTGCTGCTCGTCGATGTCTCTGCCGCTGCCATGACTCCAGACAGTCCAGCGGTCCCTAAAATTGGCTCGCCTGCGGCCAGCGTGAAGGAAATCTCGCTGTTGGCGCAGGCGATGGTACCGTTGTCCGCCACGGCGTAGCCACAGCAGTAGGTGGAGGTGTTGGTCCCAGCGTCATACCCGATGTTGGCGACTGTGATTCCGCCGGCTACGCCGTCGTTTGCTGCATACCGTTAGCCCTCAAGGATTCCTCGAGCGAAAAACAAGGAGGGGGAAAAGGGGAAATAGGCACATACAACCATGGCAGTGTGAGCTGCAGTTCGTTCCCCAACTCGAGTCCGTACAGCTCCCTCTCGACAGCGCGTATGGCTGGTGCGCGTTAAGGCAGTACCCATTGCTAAGGCAGATGTCGACAGTCCCGCAGCAGTGTGTATACACATCCGACGTGCAGGGCACCGAGCTGGCATCCTCGCTACCGTCGGGGAAATAACATGTTCGATTGCTTCCACTGACACCAGGTGCAAGAAGGAATGAAAAGACCAGCTCAAATATTATTATGCTGGTGGTCGGTGGACGACGATGCCGCATTTTGTAATCAGACCCGAGATTAAGGAGCTTTCAGTGTGCTTGATACGGTTCAAGGTCGTTTGAAGGTTGTGTTGGAGGAGGCAATTAGAGAGTGAGTGAGAGGGACCTAGAAGTCTGTATAGCCTCCCTACTTGGAAGATGAAAGACGCATGGTCCAGACGAGTAACATAGAGTACCGTATCGGAAACCTGATCAGTCGGCACCATGCCGGGATTTTCAACGGGGATAGAAAATATACGGGCTTGGAGTTGAGTACCTTGCCGTAGAAGCATTAAAAGGGGCCTATAAGTCCTCTATTGGGCCTATCGGGAGCAGGTCTGAAACGATCTATACATCGTTGGTTCTAAAACAGGCATGAAATTAATGCTTGGCGATCCGCTTTGCTGCTCATCCTTATACTATGTAAGCACTTGCTTGTTAGCCTTGTTCTTTTGGAAGGCTAGCTCACTGTAGATATTTTTTATAGCTTCAAGCGCCATTAGTATGTAAAAGTGAGCTGCAGCTAATCAATGGACCCTAAATCGACCGGGGACACGATCAGCCCACTTCGGCCTGCTTCATTTCGCACTTCTTTGAACAATCCCATCTAAATTTAAAGTTAGGCCAGGTATCTGCTCCTTCGTGCCTCGGGCTAGAGAGCCTCCGGCCGAAAGCTGTAATACTTATTTCGATTTTCATTCTTCAAGCTTCTGCCTGGTAAGAATCAGACGAATGGAATATGGCCTCCCTATGCGAGGACGGACTCTTCGAGTACACCGTTAATAATATCGGCGCTGCGCCTAAAAATATTACTAGTTTTAAGAAGTAGAGAATATCTACATATAGTAGCTGAAGTCAGGACTAGATACTTCCCCGGGTTTAGAGTACCTACTATTTTCCCCCGACCCCGGCACAGACCCGGCAGTGGCTTAAGCAAGGAATGACGACACCGCCAAGTACATAATCGTGGGGTAACTTCATCTTGAGCTCACCAATCCATACCCAAGTAAGCAAGCGAGCTTACGGGCTTGCCTCTGACATAACTCCACGATGGCGGCCAATTCGAGTGCCATACTAAGGCGAGCTTTGCTCTACGGTATGTACGTACATTGGTCTGGTCTATTCATGGAGCGTCAATTAGCCTCCATAGCGCAGCTACGGCCACTCCGCCTCAAAACAACTGACGTGACAAACGCAATGCAGTACCGGCTTCCTCGCCACGGATGCTGGCGAAGTCCCTGACCCTAACAAGTGACAACGTGACATACGACCTCGAGGACGCCGTTACACCCTCCGCAAAGCCCGGGGCCCGGACAGCTCTCACCACACACCTATCCAACCTCCCCTCGCGGCCGCCCACCATCCGCGAGCTCGCCGTCCGCATCAACGCCGTGTCGACGCCCTTCGCGCTCTCCGACCTGACCGCCCTCGCGCCGCTGCCACAGGTCGACGCCATCGTCGTGCCGAAGGTCAACAGCGCAAGCGACCTGACCTTCGTGACCGATGCGCTCCGCCACCTAGCGCCCGAGCGGCACGCCGCCTCCTCGTCTTCATCTTCTACCACTAGCCCCATAAAACTGATAGCCCTAATCGAGTCCGCGCGCGCAATAATGGACCTGTCCTCCATCTGCGCCGCGTCGCCGTACCTCTCCGGCCTGATCTTCGCGGCCGAGGATTTCGCGCTGGACATGTCTCTGACGCGGACGCCGTCGCTCTCCGAGTTCCTGTACGCGCGCTCCGCGATCGCGACGGCTGCCCGCGCCGCGTCGCTGCCCAGCACGATTGATCTCGTATGCACGTCTTACAAGGGCGAAGAGGGGCTCGCGCGTCTGGAGGAAGAGTGCCGGGGCGGTAAAGCCATGGGCTTCAACGGCAAGCAGTGCATACATCCTTCGCAGGTCGAGACGGTACAGCGCCTGTTTGCACCTGGCGAGGAGGAGGCCGAGTGGGCTGTGCGTATTGTGATTGCCGATGAGAAGGCTGCAAGCGCGGGTAGAGGTGCATGGACGCTTGACGGCGCCATGATTGATGCACCTGTTGTAGGTAAAGCTAAGACTATTGTTTCTAGAGCCGAGAGCTGTGAAATGGACGTTGAAAGTCTGAGGAATAAATGGAAAGACCAAGAACCAGAATAGAGCAAATTGAATCCGTTTGACGATATCAAAGCTTCAAGTGTTATATATTCACATGACAAACTACGGTATCTAAAGTGCTACGTATATGGAGTCAAAATTGTGAGAACGGATTGGGCCGCCAAAATCTCGACATCTCCAAAAATTCATCATTGTTATCCCTCGGGGTCTCCGTAGGCATCGGTGTGGATGATGCTATTTTTTCATACTCGTGGAAACTATGGTCCCTCTCGAAGGCGCCTCCGAATCCTGTATCTATTGCTTCATTTGAGGGCTCACAATAGTCTATCCGTGACTCGTCGGACGCCGTTAGCCGTTCACTATGCGTATCATAGGCACTCGTTGTTAGGCCCATGTGGAATTCCTGGCACCCTGTTGTTGATTCTGGCTGGCAGTTTTCATCAAGAGGGGCCGGCTCCTCGAGCTCACTTTCAATTCTCGCGATGAAATCAGCTATACTCTCACTCACGGGTGCTGCGAGAGGAGACGTGGAACGCGCGGCTCCTCGGATTTCCTTTTCTTTACTCCGGACTTCATATATAGGCGATCTCATACTTAATCGAGATAACGTTTTGTCTCTTTCATAGCTGGCGATACCGGAAGTTATCGCTTGGGGTATCCAGGACGCCGAGTCGAGAGTAGGAATCACTTTCTCGTATATTCTACTTACTTCATGTGGCTGACTAGTTGCTTTGTATGTATCTATTATTTGTGGGTGTTCATAATCAGCAACTGGAACAGGAGTCTCGAGTGATCGGGTTGTTTTAAGGTGCATCGCCGAGCTGGAATCATCTCCGAGTTTGTAGCTGTTTAAATGTAAGGAATTCGATCGAAGAGGAGGGAGTGGAGGAGGCGGCATTGCTTCCCTAGAAGCAATCGTATCCCGATCTTGGCTGGCGTACGCAGCTCGGTCTACGGCCTGACCTAGTTCTGGAGGGACGGGCACGCAGCTCTCAGCTGGAGAATGTAGATCTACGCTAGATTCCCCATCTCTGTAGCAGCAGGCGTGTTGGGTTTGAGGCAATTCTCGTATAGACTTGATTCGAGCTTCTCGTGCTATTTCCTGTCGCCCAGAAGGTCCCGCGCTTGTCAGTATATCCGGAATTGCGCCTTGTTGTTGCCCACCCATTACGGACGTCCCAGCCTCCGACGATCTGTGTAGTCTCCATTCAGGAGGAAGTATTGTGTTCCACCTTCCTTCCAGGTTGGCGAGCGATGTCATCGTATCTTTTGTAGTATCGGAGCATTTTGACGTCGTCCTCGGCTCCTGGTCTAGGGTTGATGCTTGCTTTTCATATGTACTTACGTAATTAATCATGCTACTGTGTGTTGATGAGAGTTCGTCGTACGTTTCTAGGCCATTTCTCTGTTGATCGTCTGAAATACCATGTAAACGAAGACCCGTATCTTTATAAACCCCAGTAGCAAGCAAAGCTTTTCGTATGCTCTGGGGCGTCGCGGAACTTGTTCTCTCTATGGGCTTTGACTGTGTGCTGGCCAGAAATCTTCTAGCCTCAGGTGAGTTTTGGCTGGTAGACCATGTGAAATATGTGGTTGCTCTACTCGATCCTGACTGGTAAGAAGGCTTGCTAGGTGTGGCAGGAGGTATTGAACAAGACTGGGTCATGACAGTAGGCGAAGACGGTGTCGTAAATGATGCCACAGGATCTCTAGAAGCCATTGTTTTACGTCTCATCTCTTTATCTTTTCGTTTGATTAAATTTCTCTTGTGCGATGTCGCATCTGGGCAGGTCGGTTGGAAGAACGAGGAGATGTGTTCGAGTTCTCGGCCCTCGCGTCGAACTTCCCTAAGCCGGGAACTGGATAACCCCTTATGCTTCTGTGCGTCACGCTCTTGGAGTGCTGGGAAAGGCATTTCTGAGAAATGAAGGTCGGTAACTGTCGGCGATGTATCAGCAACTTGGTACACGACGCGTGTTCGTTATCCTTACTAGGGCGCTTCTTTGATACGCGCTTGTTGTTGAAGAGGCCAGGCTTGAGATTAGGCTGAACCTTGAAACCAGTCAGGAAGAAGTCAAGTAGTTGGATTCTTAGCCAAGGGCACACACTGTTATTCGATCGTTGAGAACAGCTTCGGAGGTAAAGTTGTTCATTACATTCTTCCCGGTGGGTATGTGCTTCCTTTTCCCCGACTTAGGTTTCCTTGGCCGATCCTTGCCTTGATCCTGTATCTCTCCCTTTTTCTTACGATCCCCTGACTTCTTGGTTTCGTACTTGTCTGCCCTTGTCTTGTACCTGGCCCGTTTCTCGAAGGTGGGAACCGCGCCTACGTGGGATGTCGGCGACGAAGCGCCTGTGGCACCTACCCCGGCTTCATCCAGGAGCTTATGGCGTGAGTCCTCTGCCTGCTCAGATGTGGATCTTACGTAGCTCCGTTTTCGAGGGCCTCTAGGAGGGCTTAGATCGCTAATCAGCGAGCTATCGTGACTATCTCGTTTATACCGTTTCGGGTTTCTTGTCGGCAGTGGAAGACGAGGAGGGGAGGAACCCTGAGCGGGAGGGATGTGCTGCGGCCTCCACAACGGATCTACGCGCCTGGCATGTTGGCGCCAAGAAGGGACCTGCCTATCTTTGGAGCGCGGTCGTTTGCTACGGTGGCCAGGCTGGTTTCGAGATTCCGGCGATCCCATCCGTGTGGTGGGCACAGGAGCTGTCACTTGCTCCAGCCAGCTCTCCACAACAACATGGCTGTCTGGCGCGTGGGATCCTCGGTTCAACCTTCCCAAGCTCCAGGCAGATTCGTGATTGGTCGTCTGTGCGGCCGCGTAGTGAGTGTGGCCGTGAGGATGGCGATAATAGTGGCGGTGGTGACGGTGGTGAGGCACACGCTGACGTTGGCGAGGTGGGGATGCCTCCTGGTGGCCCATCTCCACGCACACGGTGAAGCAATAAGGAGGCTCTGAAACTCGACAGGTAGAGAGATAGTAGGAAGCTGTAGAAGGAGGCGGTAGAGTAGCGACGGGAGGCCAGCACTCAGGTACCTCAAGAGGCTTGAGCATACGCGTCTTCCACGAGACCGGAGAGCTATAATCGATCCATCTACCCATCCATAGACGTCTGTGTGGACAATGCCCTACATGATGGGAGCCCGAGACGGCGTGCGACAGTCGAAGTACCTCTCAACCCAGTAAGGTTACCTAATAATCTCTGCGGCTGGTCAGAGGTAGCTAGGGGAAGTGCAAGGCGGGAGGCATGCAAGTTAGTATCTGCATGTACCTATTTGACCTATCTGACCTACCTTACCTACTACCCTAGAAGTCGATGAAACTTTAGCTCTTGCCCTTTCCCTTGCCCCGTCGATCCTCGCATGCATGATTAAGAACACCGATACTTAACTATTTGCATTTGCAGGGTGTTTTGTTACCTATCTGCCTAGCCTAACCTTACTTGACCTACCTCTCTGGTTTAGGTATCTATTGGCACGCTACGGCAGGCTTTACTTCATGGCTTTTCGGCACGTTCCGCGACATAGACGTAACGTTGTCTGTAAGTAAATGGTTTTTACCCAGGAGGAGTGGTCGCGTGTCGTTGTCGGAGAAGTGGACGATACTTTCTTTACCCTTTCCGGGTAATAAGCATCGTGGTCTTGATGACTCCGCTGAGACGAGTGTTTTCTTACTGTTATTTTTAAATAATTTCCTGAACAGAACCAGTGTATAGCAGACCCCAGATTAGAGATGACAAGCTACATGTGTACTATGCATGTGCCTGCCTAGATAGGTACTCGGTATGTCGGCAGGTAGGTCGTTGACAACTTGATAGTAAAAGCGTAAGGCGCTTGAGCACGAACTTGTGGGACTGGTTGGTCGGTTATCCTGGGTGTTATTTGATCTCACGTATAGGCACTACCTAAGATCTGGGAATGCTTACATAGGCACCAAGGTATCGGCTAATGACCCGGTTGGTGAGCTGCGGAGATAATACCTACCTACCTACATATAATACCACATCACAATAACCAATAGTACTTGCGATTATTATACCATGCGGGCTTTGACCGCAGTTACAACTTTGAAACCCACTGCCCCAGGAAAAGGCCAGACCCCAAATACAACTCGTAAGCCCAATCCTCTGCCCAGCCTCGCCATAGGTACGTAATGCATGCGAAGGAGCACTAAGCGCCAAGCCGACAACTATTGCCGCAAGGGTTGCCGCAGCAGACGGGCTATCCTCCCTTTTTACGAAGGGTGAAGAGGGTGAAGAGGAGCGCGGAAAATTCCTATAGGCAGGCCAGGTACAAGGGTCGGTCCTCTTGAGTCCCGGGATATGTATATCGGATATTTACGGTAGGAGATGATGTGTTCTAGATGCTTTAGCGAAGGTGCCACCCCGGGTGCCCTGCCAGACACTTGCATGCCGAGACTAAGCCCGAAAGAGAACTGCAGCGGCACCACAGCGGTATAGTCTTGTGTGAACGTTGAGTCTATCTCGCAACCCCCTGTCGTTCTGACACAGAGTCTCTGGGCTTAGATGCCTCTCTCTTCAACCATCCGACTACCTACCCATTGCGTATGTCAACGACCGCAGCTCTACTTGGAAACCGGGAATACTTCCGCCTATTTTGATTCTGAACCTGGCAATTCTTGAGCAGCATTGCCCGCATCTTGTCCGCATCCTATCTAGGTTGCTTTAGTCTCAGTGCCTAGCGAGATGCGCTACCTACAGTGTAGCTGTCTCCTTGTCGATACACTATGAGCAAGTATGCGTAGATACTACCTAACCTACTCTACTGCATACTACTCTACCTACATACATGGTATGTTTACCTGGATTCAGTACCGTACATGAGTAACTATATGCAGTAGATATACGACCTAACCCAATCTCCCATGTAGTGTAGGTAGTACCGTACGCAGTGATCTGCTCCGCCAAGCTTTTGACTTTCATGAAAATAGGCGTACCCCTGGCTGGGAACTTCCTTCTATCCTGGTTGGCTCATTGATTTCCCAACTGTCGCAACAAACAGATCTGCGCCATCAAATGCTTACACTGGTAGCGTGAACCATGGCATCCCAGACCAGCTGGATGGGCAGGAGGTATCGATTCTACGATACCAAGGACCTCGCAGGTCTGCCAAGTCGTTGAGCTGGAGATGTCAAACAGTGCATAATCGAAAAACCTGCGTGGATAGCTTGGTGCCAAATCTTTAGCATTACGGAACACTTTGTGTGTCGGGTTTGTCCATATTCGTCAGTCTCGTCTATCCCAGACACCTATTTCTCATTCTATAGCGTCTGAATGCTTCTTTATCGAGTCAGGCTTGACATGGCTGTTTCGAATTAGTCCGGGCGTGGTAGTCTACTCGCTAAGTTACTCGAGCATCGCCTCTCTCCGCCTGTTTCGCACGCTATTTGGGGCGTCTAAGCATCTTCATTCATGGCCCACTATTGACCTATTATTCTATGTGGATTGCCTCGACTAACTGTTGCTACCAGGACAGTCTACGCATAATCGCGCTTGGTAGATGTGTTGCTACCTTGTGTTGCTACCATGTGTTGCTCGCAGTATACTATTATCCAAGTCCTATAAAGAATCAACAATGAGGGGTCGAGGTTATCCACGGATCACGAATAAGACTACTGTACGATTAGAAACTAAGCATCTACCCTGTGCACCAGCCTTACCCTACTTGGCAATTACTAATGTACTAATATGCATGTATTGAAACCACCCTTCCCTTGAGAAGCTCTTCTAGGTAAGCAAGGACCTCCTCTATTGTAGAGTAGCACCAACAACCTCTCTAGTGTCACAGCCCAGTCAGTCGGCAGATTGACTTGTGGTTAGGGTTGGTCAATCATACTTTGTCATCCCTACCGCTTAGATACTTGGTTGGCGCTACCGGTAAAACACTCCCTGATCATGCCTTTATACTAGAACGAGATATAGTCTTTGCCGGCAACTACATCTGGGCAGATGATAGCTAAGACGAACCCGTTCGATAAGAGGGCAACTACCCAGGTAATAAGCATAAAGGCTAGCTTGACGATCTTCACGATTTCGGCAGGGATTGCGAAACTGTGTTAGCCTCACAGTAGACATCTGCCATCCAACTCAAATATCCTGGCAACATCTCAACGAAGAGTCTGTGGAGCAGCATTCTGGACTTGCCTAGTGACGGACCTGTACTATGTACATGTCGCTATCTGGTTCCCCGTCGTATCCCTTGCTCCTATTTCCCGGCCCTACATCACATAGGTACTATGTAGGTCGCTAATTCTTGACAATTGGCCTATCGCTAGGAGACTCCTAGTCTGCCTCGTAAGATACTTTAGTCCTTGGCATCCCGATGTGCCGTTTCGAACACCATCCCCTTCTTTTTAATTTCGAGTATCTAGAAGCCGTTTTGATCTCATACGTCTGATGGTTGTTTGGGAACAGCCCTGCTGGCACACCCAAGTACGTCTTCAGACAACGTCAGCGATTAATCATTCATCTCCGTCAACAAGAGCAACTTGAACCGAACTGTTCGGAGACCTTGTAGCACATCGCCTACCACGTTGGGGGACGGGATACGAGCTATAAATCAGACGGGTTGAAGTTATTGATCGCCCTCATGCGTCTCCATCTCATCCACAGACATCATTCAAGCTCTGGGATTCGCTGCCTACCTACCCCTCGTCATTGACTTCTTTCCCCTTGCTTTGCGGAGTAGCATAGATACCTCAACAACACGATCATATATACCAACATATCTCCTTCTTCGATCTCTGTTATGACCTATCGTGCATGAGAGACGACAAGACGGACTACTACTTGAAAATTACCCTTTAATCATTCTATATAACTACTTCACCTTCCCCGGACTGGGCATCGAATCGAGCGATTCTCCTTCTAAATACTCAGCTCTCGGCCATTATTCAACTTCCAACTTGTTCGTAAGTACCTCGTCCACGTTCTTATATGTACTTGAGGGCAACTGTGGATTTTGTTATTCGTCTACAGTTGACAATTTGCTCGTCAATTTCTCTTCTGATTCACACTGTTCCTGTGTCTATTTCTATTATTATCAAATCACTGAGACATTAACTTTGTAGATTATTTGGCGCGGTATTGTTTTGCTACCAGACATGTCTAAGCTATTCATCGGGTAAGAAGGCGCAACCGAAGACAGGTGCTATTTGCCAAACTAAGCTTATATGGTATATTCAGGGGCCTTGCATGGCACACTGAGGAGACAACATTAAGGCAGAAGTTCGAGGAATTCGGCCCCGTTGAGGAGGCGGTAGGTTTCCCTCGGTTTCCGACCTTGTGGAAGGCTTCACCACTAGGCTACTACAATAAAGTACCGCGATAAAGTATACAAGCTGATTGGATCGTGTAACAATAGGTTGTTGTGAAGGATCGAGACACAGGCCGAAGCCGCGGCTTTGGTTTCGTTCGATACACGACCGTAGCCGACGCCGACAGAGCTATTGCTAACATGAACAACGTCGAGTAGGTGAGCTCATTTGTTGATCCTGTTCTACTCTAACTCTTTATGAATCCGATAGATTTGACGGACGAGAAATCCGCGTCGACAAGGCTTCGGATACCGGCCCGAAAAATAGCTATGGCCGAGGAGGTGGATCATATACAGGCCAAGGAGGACACGTGCAACAGCCGCAGATGTACGCGGCCTATGGGATGCCAAATGCTGGTGCGATGTACCCGCAAACGCCTTACGGAAGGGGAGGTTATCCATCACAACCTATCGCCTATGGCTCATCGATGGCACAGGGTAAGAGCCGCAATCCATACATATCGACATGGCCCAAAATATTGGATTATTGCTAATAACTGTTGTTTAGGTTACGGTATGCCCGGGCCGTATGGCTATGTAGACCAGCAAGGTGGCCACCAGCATCAAGGGCCACCCCGATACTAACTTTCCCCCACGGGGCTCGCTGGGAGACTGGAGGATATTATGAAACAGCCATAATAGCCTCGAGTCCGAGCAGACCCAGCCGTGGTGCGTTGGTGTCATATGATGTCACATACTCCTCAACGCATCAACAGGCACAAAAAGCCTGTCACTTTTCTACCGACATTCTTTACAGCACTAGATACCTGACCTTGATGCTCCTCTTGTCACGTTTAAAAGAGGCGAAGGGAAGAGGTCAGCCTTGAAGTGCTGCTTACATTCTTTCTCGAATGTTTTATTCCATACCGTACTGTTTTTTCATGACCCTCATGAACACACGATCTTTAACGAATTTCAAAATTGGGAAAATTGGGACGAGGCGAAGCCTGAATATAGGCTTGGGAGACCAGAGAAGGAATATCCGTGATGGGAAAGGGTTGGGATTGGGCGTGTTGGGGAGTGGGTTTTCAACTGTATTTAACAGAAGACGACATCGAAGAGTATCTCGGGAAGAGAGATAAAGAATGTATCCGATCACCCCTAAGAATCCACCCTTTGACGAAGAAAGTTTACATCACTCTTCTATGCTGGCGTTATGTGCCGCTGATATGTGCTTAGCTCGATGCTGTCTTGTCTTAGTCTATAGACTAGAGTTTGTATCTTGTCTAATCTCGTGGATAATCTAATGACCAATACTACATTGTATTGCGTTCCCGTCTAAACCTTCTCGGTCTCTTCCTGTTCATCTACGCTGCCCACTTTCGCGAACTCATGCGACACAGGCTCCGGAGGGCCATTCACATTGGCCTTAACCTCGCCGCTCTTGATTCGCCTCTCGATCTCGCGCAGCCGGTCCGATAGATCCGTGACATGAGTGTCCCCGCTCTCGGGACTAAGCTCATCGAGCGCCTTCTCGAGCCCGAGGAGGTAATCGCGGTTCAGGCCGCTCGGGCCCTCGCTCCTCTGTATATGTTCAGCCAGGGCTTGCGGGTCCTGCGGCCCCACAAACTGGTCGTTGTCGGGCGTCCCGATGTACACGAGCGTGCGGATGGGCGCTGACCCGTCGGCCGGGTGGAACGGCGTGTAGTGGATCGTGTAGCCGTTGATCTCACGGATGTCCAGGTATTTGGACACCTCGTCCACGTGCTCCGCTTTGATGCGATATGCCGTCCCCCACACCTTCTCCGGCGCGCTGTCGTGTGCGTCTGCCAAGGACGCCCAGAAGGAACGCTCGATCAGCGTCACGACGCGCCCGGGAGCCGTGGGCGTCCCGCGGTGGTCTTGACTGGTTGGATGTGTTAGCTTCTGAATGATGCATATATAGTTGACTGAAAGGAGTCAATGGGTTGCCAGATGGAAGTGTACCTCGCCTGCGATGACGATTAGCATCTTTACATCTCTTAAATGAATGATAGGTATGGAAAGAGGGAGTGAATGCTCTTTCTAGATCGTCTTACCTGCCAGAACCGTCTCACATAGCCCGTAACCCAGCCCGGAATCCGCCGATCTATGATCCACGACGGCCGTATCAGCCCCCTTACTTTTACTAGCACGATGGGGTGGACTCGACTCACCGTAGTGTGGCGGAGGCTTCCATATCAAGCTTCTGTACATGCATGCGTTAGAGATCTAGAGCGGGAGATAGCTGCCGGTTGCCGTCTATACTAAGGATACTCCCGTACGTACCCGTAGCCGAATATCCAAAACTCTTCATCCGGGGATGTGGTTGGATGGCCTGTGGCGTCTATCACGACGCTATCGGCCTCTGCCATGACCAATCGTATATTCTAAATAATATCAATCTGATCTCACGGGCAAAACCAATTATTAGTCACAGGCTTGAGAATTAAATGTGACGCATCCGGCTGTGAGCGAGTGACTAAGATGCTCAATTAGTAATACACACGCCGCGCAGGTTCCAGTACCTAGGTTAGGTGTTTCTTAGAGTAGTGCCAAGAGATCTAACTGTGCGGGACGGCTGTGCATACTAATCGCATACCGCACGCTTATTTGGGTCGTCGGTAAGTATGCTGTAGGTAGGTAGCTCCCTATCACGTCACCGCCCCCTAACTATTGACGGTGAGAGAAGACGGGCTGCCGTCTCCGGAATTCGGGGGCCCGTGCCGTTGTTGCCGGGATTTGGTTCTCATGACTTGCATCAGGATGAATCACTTGCTTATGGCTCACGTGGTGGTATATGTGTCAAGATACATGTCATTGGATGAGCAGTCGACCCGGATTTTGCCGCATGTGCTGTATCCAGTCTGGTACTATGCGCGGGTATGTAGGACTATTGAACATGACCGAGCATGGGATGCGGCTCTTTCATGCTGACGGGGATTAACTAGACTAGATTCGCGGGGTGGTAGGGCGAAGCCAAGCCAAGCGATGTATAACTACAAGTATGCTCAGTAGTAGCAGAGCAGCAGCAGCAGCAGCAGCCGGCGACGCCTAAATCTTGTCCTGCGGCGTTGTTGTGCATGGGGGATGTGCACGATGCTTGCGGATCCGGACAGCTGTTTCCATGCCGAATTCCGTTCATCCACTTACCTAATGTTTCCATATGCATATCGTGTACATATACATTGCAGTATATTATCTGGGATGTTATGAGTCGCAGGAAGCTAACCACTCTTCTTTGAACAACAGATCTGGTAATCCTTTACATATGTAGGCCTTAAATCAATACTTTGAAAAGAATGCATTATACTCGCGAGACTTACTTGATTGAGACTTCAGCTGTACACAGCCTCGACTAACGGTCAACCTTGTAAGGCGCATTGGCTTTTATCTAGCCAGCATGAACGGTGTTCAGCTCTTCTTTCTTTTTCTTCTACCCGACGTTAGAGCATCGCCTCATTCAACTCCTTCCAGGCCTCGGGTGGTCCGTGATATTCGGTAGTCATTTTAGATTACCCGGCCTATGATGCTCTTTAGGCACTGCCATAGTGTCATATCATCGTGGCACTGGCCATTGCCAGTACTGAGACAATGGTTTCCCCTCGGCAAATAGACACTGGAACTCCTTCTTTCTTCGTGTTACCTACCCCAACACGTCTGCGCCCTGATCAATACCTAATAGCATTAACGTCGAATAAGAGTGGTTGGAAAAGCGTCTGCCTGTTATAGGCTTAGGCTGAGGCTCTGTTGGTTGTTGACGAATATTAACTTCCTCTTATAGGAGTAGAGCTGCTGCGGATACCTATCTCAGCTGAAAGTGGGATACCTAGATAGATGTCTGCGCTAGAAACGCTTGCGTAGGTACCTACCAGAGGTAGGTAGTGAGAGTGAGATAAATTTGCAGGATCGCAACCTGCTCAACAAAACTGCTACGCTACGGCTAGTGGGATGCCGTTCGCCGGGGCGTCCCCTCTATGACATGCCCTAAGATTGCGTACCTAAGAGCTAACTAAGAGCTAAGAGGCAAGGAGGAGCAAGCAAGTACCTACCTTAAGTAGGTAATCCATCCAGCCATGCAGCTGACCCCTCTCACAATAATAAAACAACACACGTCCCTCCTCATCACACCCTCACATTTTCAAGCTCATGATAACCAGGCGATCAATCTCTTTCTCCCTTGCACCCGCCTAACTGAACACTGACTGTCGCTGTGTTCGTCTGTCAATAATCGCATCCTGAGCTTTCCTCCGTATATTTCCTCCCCAGTCTTTTCTGCTGCCAAAGAAGGAAGCATAAGTGCACATTCCAAGATGGCGTACAATAGGCCATACAACCCGGACGAACTGCCAAGGTGAGCTCCGATGCTAGATACTAGATACTAGATATCCCACGACCCCACCACCATCAATCATACTATGATACCTAGCACCGGCCCTTGCTTATGGCTGTCCACCAAGCCTCTGTCATTTCATACGACAGAACAAAGATGATCAAACACTAGGCTAACAAACATCTCCTGGCAGGTTTGCAGAGCCGGAACAGGTGCGTGCGCCTTCAAGCAACCTACAGCAACAACAACATCTACCATAACAGCCTTTACAATATTTGATTTGCATCTTCTGTATCTTGTCGCAACCCGATTTTAGTGCCGGTTCCTCACGCGACACAGCAGCTAACACTCAACTCCTCAATCTTCAGAAGGGCGGCTCCAGACCTGCGGCCTCGCACTACCAGTCTAAACCGCAGCCGCCAGTGCCAGCCCCAGGCCCTTCGCGCCACGATACTTATCCGAGCCGAAGGCACGACTCGAGCCCAAGCTATCGACCGCACTCGCAATCGCAATCGCAATCACATTACGGCTCTATGTCGCACTCGCACTCACCAATGTCGCCGCCTCCCCAGGCCACTGCCCCGCGCCCCACGACGCACAACCGGCCACCCACCTCGAACAGGCCTCCGCCTTCGCCGGCGCCTCAAGATAATGGCGCCGATCCTAGTCTCTTGCCATTGTTTCGCGCAGTAGACAAAGATAGTATGTTAGGTCTCCATTTGCAACTGATGACGAACATCCTCTCCTGTCCTGTTGCTTCCCGCGGGCACGTGCGCCAGATGATATATCAAGCCTATTATCTAGGCGTAGTGAAGGGGTGCGCGCAGGGTGAAACAGATCAGGTCCTGTTGAATCAAATAGTTTCGGTAGCTTGCCGTTGCGCATGCAGCTAGCCGAACCAACAGACATCTGCAGACCTTTGTCATAGTCACATGATTTCTTTATATGATTATTCAGTATGCGCCAGCGCTAACTGTAGTGACCACACCCAACAGGCACGGGACAGCTCTCGGAGCGCGAACTCTCGGCGGCACTTGTCAATGGCGACTGGACAGCCTTCGACCCGCAGACGGTGCGGATGATGATCCGAATGTTTGACAGCGACCGATCAGGCACGATCGGCTTCGAAGAGTTCTGCGGGCTATGGTCGTTCCTCGCCTCGTGGAGGACGCTGTTCGACAGGTTCGATGTCGACCGCTCTGGGAACATCAGCCTTGACGAGTTCTCCAATGCCCTCGTCGCCTTCCGCTATCGTCTCAGCCCCGGCTTCGTGGAGCTACTGTTCCACACCTACGACAAGCGCAGCGAGGGCGTCATGAGTTTCGATCTCTTCGTTCAGGCGTGCATCAGCCTCAAGCGCATGACAGACGTTTTCAAGAAGTACGACGATGACCGTGACGGATACATCACGCTGGGATTTGAGGATTTCCTGGTTGAAATTCTGAAGCAGCTGAAGTAAACATCTCCCCGTTCACGAATCCCGGTTTCTCTACCCCTATTCGAGCGAAATTAGGGTTCCAAGAGGACGATATTGCGCAGACGGCTGTACTTGTAGAGGCGAGGGATCGGGCTTGGCTTTTGGGTTTTGCGATTACGGTGGCCAGAGGACACCGAGGGGTGTTCGTCTTATGACGAACTGGAAAGAGAGCCTGCCTTAGGATCCGGAATCCGCCGAGATTCCGTTATAGATACCCGCCATCTTCAAGGGATGATGACAATAATGAAACTCAAATAAGGGAAGGAAGTTGGAAGGGCGCATGATAGAGAGAGCTCATATGAGATTGTGGGCGCATCCATCCAAGGCACATTTCCCATGGAGCATGGGAAGTTTAGATGAGGTAGATCAACACCCCTGTGGGGTTGGAAGAGAGCAAAGGTCCATTGCAACTTACGACTGTCTCAGGTATACGTGCAAAGAAACTTTTTATGGCCTCTAAAGTATGATTTCTATTTTGCTTCTGACAGTTTTACAGTATATGTAGGTGACTATTTGTGCACCTGAACTTAGTAGACGAGACAGTCACTGTCTATTCACATCATGCAGTCGTCTGAAATATGCAACCGCCTATTTGCGTATCCCTGAACGCCAAAAGAACCGCAGTGGCTGTAAAAAATGCAAGCCGGGAAAGTAACCCTAACGCCTTTCCCGCTGTCTGCGATTGGTATCACTGGGCCATTCCTATTGGCTTGCCGAAAACTCCCTTCCTACCCCTTTCCCGTATCTAGTCATGCCGTATGCTTTGTCATGTCGGGACCCGAGAACAAACGAAAATCGAAATAAAAGAATGGCGAAATTGCTCGTGAGGCACCGCAGCCATTTCAGCCCCTCTCACACCCCCTCTCGCCCATAACTAAGTAGATACCTCCGATCGCTTATCACTTAGATCGCTCTTTGGCACGGTGCCGTCGACCACCGCGGGGTCCGTATCCTCCTTCTCCATCTTGATCTCGGGCTGGCTCTGAACAGCCAAGCCCTTCGGTTCCTGTTTTGGGGTGGAGGCCAAGGCCAGACTGCTTGTGACCCGTTGCTCTAGAACTAACTTGGGTGACGGATTGATCAGATCTATAGTCCGGAGAGCCTTGTAAATGCCGAGTTTCTTGGGCGACATGCCGTCCTGAACCTTAGGCAGCACTGGCAGCTCGAACGCCTTTCTACCGTGTTTGCCTTTATGCTTAGTCCCGGCGGGCGCTGATTGGATTGTCGGTGGTGGCGGGGGAGCGACAGTTTGCTTCGCGAGGTTGGCATTCGATTGGGTATTATCGCCGTCGGAAGCATTAGTGCGCCACAGCTGCCCGGTTCCGGAGACGAGTATCTCCTCGCCGCATTTGAGGCGCAGGATTTCGGTGTTCGGCTTTCGTGCACTCCTAGTCTCCTCGTTGCTGCTATCTTGGCCTATTTTCTGGCTGTCTCCAACGCTACCGAGGCCGGATTGGAGGGCGCTTTCAATTTCCTCGTCCCTCCACCGATGTGTCTTGAGTAGCCCTGTCGCCAAACCGCGGACGTCCTTTTCCCCATCGTGTGCGCTTATCCATAACCGCGCCCCTAGTTTCGAGGCGATTTCGGCTCCATAGGGAACACCGGCGCAGATATTCCCGCCGAGCCACCAGGGATTGCTTATGCTATCCATGCAATGAAGAAGTGCCGTCAACGGCAGCGCCGCCTCGACGACAAGGTCTAGAGCACTCGGAGTCAGTTATCACTATTCTGAGTGGATTTATGAGGACTTTAGAAGCTTCCAACCACTGTATTGGCCTGAAAAGGAAATATTCTACTTTCAAAGTAGCCATAACAAGAAGAAAATAACTCCAAGATCTACTCACGTGATGTCGCATAGTGGGAAAGAGAGCTGTATTGTATCCCGTGAGGAGAGAAAACCAATGAGATCGGCCGGCTCAGACTAAAAGGGCTAGGTGGTAAGGCTTTCTCATTCTGAGAAGAGGTTGATGGACGGAAGGCGGTGGGGCTGTAAAGAGACAGTGTTGGCGATGCGATCAGGGTAGAAGCAGAGCGGATGGACCGCAACGAGCTCGGCGTTATGGGGGCGGCGGGAGAAACAGGCGGAGTGGGAGGTAGCAGGAACGTGTCTCTTTTAACCGAATGCTTTGCCTCCACGTCGGTGGATTTCTGCGCTTCCGGTGTCGTCGGGGGCGTGAGGACTTTGACCAGTGATGCCTGTGTTGTTGGGTCATGTGTACTCGGTGCTCTGTAAGTAATACCGATGGCGCCATGGAGGCCGGCAAGATCACGCTTCTGGGGAATGAAAGCGACGGTGACCTCGCCCTCTCGACCGCTACCGGGGTGCAAAGGTGGGACCGGAATGCGGATCACGGACTGCTTCCCCGTTATCCGTGGGTCTTCCCATCTCTCGATAGTGCGGATCTTCTTCTTATCAAAGTACTTCCAGCCCCTAATGAGGCGGGCGGAGGCGGGCTCGGCAAGAATCAGCGTCCTCCCGCCCGCGGGCAGCTGGCGCAACGTAGCCTCATTGCAGTGGTCGGGCTTGTGCTGGCTGATGATGACGACATCGGGAGGTTGCGACAGTTCCGCGAGCGACGAAATGCAGGCTGGATGCTTATGTGAGGTGGTAGAGAGGCGGGGATGGAAGATAGTTGATGGGCCTGTGATCCACGGATCCAGCAGGATAGTAAATGGGCGGGGTGTTACGGAGTCAGCGATGGATTCCGGGATGACAGGCTCGAAGGAGAGCAGAAAAGAGGCATCTGAGTTGAGATGCTTCACCGTCAACGCCATGATGGATGAGTCTGGTGTCGCGACGACGACAACGACGACTGTACGTGAGCGAGTTTCCTCGTGAGACGTAGAGTGTGGCGGGGAGTCATCTGGTCGGGACCTATACGGGAGGCTCGTGTGTATGTGTGAGAGGAGACCAGTTGGGGAGGGGAGGCGGGGGATCTGGATCTAGGGATAGGGGCAGTTTGCCCACTCCGGGGACATACAGAGCAGAGTTTATAGAAATAAGATCAGTGACGGGGTTGGATGCGGGTTTCGCCGCGGACGAGAAAAGAAACAATGGTGCAATTGAGACACTCGGCAGCGGCTGATCAGCCAGACGCCGCGCACTCAAGACCAGAACACAGACACATGCAGTAGGTACCGTATGATATACATAGTAAGATGCCTATTAAGACACAAACATCTGCTGTGAGTGGTTGGGAGTCAATGTCCTATCTGGGCTTGTCCAACACTAATACTACCACCACAACACCACCATCATCTTTCATCCTTCATCCTTCACCCACGGTCTTACGTGTTGCCTATTGGGAGAGAGTACGCGTCGTCGCAATGGGGAGGGAGATGATATGATGGCAGGTTGGAATAAACCTGATTATACCTGCCTAATTCAACTACATAGAAGGTAGGTAATATATATGTAGACAGAAAAGGACAAATAGCATGGGTGGATGGCGATATATGTGCGTGCATTCAATGGTCCGCCGGACATCTGGTCTTCATCGTCGTCGCCCGCTTCTGACTGCCCTACATAGAAGATAGGTAGTACCTGCCTTTGACACTATCTGTGCATGTAGCTAAAAATGGCGAAGATATCGATAACCGTTTCACCACTGAACAGAAAAGATGGCAAGTGGAAACGAGATGTAAGCCACGAATGACGCCGGGAATTCGCAGCACCGGCCTCGACCCTATTGATCGCCCGCCCACCCGGTAATAACACCTGCGAAGTATGCGGTAGGTTAGGTATTTAAAGAAGTAGGTAGGTAGTTACCTAGTTACTGTACCTATGTCAGAGGCGTTTTTCACCACATCCAGGGAGCTATGTACAAAATAGGCAGGCTCTTCAGCCACCTAATACTACCCTAGATTCCTACCTGGGTATCCTATCGGCCGTTACTTCGGTTATCGTGGTCTTCCATACGTACGAGTTCGTGGGACAGAGCCAGCTATGTGCAGACTGAAAGGGTTATACTTTGCCTAGCAGAAGGTTATACGATTGACACAAACATACGTGGTTATATTGGTAGGCTTTAAACAATACACCTGCATGAACTAAAATGTCCGGTGCATCGTGCTATGGTTCAGCTAACACCTGTCAGCTTCAGCTTGGTAGCTTGGTATATGCGTAGGTATTCGTAAGGCTTTATGTGAGACAACACAACTCATAATCCGTATCCGTCCGAGATGGCTGATTAAGTACTCCGTACCCCCCGGACTAATTAGGTACGTCCGGAGTTTTGAGTAGTCCGTCTTGGATAGCCTAGGATAGGTATCCCCCAGGATTTTGAATACCGGTACTCCAGGCTTACTTTGCGGGATGAAGCCACGATTAACGATATATGCTTAGTGCCTAGTAACGAGAAGGATACTATAGCAGTATGAGGCACGGTATATTTAGGATATCGGCCTTATACGGGCCCAAACTCTGGAAAATAGTGATGTTTAGCACAGCTACTACGTGGTTATCTCTGACGGGTACCTACGTAGGTATGTAGGTAATATGTAGGTAGTATGTAAGTGCCTGGAAGTGTAAGTGCACGCAGTTAGAGCTGTTAAGCAGGATAATGACCTAAGGAAGCCCCTGTGCGTCGGTCAACCTCTCACCGACTCGGGCATGTTCTTATTCTGAGCCTGTTTTTAGTACCTAGCATACCTAAGGTAGGTATTGTAAAGCTTTGAACTGACAGTTAAAATAAGGCCTTAGTTATAGAAGACCATCTACTACATAAGGTACCTACATATGTAAGGTATGGCATAAGCATCCTGTCTAAAAACCTGTCACTGCCCCGCCACCCACCAATAACGTATTAGGTATCTTTTTGGACCGGGCACCCTACTGGGCCACCTCCTTTTTCTTCCTTTTCACATACAAAGTCGAAATTCTTCAACCATCGATAACTCAACGACGCCATCGAATATCATCCCGAACCATCGAACGAACGTATACGACCCTCAAGCGATACCGAATATAAAATTGAAAAAAAAAAAATTATACTTGCGGCGCAAAAAAGAAAAAAAAATTGTATTTGTATGCACTGTTTAGTGCTAAACGGGATATGTGCATAATATTTTCTTTTTTCGCGCCGCGCGATTAGCTTCTCAAACATGATATTCAATGTTGCCGTACTGCTGGAAATACTGTCTCAAGTGCTGGAATTTTTTATCTGATGATACATACGGTCGAGTTATTGATGGTTGAAAAATCGTATCGTTGTATGAGATAGAAGGGTGGCCCAAATACGTGCCTGGCCCACAAGGGTACTAGGTATGTAGCTAAAACGTTAACTATTCCTATAAAATACCTGCCCCCGTGTCGTGCGTGTCGGCCATGCAATATCCCGAGATATTAATTGTGTCTCGCTCGGTCGGGTCTTGGCCAACTTGGACGCCCTCCGATGCCTTCCGATGCCCTCCGGTGCCCTCCGATGCCCTCCGGTGCCCTCCGATGCCCTCTCTTCTGAGGACTACAGCCTCGTTTCGTAGTAGCTCCCGATATTCGCCCCATGAATTGACAAATCTAGCATGGTCTGCTACTCATCAATGTTGCAATCTGACCAAGGTATCACAGCATACTTGCTAAACTAGAACATAAGCTGCGCAATTACCTACTTATCTTACACACCTACACCCGGCGAATGGGACAGTCCGAAATCCCGACATCAAGGTAAGCAAATATTTCGTCATTTAGTAGCATTAAGTGCACATGGTTGGGACGAAATATTCCATTTAAAGCTGGGCAATGTCTGCTCGTTCATTGAACACTAATCTCTACCACCAGAGGCTGAGACAACCGTGCACTTGGCAGACACACAATTAGGTAAACTAGAAAACTGTTCTAAAAGCCATTCCCTAGCCCGAGAGTTGTCCTGTCAGAGGCTTTGTAAACCCGCAGTAGTGTGCATGACTACCGTACCTCTTACCTACCTAAGGTCACCAGTATGTCGGTCCCGTATACCTCTGTATATCCACCACACTACGGAGGTGTCGGTCAGAATTATCCGTCACTCTTGGCATTGGCTTAAAGTGTAAGTTCAGTAAGCCTTGTGTACTGTCTGGCGGCCCGGTAGTGTGCGATCGGACCGCTAGCGACCCGACTCGACGTTAGTGGGGCATCCACCTCCTAACCCAGGTACGCTGAAGCTAGCGGTAACTAGGTAGCTTCACCCTAAGCGCATAGCGCAATTACTGGCCTGTTTTAAATTGCAGATCGATAGCAGTCTGACCACGTTGCACCGGGCCGTCAGACAGTATGTGGCTTACTGGATTGACACTTTAAACCAATGCCAAGGCTGACGGATAATTCTGACCGACACCTCCGTACATAACTAAAGTTATGATCCAACTACGAGATAACGAGGTATGCTAGTACGCCAGACTGGTAAGCTCGGAGGCGCTCGTCGGAGACAAAAACACGCCCAGACCTGATGGTTCACTCAGCGCAATGCTTAAGTCAATTACTGTGTTAATAATTCATTTAATGTAGGCGTACAAAACTTAGCATAGGCTTAACTAGCATCTGCTAGCACAGATATGATTGCCGTACATTAATGTGGTCGATCTGTTTAGAGCTTAATCAGCATGTTGATCATTGCGTCTTACCATAGGCCGTTTACTCAAATATCCCACGGGCAGACCGCGGGTACAGAAACATTCATCGCTACCCAAAGACTAACTTACAAGCAGCTTTATCTAAACCTCTGCTAGACAGGATGCTAGAGCAGACTATCGCTAGACACGTGATAATAACGAGCGATGTTATGACACTATTTACAAAGATCCAAACGACGCATTACAGACAACTTAACTCATGCTTGTTGATTGGAGCGCAGGAGGCCTTGCCAGCACAGTGTACCAATATCTATCCAGACGCCAACGAAGACTCCGCCACGCCAAGATGCCTCTTGACGGATTTTATGGTAGCGTAGGTAGATCGCGTAAGTCTTCCGCAGCAGTGCCCTGCAGCCCGCCCTCGAATTATGATGTTCCTTGTCTAATCCTTCGTCAGGTTTACGAATTGGATAGAAGTCGCAACACCGTAAGCTCATAGGGATTCTATGGCTTCTGCATATTTTCCGGCAAAAATAGTACCTAAATTCCATTTCGAGCACCATCACATCTCAAGGGGAATCTACCATCTAAGCGGCAAATACCTTGCCATAGGTAATGGCAAACCCACTTCATAACCTCATGCTGTGTTTCAATACCACAACAAGCGGCAGGAGAGCCCTATTATCTGCACTAGTGGCCCGATGCTTTAGTGAAAACAGAAGGTAACGATGTTGGTACAGTAGTTCGGCACTTGCGCGTCTATGCTTACGCTTGGCGCCCTAAACTATACGGAATCCGTTGGTCCAATGGCAACTTTGAAGGCGGGGATCGCAACATGCTGCCTGTGTATTATTCCATATACTTATCTGATGTCAAGGGTATGTCTCATTGTGCAAGGAAGCTAAATCGCTTCAAGTCGTCTTGTGTAATCAAACCATGCACATCCATATCCCACGTTCTTTGGACTCTTACTAAGAGATCTTATCTGCATATTTTATGAATACCACGCACGTGGAATCCTATAAAAATCCTGCTGTCTGCCCTGCTTATCCAACTGTTGTATGTTTATTGTGCTGGTTCCAAAAGGTTTCGACTCCCAACGACGTTTAAACCAACCCTTCTCTCTCCAACTCGAACTAAACACGCCCGTAGCCCAACTCCCCTCTACGCTTAAGACTTCCCCTTCCAAGTAAACTCTGCCGAGTGATTCCTTTTAAATATTGAAGATGGGTCAAGAGGCATCCAGGCCGCAGCCGGGGAAGAAACTCCAGGTCATTGGAGCTGGTCTTCCTCGGACCGGGACGACATCCTTCAGCCAGGCCCTTTCCATCCTCCTCAACGGCCCGGTACATCATTGCGGCACGCAGGTTAGCAAGGGCGAGAGCTACAACATCAAAACCTGGACGAGAATATTAAAGCACACGCCAATCCGCAGCGCCGAAGATGAAGCATATGTGCTGAAAGAGCTGAAGCAACTTATGGACGGTTACGTAGCGGTTACAGACACGCCAGCTTGTGTTTTCGTCCCCGAGTTAATGAAATTATACCCAGATGCCAAGGTCATCTGCACAGTCCGAGATTCGGACAAATGGGCCGAATCACTTGACAAGACCGCAAGCAACGCCCAAGTTTGGTTCTTCGGTTTGGTTTTGATGTTCAACAATCCGGTATGCATATATATTTTACGCACTTGTCAGCACATCCTTTAGAAATCGAGAACACTGCCCTTTGGCTTTCTATTGCAAGGCCCCTACATTCCCCTCCAAATACCTAATCCTTCTAACACAACATTCGGGGCGAGTACTTACTGACAATTAATCCCCCTAGATGCGTCACTTTAGCGCCTGGACGAAAGCGATGCGAGATGGTCGCTGGGGCGAGGTATTCCCATCACGAAAGACGGCAGGCGGCGCACAAGAGGGCCAGGTATGGGAGAGACATTTAGCATTCCTCAAGGAGCACGTGCCCCCAGAGAAACTTGTATTCTTCGACGTTAGAGACGGTTGGGAGCCTCTGGTAAGTGATTCCCAAGGTCAATTGCCTTCCATATAGCGATTATTTATGGGTTTCCGCAAACCCTCTCGTAGACGTTCTGGGAGCTTTTCATGCTTCCGCAGCACGTCCGTACTAACGGTTGAGATGGCGGTTGCTGACTTCGAAATGTTACAGTGCAAGGCACTTGATTGCGAGGTGCCGAAGGGCATTGATTTCCCGCGATCTAACGACTCCAAGGCTATGGAGGAGATCTTCAGAAGCGAAATTCGCACGGGTCTAAGGAGGTGGGCGATGGTATTAGGAACTGTTGGCGCTGTATACTGGGGCCTGAAGACCTATGTTCTTTGATACGCGCGCTTCAAGCTTACGACGATTGGAAAGCAAATGAAAACGGGATTCTATAAAAGGTACCCATAAAAGGAGGGGCACTGAGGCTAGACGATACCGTGTTAGGAGTCAAGAAGAGTTCGGGATTTCACCTGTAGGCATAGATACTTATCATGAATGTGATATTAGGGGATAGAGTAGCCAACGAAACAAATTGCAACTAGGTATCTCAGACTGGATTGGGCCTTCACCCTTGGCTTACAGCGCAATCGAGATGAATCAGAGGGATAATGAAGAGTACAGTATTGCTGAGTAAAAACTAGAACATTCGTGCAACAAGAGTTAGATGTTTGATATGAAGCTGTACTATTCTCATCGAGGCGTTGGCGTGAGAAGACTACCTAGGCAAGTAAGCTACATACGGTAGGTATATAAATCAAAGTTGGGACAGAGACTGGTACATACGACCATAACCTCTGGAGAGCTCGGGATCCCGTCCGCTCTCCCATAGATAAATAAGCTAATGAGTGCTAGATTAGTAGTTGGGTCGGTGACGACCAGCGAATCCCCTGGTGTTGTATGTTTTGTCTTTTTCTTTTTTTCCTTTTCAAGTTATTATGTCACGTGTATATATTTTATCTATCCTTTTCAATCTTTGGTACAGTTTGTGACTAGTTCTTACACTCCTAGGTGAATCACCTTCTTTCAACTTTATTGTCTAGCGGGCTACACCCCTAGGATTTCATTATACATGTTTATACAAGAGACTAGCCAATAAGCTTATCTTACCAACATTCATGAATCTTTGAACACTTCAAACTCACATGGTTACAGCAATAGTTAGGTCGGACATAGAGTGAATAAAACCGTCATCATAGCCGGGTGACCGACTAAATTAGTATGTACTTGAGGCTCAACAGACAGCTCCTAAACCTCGTAGGTCTTAGGGGGAACAAGTACAGCTAAAATTAAGGAGCATGGGTATAATCTAGTACACGCCTTTATGAGAATAGCTTTTGTTACCCATGCCCCACGTAGAAGCATCTGTTGTCATAGGTGCTAGTTCTTTTTATAGATTATGACACAAGCTTACGCCATGTTGTTAATGCTCTAACCTTATTAATAATACTTAATTATTGTTTATTGACGTATATTGTGTAACTTTCCTGGCAGGTATGAAGGCTTGGGTACCGCCACTCTAATCTAACCGTTCTTATGTCACCCTTGGGTACAAACCACTCTTGATCAAAGTTTAAAGATTGGTCAAATAAAAGAAACACTGCGGCCGGTAGACCAATCAATCCAATCAAGATATTTGTTGTATAAGCGCTACTTCTGTTTTGGGAGTAACTTTACATATTCGGAAGTATTTCGTAGTGTTGCAAGTTGGATAGTTGTTTTGCAGCAGGCCTAGGTTATGAGCAAATATAGAATTTTTCGATACGTAAAGTCGCAGTAGAGATACCCTACATACCTCTAAGTGTCTGCGTACCTAAGTAAAGTACCTAGCATGTCTTCCCCGCAATTACTACAGTAAGGTGTAATATATACTACGCTACATTAGGAAGTGTATAGGTACCCACCTAAAAGCTAGTTGGTTTCAGTATTCCGGACCAGGATGGGCGCATTAAGTATTAAAAAAAGAGAATTTCTTATCAAATAAGGAGACAAAGATGAGATTGTAGAGATATTCCAGTGTAGGAAACCCGAAGTATATGTTATACGCGGGATGGGGTACCCCAGGGATGCAAGCGTTCGAGCGAAGCTTCTTAGGTACGTAGATACTAAGATCTGTACAAGAGGTGCTAGTCTAGGAAGCTGACATCTTGTGACAATGCAAGATAAGGCAAGCAGGGGAAGGTGCAGCAAAGCAATAGTTGGGGTAGGTAAGTAGGTAGCTGTTGCTTTTCCACGCTCAAAAGAAAACAAGAAAACCAAACTTGACTTGGGGCCATCGACCTACTCTCAATCAAACATTAGCAATTGAACCACATCGTTGAACCCAAGGTGTTTGTCTAGCACTATTGGTAGAGGACGGACATACTGCCTATAGCACCCCCTGTTGGCAATTCAATGCGCATTGGTCCCCTTACGATCGGGTGTCACAATGCCACGATGCCACGATATCGAACGGAGAGGTCATACCTGTAGCCATAGTGCAAGCCACGTGCTGATAACAAAGTAGGCACAAACCGACTTCTGTCTGACTTGTTAACTGACTGCATATGAGCCCTAGGTATTATATACTTATTATACTGCTAATAGCCCGATTCTTGGTTCTCTCTAGCAGGACGAGGCTCTGTCAAGCAAACTCTGCCTAGCTAGGTAGGTAGCTGGGAGAGCTCTGAATCCATTTGATCCATTTGATACAGGGTACCTGCCGTCCAGGGCAAGAAGCTCTGCTTCATATTACCCAATATGGACAGGGATCCGACCTCTGCCCAGAGCTCTGCCAAATGGACCCTCAATTTCTAGGTACAGCCCGCTCCCCGCCAATTCCAAGCTTCTCCCACTCGAGCCAATCCGAGAGCTCGCAACTCGACCAGGATTGACTGGGTAAAGAAGCGTGCCAGGATTTCGGCATCACATTACCCACTTCTAGAACCCCTCTTTTGTCAAGCTTCTGCAAGCAACAGCCTGTCATGCACCTCGAGCACCGCGCTGAGGTCATGCAGGCCTGCTCTTCGTTGTTCGCCGTTCTTATCGCCCAAGCAATGCGAGCGACAGAGAGGTCCAGCAGAGTACAACTCGAAAGCATGATCTATAATACTTACCTGATCCTAGGCAATCAGCGGAGTGGTCCCTACGGCATTGTATTGCAAGACAACAGCTCCCTTTGAGAGCCTTTTGAGCGGGTAGCTCTACCCATGCGTCACACGACACCTTTGACCCAGAGCTCTCCCCAAAGGGGCTTTATTGTATGCTGTGTGATATTCCAAATAGGTAGATCCAAAGCTCTGACGGTGCCAGCACTGCTCAAGGTAGCTTCAGAGCCCCCATCTGGTTTCACTGGATAAAAGAGACTTGTGCTGCCCAACCTGACGTAGATACCTAATACATGGTAAAAAGGACTATGAAGTGCCCTTCAGCACAGGTGTGTGTCCTATTACTCACTTATTCTACACTACCTCTACCTAGGTAAGTACTTGCTCCCGCGCTGGGATGGACACCCCACCCGGACAAGCAAGAGCCAACCCGTCAAGGCCGAACCCCGGTCGATCCTCGATCGAGTCAGAAAGGAAGCTGGCTATTCACGCCAATGACGGCAGATAGCCAATGAAGAGACAAAACAAGCCGCCTTTGTCTCCCTCGAACCGTAGAGCTGCAGCCACTGTTGTTGAAGGGATTGTTTAAGCTGCCGCAACCCTATTCCGTCGTCGCCTATCTCATCAAGTCCCGTGAACAAGGTGCCTGGCCATTCGAGTTCTTCAGCTGCTAGTGTCCCTTTACCTACCTTGATTACGCCCGTTTCATACCAACCAAGAGCTACGTATACGGGCTCCCGAGCTCGAGTTGAGTTCTTTACCGAGCCTCGTACCAAGTCTACAAGTACGGGTATTCTAGCGGATGTTGTAGTGCCGTGCTCCCTTTGACTACGCTGTGGCGACCACTCGCTAAATCCCCAGTACCTCCCAAACGGGCATTGCTGCTTTCAGCCAGACCTTCCCCTCCCCCCAAGAACACCTACCTGAGCACCCCGCCGTCTCCAGTCACCTCCTCCCACCTCTACTTACATCTACTTGCCGGCCTCTACCCAGGCACCTCTCGAAACAGTCCATGTAGCACCTGGACAACTGGAAATAAGCTTGGAGCTACCTAGGCAGGGTTGCGACGATTTTAACTCGCATTTCCACGTCAAATGCCAAAAGTCTTCGCATCGGGTGATTGCCATTCACACGTACTCTACTAACACAACACCTATCTACGTCCTAGCTACCAATTCAGGGCTTATCGACAACAGCGTATCAATCAATCTTGCGAGAGCCCCCCGCTGCCAACCCAACCAGCCAGCTCATGGTGGGGTTGAGTAACAGCTCAAGATGCCGCCTCGAACTTCCCTGACGTCGTCGTTCTCTATCACCGACGCCAATAATGAGGTTGTTTGCCCATTGCGCAACCAGGATGGCTCGAGTTGCCGGAAGCGATGCATCGGCGTAAGTCCCTTCTCAGCTCCTGCGTCCATCGTGTAAGCAATGCGCACATAGCTACGGAGTTAGCTGGCTGGCATTGCGCGACAAGCTCGCAATGGCTGACATATTGCTGTCCGTTTCCATTGAATAGGAAAAGCGCTATCGGTCGATGCAGGAACACATACGAAGAGCCCATCCCGAGCATTACATCTCAAAACTCCCGGCGACGGAAGAGAGCTTCTTGCTCATGATCAATACCCCGCCCTCGGATAGACCACCGGCTCAGAATTCCACAGGCCCACCTCAACCGGGCGTAGACCCGACAAAAGGCTATCCGCACGACCGTCATGCATTCTTCCGCGACGAGTCGAGCGCTCCTGTGACGCCGAGGCACCGTGACGAGCGCACGGGCAGCTCGCAGCTACCCGCCGCAAGCGCCGCCGCAGCTCTAGCTCAATTAGGTGGCCAGCATAAATTCGAGACTGAATGGGACTCGGAAGTTGTATGTCTCTCCTGGCCCCCAACATTACCCGTACCCCAGCTGACTGGGCTTGCAAAGGGGTGGCATTCTGACACAGAGGGGAGGAGAATTCCTCGGAGCACAATTGAGCTGCCCCCGATACAATACGGTGCGGAGCTGACCAGCGAGCCGTTCCCTCCACTGAATGCGGGGCTGGGACGACGCGAGCTACTTCCATCGATTCTTTCGAACTCACCTCCAGGACGATCTTCGACCCTGCCTCCGTTACAGCGGTCATTAGGTCCTAGCCGGCCTAGAAAGCAGTCTATCACTAAGCGTGGCCATAAGAAACAGAAATCCCGAGGGACAGCCACTGACTGGCTTCGTCGCATTCAGAATGATGACCATCTCTTACCTGGGGGTGCTGATCGCAAGGCGCATTCACTTGAACCCTCGGCAGACTACGGTAAACGCTGGGAAGACTTGATTGATGCAGCAGCTTCGGCGACCGAGGACATTGACGAGGACAGAACTCCAGTAAGCCTCGAACAACGACCTTACTCTTCTTGTCTGACATATCAGGTGCCCCAATCCCCCCCTATGTCAAACCACAGGGCTTCTCTGCCACCGTTCCCCCAACAACATTTTCAGGGATACCAGGCATCGCCTTTGCAGCAAGCCCTAACCCCTCCATCTTTCGCCCAAGAAATCCCAGAACCTTTCCCATCAGTAGAAAGTGGCGGAAGCGGAGATGCCTTCCACATGGGGCCCGTGGGGTTATCGGATTCCTCCCCAGGTTATTCATCTCAGGACGTTCATATTTACTGCGCAGCATGTCAACGAACATCGAAATTAAGAGAGTCGTATGCTTGTACGGAATGTATATGCGGTCTCTGTCGGGACTGTGTCAACATACTAATGGAAGAGCAAGGAACGCGGAGGAAATGCCCTCGATGTGCTACAATTGGCGGTCGATATAAGCCTTTCCAACTAGACATCCGATGAGACATTTCCACCTACTCAGCACATGCCATCACAGTTTTGTGTTGTTGGTTACTCTTCTCATTCGACAAAATTACACTACACAACCTAGACGATGGCCACCCGCCGTGTCAGCTTGACAGACTCGCATGGTTGCATGTGTATCTTTCTACAGTGGCCCTTTTGGGCCTCTTAAGTGCCCGGGCACTTTCTAAATTACGAATATCCACCG
Source organism: Xylaria sp. Z21 (assembly GCA_037356095.1). Classification (NCBI taxonomy): domain Eukaryota; kingdom Fungi; phylum Ascomycota; class Sordariomycetes; order Xylariales; family Xylariaceae; genus Xylaria; species Xylaria sp. Z21. Next base: position 117,794 of record JBAWJX010000007.1, on the reverse strand, counting down.
GGGAATCACGAGATTCACCGACTTCCGAGGAACTACGAACCTCATCGGCATACCAATTACAATGACCAACCCAAAGCCCCCCACCCCCAATTTCCACGTGGATCCTGGTGATTATTATACTGGAACTGAATGGGAGATATGGAAGAGGTATATCCGCAACCAGGCGTCGGATGATTGGTGATTGGCGGCGTGACTAACTCAGATCTGTTTTCTCTCTTCGAACTACCCCTTCGTTGATCGTTTTCCCATGCATCTAGGTTCCCTTCTACAATTGGTATGATATTTAATCGGAGTTGTGAAACGAGCACTTTATTCGATAGGCCATCATGGATTCTTGAAGTGTTGGGGTTATTGGCGTATTGCATTCACTATAAATATTTTCGATTTATGTGAAGCCCGCATTCCCGCAACGTACGGGTTCGCATTCGAGCACTTACACGATAGTTCGCCTATAGGAGTTGGGATATGCGCATTCCCGTAGTGACAGGGAGAAAGCGCCATCTGAGTGCCCCTTTTCGATTTCAGGGGATACGAGAAGATGAACGCTGGTTGTAGCATGCTAGCATGCGTACATATAAGCACTTCAACAGTAGATTCTGAAAATGGAAATCTTCTGATGATCTAACGATACATATGACTAGTGAAGATGTGGATAGGTGTTTAGATATGTTGATATTCATGAGTTGATACCCCTGTCAGAATTAGAGACGTTTGTAGCTGGCCGTAGCTCTCTACAATTTTGAGGGTTGGGTTTACATCCCCTCAGGTGAATTTTTCCTAAGAAGAGCATAAATTAGATTCTCAAAATTCGGCCTTCATCTTGGGTTCTTGATGTATACAGTGAATCCTGCTCGTATATGTCCTTATCGTTATTTTACTGCCCAACGAAAGCCTACGAAAACTAAACGGTCGGCGTCTGAGGTCTAATTCTACGCCGCGGATAAGAACTTGGTGTTGCTGGTGTACGTGATTTATCCCAATACCCTATATCACCGAAGAGATAACGCTAGGCCCTTAATTGTAGCACGGGAATTGACCGGCCCTGTCGCTTGGGTCGGCTATGGCAGAATCCCCTATGCTGATGTCTTATAAATATATCCTGCTCTTTAAGAGATAACAAAAATAATATCGAACAAATCGCATGATATGACAGAAGCATGTGGCTCTAGGTTGAACACGCAGATTTCCGCCTTGAAAGATGACCCAAAGACATCTATAACCCTTCGCAGTGGGGTTATTGATGTAGGTTCTCTGGAGGGTGTGGTAGGGGTTAGAGAATCGTCGATATTATTTTTTCCCTTGACTCTCTTTTTCCTTCTTGAGGAGTAGGTCTCTCATGGCCGCCCGTGTGTTGCGGCTTCCGCCAAGTTTCGGCCCCTTCAAGACTTCTTCCTCCTTCTTGGCGCCCGGTTTGCTCGGTGGCCCCACGGGCTTTCTCCTCCTTTGCCTTTCGGCCAGCGCATCCAGGAACTCCCGGCGGAACTCCTCGGCTATTCGGTCATCCGCGGCACCCTCTTCGTCCTCGGCCGTGCTTGTGCCTGGTGGCGGAGTAGGCGTCTCGTATACGTCCACTATTGGGCGGTTAGCTGAGGCTCTCATTGCCGCCTGGGCTATTTGTGGGGAGGGGAGGGGAGGGGAGGGGAGGGCGCAGCAAGGACTTACGTCTATTCTCTCGGAGAATCTCTTCAACTAGTTGATCTCTCTTGATATCGTCACTGTTTCGTCTATTCTTCGGCCTCCAGGGCTTGCCGTCTCTTCCAAGCCTGACTTTCTTCGGTGGTTCGGCATTCTCTTCGTCCTCGACTGCCAAACCTTGCAGTTTCCGCCTTGCGCGGTCGGTCATGACTTCATTTCGGCTGCGGACATCGTCGCCGAGGTCTACCTCGAATAGCTTGCCCGTCAAGGCAGTGTGCTTCTCTTCGCCCTTGTCTGCCGTAGATTCGTTATGTGTCGCGCTCCCGCCCGCCTGATTAGATGACCGGAACTTCCCAGGATCGGAAGCCGAATAATGTCTCTTGGCGAGTTCGGCCTCTATGTATTCCTCCCTTGCTCCATCAGCATTGCACACGGGGTGGTGGAGTCGACGTGGTTTCTCCAGGGGGCAAAACTCACATGTGCTTGTTGACTATCTCCCCGGATAACCCTGTCTGCGGTGCGAAACGCTTATTCGCCGCCGTAATCGACTGTTCGATGGCCTTCTTCTCTTCCTCGCGGATCATTAGACTCAGCTCGTCGTCTCCTCCTTCGGGTTTCCTAGTTTGCGTGTTGCTGTCCGCGCCAAAAGTGACGCCACGTAATCTAGATTTCCGCGCGTTGCGAAGGCGAAGCGCCTCGTTGATGGAGAGCGCTTCATCTTGTTCTGGATCGGTGGAGGTTGTGATAGGATTAGGAGTCGAGGCTTGGGGAGTGCTAGTGGTGGCGATCGGCGTGTCGAGGACTGGATCTACGAGGGCTGTTGATGCTTCGTCTTTGGCGTCGGCGCCTGGGCGCTGGCGATAAGTTTTGCGTTTCTTGCCTCGAAAGACTACTGGCTGCGGGGCTTCTGCGGCCGGCGATGTAGAGTCCATCGAGTTAGACGTAACGTAGTCCCTGTAATGCTGTGAAATCGATAGCAAAGCGGTATGGTATGCCTATGTTATTTTGGGATGAGATAGGAAACAATCGCTAGCGTCCTCCACTCTATCGTCATTAGTTAAGTACCATGCCAAGAATTTCCCGAGGATGTCCCGTTCAGCTACACTGTAGGTACCTATGCGGGTGGTCTTACCCACTTTAGATGTCAATGGCTTAGCGAGTATACCAACTACCCACACTGTATACATCTCCTAGACTACTACTGCTGGTATATCACATCAGTTCAACATCCATAGCTTCTTATCTCTGTACATGCTCATCAACCTAGAAAACACAATACAAAATGTCGCAGAGGGTAAGTGAGATAGACGACATATCGTTAAAAACTAGCTAGCTAAGACGATTCAGATTCGTTTCTTAGTCCACGGCAGAGTCCAAGGTCTGTCCCATCATCATTCATTCACTCCCAAGTCTCTTTAGCTCTGTGCCCCTTCAACGCTCAAACTGACGTCAGGTCAGGCGTCAACTTTCGTAGCTTCACGCAGAAGGAAGCCACGAAGTTAAGCGTCACAGGCTGGTGTAGAAATACTGTCAACGAAAAGGTGTGTTACCAGGTAAATGTTCACATGGGCTTGGCGAGCTAATTCGACGATCAAGGTTGAGGGCGAGGCTCAAGGCAGTCCCGAAGCGATCAAACAATTTCTCAAGGCCATTGACGAGGGACCACGGCACGCCAGCGTCGTGAAATTAGACAAGGAAGATCGCGAGCCACTAGAAGGCGAAACTCACTTCGAAGTACGCCGCTAATAAATATACCATCCGGGTTTCATCTAAGAACTGATGAGGGAGTCGATAGAGATGCTGGTTGTTGGAATTGTATTCATACACCTTTAATAATTGTATCCAAATATGACCTAATCCCGTTTTAAAAGCCTCTACCCTTCCTCTTCAATACCGGCTTCTTAACTGCTCCGGATGTGATGATCTTCCTCGCCTTCTCTGCAACGGGTTTCTTGATCGATCGTTCCTCTTCCATTTTCTGTTGCTCTTCTTGCCGCCTTTTGTCTTCTGCCATCTTTGCCTCGATCTCTATTTTTCGGTTGAACTCTGTCTCCGTCACGCGTTTCTCCCGGGCTGAGTACCCCTTTTCTTTCACCGAGTAAAACACGCCACCAAGCTCAGCGAGCCAATGCGGATCTACCGAGGTCACTGTTGACATATACTCTTTCGATGTGAGAATTAACTCGTGGTACACTACATAGTCTGGGAGAAATCCCAAACCGTAGAGCGCACTGGTGGGATGGAGCTGGACCGTGACTGAAGTGCGCAGATTAATGTACTCTCCGATACCTTTGACCTTGGCTGCCTGGTGATAATAGCCAGAGCAGATGCATTTGCGAATTATATCCCAATCCGTACCACAACTAATCATTTGCATCTTCTGCATTTTCATGATGTCGAGCAACTGATCTCTGATTTCCTTTGCTCTGCGTAACGACTTTGGATGCAGAAAATGACGGGTGCACCATCCATCCGAGTGCCCATTCGACTTCCATTGCGAGTAAACGTGCAAGTACGTGAGATGGTCGGATTCCGGAACGAAGAACTTTTCCCGCGCAGCATCCGACTCTTCTTGGCGCTCTTTTGGCCTGTAGAATACGTTCGGAACAGACAGCATTGAGACAATGGTCACCATCTCTTCGCTGCATCCATACTCTTCGGACATAATTAGGAGCTTCGCTAAAGAGGGATCCATGGGGAAAGCGTTCATTTTAGCACCCAACTCCGTCAATTCTCCGAGATTGTCGAGAGCCCCTAGGGCCCATAGGTCGAACATGGATGTGGTAATCGTATCCTGTGGAGGCGGATCCATGAAGTCGAAGTCGAGCAGGTCACGGACGCCTAACGACTTGAGAAGCAAAACCGTGTTGCTAAGATTAGTGCGCTGAATTTCAGGAATTGTTTGTATATACAACTCGTCTTTGAAGGCCTTTTCAGTGAAGAGTCGGAATGCCCTTCCTGGTCCCGTCCTGCCTGCTCGACCAGCTCTTTGCCCGGCATTGGCCTGTGAGATGGGCGTAATTTGGAGAGTATCCATTCCCATTCGAGGGTTATAAACTTTCATTTTTGAGTATCCGGCGTCAACAACATACATGATGCCATCCACAGTTAAGCTTGTTTCGGCAATATTGGTGGCCACGATGCACTTGCGTACTCCGGGCGGCGCGCGGTCGAAAATTTTGGCTTGCAGATCTGCAGGCATTTGACTGTATATAGGTAAAATGCTAAGCTCTGGCGGGTCATTAAGAGCATTCAAGCGTTCCCGTACCAATTCGCAAGTGCACTCAATGTCTTCTTGCCCGGTCATAAACACCAGAATGTCTCCAGCGCCCATAGAAACGTGTATTGAAAGAACTTGCTGGACTGCTTGGTCAACATAATCTTCGACTGGTGACCGGTGAAACATGATGTCAACTGGGAAAGTTCTTCCGGGTATTATGAACTCTGGCGCGCCACCAAAGAAGTCAGAGAATCGTTTAGAGTTCATCGTAGCCGATGTGACGATCAGTTTGAGATCCCTTCGACGTTGCAAGATCTTGTTGAATAGCCCTAAAAGGACGTCCGTATTCAGGGCACGTTCGTGTGCCTCGTCCATGATGACACATGAGTATCGATCTAAGTCTCGCTCATTAAGAGACTCTCGGAGTAGAACACCGTCTGTCATATACTTAATAACGGTATCCTTGCTTGTGCAGTCTTCAAATCGGATAGCGTAGCCAACGGTGCTACCCAGTTTCACTTCCATCTCTTCCGCTACTCGTTTGGCAACGCTCATTGCCGCAACTCGGCGAGGTTGTGTACAACCTATCATCCCCTGCTTTCCGTAGCCGTCCTCGTATAAAAATTGTGTAAGTTGGGTTGTCTTTCCGGAACCTGTCTCGCCTACTACTATGACCACTTGGTTATCCCTTATAACTCTCAACAAATCCTCACGGACAGCAAATGCAGGCAGAAACTCCCGTTGCTCTTTTAGAGTTTTGCTCTGACTGAAGTTGCTCGCTCCGTCATTCTTCTTCATAACTTCGCTAAACTTGTTGTTGCTGGATTTGGCCTGGTCATCTTCTGCGGCGATGGGCAGAGCACTGTCACCATCTTCTTCTTTTACGCCCATTAGATTCCCCAGAGTAGTACCAGCCATATTTGTGGCATCTTGCGCTTGCCGTTGACGTTCCCTTTGCTGCCTTCGCTCTTTAACGACACGACTACCCTTTCGACTGAATACCGCCATATCACTCTGATAGTCTCGAACGGCAGGTACTGGCTCTAATTGCTTGGTGAAGACAGTGCGGCCGTCCAGGAACGGTGGCTTTAGGTCATGCACCAACAGATGAACACGTGTGGCTTCGTTGTCGTCGTCAAAGTCATCTCCCAGCCCGCGCCGCTGAGCGACGCCAGAGGTGAGCATCCGATTCGTCTCCCATGCGTCGTTGTCTTTCTGCCTCTGTAACTGACGCGCATTCATGTGTCTCCCTGCCTTCCTTTCGACCATCTCGGCCTCTCGCTGCTGCTGCTCAACCCATGACGTGTCGTAGGAGCCGAAAGGGTTGTGCGAATCGTCGCCAAAGGTGTGTCCGCCCGTTTCATCGCCACCATACCAATCACGATCGAGCGCAAGCTGGTCTTCATGGCTGACGAAAGGCTCCGGGCCGTCAAACCCGTCCTGTTTGGGGGTTGCTGCGTAGCTCGACTGGCCGCGAGGTGTAGGCGCGCGCGAATTGGTGGCGGTGAGGTTGCGGCTATGCGAACGAGACGCGTTGTTGCTTCGAGTGGGCAGAGATGAGTATCGATCGTCGGAGCGTAGGGGGTTGAAATCTAATTTACGTCGTTTCGGACTAAAGTTCCCATTTTCGCGATCCATCTTGAGGATACTCGCCTGTGTCCTTTCTTCAGATACCGTATCCAGACACGATGTACCCTGGATGTTCGGTGGGTTTAAAAGTTGTACCTAGGCATGTCAGACCCGTGCGAGATCTAGAGTGCTGTTGTTTGGCTTGCTTCGGTTCAAGGGGCAGCAGGTCGATTTCTCGGAGACCACGTTCTACTATCGGGAGACCACGTTAAACCTAACATGGAAATAGCTCCATCCTTGCCCCCACAGGCTCCAAATTTGGTTAGAATTGTATGGGAAATGGAGCATTGAGCGGCTCCTAGCAGCAGTACCCATGTAAAACAACAAAAATCGACTTAAATGTACGGTCGGAAGCAGTACCCTACCTGCCTAACCTACCACCACTAGCCACCACCGCCACAAGCCTGCACGCTGCCTAGCCCTGCTCAAACGCGTAGGTGCGCGATCACTAGCACACTTGTTGAACTAGTACGGCCTACAAGTACATCTGTTTTGGTAGGAACTCTTACCAATATTATGTATTTGTAGGCACCCAATAGTTGAACTCATCCTAGGTTGACTTGACTGTCGTTTTTTTGCACTCCGGGCGCCGCACAAGGTATGCTCCACTCCCCATACAATTCTAACCAAACTTGGAACATCTGAGATGATCAGGTGGAAGCTAACCCAAATAGGTTTAACGTGGTCTCCCGATAGTAGAACGTGGTCTCCGAAAAATCGACCTGAAGGGGCAGAGCTACGGGTAGTAATCGATAAGAGTAGCCCCGCTAAAATTTGGCTTGCTGCCCCAAACTCGAAAAAAAGTTGGAGGGGCACTTTGGTTAAATCGTCGCAGCTTCGACAGCTAGTGATCCCACGAGGCCCTTTTACGACCAGCCGTGTACTATCGACGATATGGCCGATTCTATGATAACCACGACGGCCTGGGTGCCGCGAGGCTTTGCGGCGCCTTTTCCTTCGAGATATAACTTCGATGAGGCTGAGTTCGAGCGCATAGCAGAGTTGGCTAAACTACAGCTGGACGATGCCAACGATGACTTAGAGCAGGCGCGAGCAGGAGGGGCCGGCGATGAAGATGAAGATGAAAATGGCAAATCTACAGACGGTGGCGCCGCCACTGAAGAGAAGGTGGATACTACTTCAGCCAAGGGAAACAATAAGACAGAAGAGTATGCTTGTCAACTAGGTCGCTGTTCACCTTCGCGATACTAACTAAATCACAGCATTGACATCAATGACGCTGATCTCAAAGAGTATGATCTCGAACATTACGACGACGACGATGACGACGTCCACGGACAGCGTATGGACATGTTTGGCAATATAAAGTCTCTGGCCTATTACGAATCAAACAAGGAAGATCCCTATATTACGATACCTGACGAGCAGGACCAGGAAGAGGAGGACCGCGAAGAGTTACAAATTTTAGCGACAGATAATATGTTGCTGGCCGCGAAGGTGGAAGACGAGCTCGCGCATCTTGAGGTCTATGTTTATGAGGATGAGGCCGATAATCTTTACGTACACCATGACATTATGCTACCTGCCATACCGCTCTGTCTCGAATGGTTAGACGTCCCAGTGTCCAAGCCGGGGGTTGAGAAGGATGCGGTCGCCAACTTCGTTGCGATAGGTACCATGGATCCAGATATCGAGGTGTGGGATTTGGATACCGTAGATTGCCTATATCCCAACGCCATTCTCGGTCAAGGCGGTAATCTACAAGACCAAGAGAAGAAAAAGAAGAAGAAAAAGTCAAAGAAGGCTAACGACGAGTACCACGTGGATGCAGTTCTGTCTTTAGCTGCCAACCGGAAACACAGAAATCTACTAGCCTCCGCATCAGCCGACAAGACCGTGAAGCTTTGGGACTTGAACACCGCAAAGTGCGCCAAGTCTTACTCTTATCATACGGATAAGGTATGCTCGCTGGCATGGCATGCGGTAGAGTCCACAGTACTGCTAAGTGGGAGTTACGATCGAACCGTGGTTGCTGCCGATATGCGGGCTCCAGATGCAAAGACTCCGAGATGGGGCGTTGAGAGTGACGTTGAGAACGTCAAGTGGGATCCTCATGATTCTAATTTCTTCTACGTTTCAACGGAAAAAGGAATAATACATTACTTCGATATTCGCAATATCCCATCGAGTCCATCAGCTAGCAAGCCGGTGTGGACACTCCAGGCACACGATGAATCGTTGTCTTCCTTCGATATTAATGCGCATGTGCCTGGTTTCATGGCCACAGGTTCCACGGACAAGACCGTCAAGCTTTGGAACATCCAGCCGTCGGGGCCTGCCATGGTTGTGTCACGTAACTTGGACATTGGTAGGATTTTCTCTACCAACTTCGCGCCTGACGCCGAAGTAGCCTTCCGTCTCGCGGTGGCCGGTAGCAAGGGCACGATGCATGTCTGGGACACAAGCACCAATGCGGCAGTCCGGCAAGCATTTGCACACAAAATAGCGGCCGGGCCAACAGATAATGTAGAAGAGAGGCTAGTTGGTGTAGCAAACGATGAAAGTTCAGAGGACGATCGAAGCGAAGACGAGGATGATGAGGAAGAGAGTGGGGATTCTATGGATGAAGATTGAGGACACTGACTAGGCTCCGACCGGGTAAGTGTTGAGGCTGAAAACAGCCTGTTCGATCGACGCATCGATCGATCCATTGTTTGATCCTGACCAGGTCTCCGCATGGAGTTTTCGGACGAACAGCTGGTTACACATTAAGTCCAGACCAAAGATAGGATATATTTGGGCGATACCTCTGGGAATCTATCGATCGTTTTGCAGCAGTATATTTGGGGGTCTCAAATGAGTCAGATATCTACCGCGCGTGAAGTTGATGTCACTCGATGTCATATCAACGTGTAGCAAGGTTAACATGACTTGTTCTGCAGGTTTGTTACATCGGAGCCACCAACAGGATCTCAAAGGATAGCGAACTTGCTTTGCGCCACTTGTTAAAAAAAGCTTAAAACTAGGTAACACGTGGAGTTCGCCTCTGTCAACCTGGCAACTAGGAAGTTGATTATGAAACGATGCGATGGCTGGGTGGACGCAGGGATTTCCTGGTAATAGTTAATAAAAGCGCGACCGTCGTATCGTGGTACATGAGCATCATTCATGGTAATACTAGGTATTGAATTATCCAGTTGGTGGATTGTAGGAATCATCGCCTACCTGCAAGGAACGAAGCGCGAGTCTTGAATATACCATGGCATTCCTCCCGTGGTTGCATGGTGAAGCATACGCCTGCGTCACATCTAACATTGGCTGTTGATATGGTTGACTAGTGGCGCCATGTTTAGCCGAGGCCGCCTGATGGGCTTGGTCGTCTCATCCGCCACAAAAGAGAGCGCTTGATATCGCCTCACGACACTTCTTATGAGGCTGAGTAGAGGGGGCTTGCTTTTTAGACGGCGCGCAAAGACAGAATAGGAAAAAGTATTTAGAGGAACCATCCGAAAAACCTTTATGCGTACCTAAAGTAGATGAATCTGCTCGACTGTATGTACCCAATCAGACTACACTAAGCGAAGGGACGGGAAGGTGACTTGAAACGCTGGGAACATGACAGCCAATGAAGGCGTGAAGGCATAACCAATCATCCTCTCCCTTCACTTCACCTTGGTGCCTTTGTGCATCCCGGTCAGTTTCATGCTCCATTGCGGGCTGGACCCGGCTGCTTTCGACTATTCCTAGTCTGGTATGAGGCTCGTTGGCGCTAGGTACCCGAAAGGATCGCCCAAGGTTAAGGGAGACAAAGAGTCACATTTTCTTTTGAAAAGTTACTCGCCCAGACTAACTAGTATTGTCTCTGTAGTAGCTTTATCATAATTGTTGAATGGAGTAGGGAGGTAGGTGCTTGTAGGATGCGCTCTCCAAACAGAGAGACGGTTTACTTTTTGTTGGATTAGATCTACGTGCCTATGGGTGCTTTTTTTACTTTAGCTATGTAAATAGTACTTTTTAGCTTGTGCTGCTTACACTGACAATGCCACTTTAAACCCTCCATCACATCACAGTACATAAGTAGGCTGGTTGCATTACTTGCCTAGCATAGAGTTGGCGATCGCGTGGAGCGTCCCCAGATGGCCACGTACAGTAATAATTTATGCTGGCCGCATATTTTTCCTAGGCTCTGTTAATTAGTAACTTGCAGCGGAGCTTAAGCTGCATGATCACTTGCAGTGCCTACCATGTGTACCCAGCACAGAGGTAGTGTAAAGCTATAGCCGTAATGCTTCTAGTGTCTCTGCTTTTCTCCAGTCGATTAGGTACTAGACTTATGTACTTGTGAGTAGGATAGCAATTCGCAATTGACTAACACTCGTTGAGTGCAGTCTAGTGGGCCTCTTAGACAACAACGAATAGCATGGGTGTTCGCTCGTTGTACCTGCAGGTGCTAGAACGACCCAACGTGGATAGGAGGACAGCAAAAGGAACAATTGATTGGCTAGGCCAAGAAACAATTTAACAGTTCAACAGGATGGTGTACTACCGCATTGGCCCGCTTTCATGGTCACGGTCCACTAAACAGATCGGGAAGTTGGGCCAATTGGCTCTCGGCTAGTATGCTACCTGCCTAGCTGTTGATACCGCGCGATTGAGCGGAGTCATTCGTCCTTCCCTTCCTGCTTCCCTTAAATCCCCCTGTCGACAAGGATGGCGTGCGCTGTCCAGACTAGGTACTAAAATAGGGGACTCCGTTATGCAGAAGGCCTATCAACGGATTGACAACGCCATGTGCCCCTGAAATTTGAATTGTCCTCTACCAACGTATGTATATTCAATTTCTTCCTCCTGACGACAAGTCAGTTATCAACAAGCAACAAAGAAGTAGCACGTAACCGATCCAGGTAGAGCACATGCAACCCTCTCACAAATAAATAAATACATACGAAGTAATGAGTGTGAGCCAGGGCTTCTTTGTATTTCTGACTCCACGGTATTGAGCCAGTCGGATGTATGGATGCTTCCAGATGTGGTGGGTGTTCTAGGTACCTACGTACACTGATAGGTTAGGTACATCCTACTGTGGAAAGTACATATGTATGTGCCCACAGGGTTCGGCCGTTAGGTAGCCACTGATCCACTAGTCATGATCCTTGGCGCCCTTCTTTCAACCCTGTGACCCTTGTCTCTCTACCTTCGCACGCCCCACGCATGGACACACAAAACTGCACAAACATCTCGGTAGATTGTTTCCTCAGCCTATGGACGGCAGAGACACCCTACCATCTGGGGAAGCTTCTTATTATTGCGCGCTGTCCCTCGCGCTGACTGTCAATTAATTTACTCTTCTCTCATGTTTCTCGGCCGCCACTCCGCTGCTAGTTTTCCATACCATCGGGACCTGTTCCCTGTTCTATTGTCTTTTCCCTTATCTATTCACTCCCTTGACGCAAAGTCCTGAATCGCTCGATTCGTCACCACTTGACTACCTTTTTCTTCTTTTCGCAGGTTACGAAATTCAACCTTGCCGCTCGCTGGGTGTTCTAGTCGCAGTCTCTCTTTTCGACAGAACCCCGAGGACGAGCAGCTTCTTTTTCTATTACCATCCTTTTTCATCATTCAGACTCAACTTAGAACCCTGGAAGTTTCATTATTGTGTTCTCAGACTCCCCAGGTACTCGGGAGATCACAACTAGCGCAAATAACTTGAAGACAAGATCCTGTACTTGCACCACCACCACTCTTGCCGTGGGCCTCATTCACTAGAAGAACCAGTTTCATCAGCAGTCCAGTCGCTTTTGACCCGAACAATTAGATCAAGGTGTTCATGGTACCTGGTCAGTTCTAGTAGGCACCCGACACAGTACAGCATAACTCCATAATAGCAGCAAGTCTTCGGTCGCCCCAACAGATCGCCAACAACTTTTGATCGCCTTTTATCCGCCTGATTTCTCGGTTGCGCATATCTGTCGGGACAGTAATTACCAACCAAGCTCTGGCCAGTTTCGTGGTGTTTTTTTCTTGATCATCCATCAAGACACGGCATTGCATCCGAGTGCATCATCATCACGACCGGGATTTCTCAGGTTTTCTCTATCCTGCTTTGACGGAGCAAGGAGCCTACACAATACTACGTTGCTATTAACCTGCAACCAGGAAGCAGAGGGGTCACCAGACCATTTTGGTCAAAAAGACCTAACTAACCCACCTTCCCAATCAGGGTAACCATCGTGGATGAGCCGCGTGCGCGCAACACCACTCACTCTGCAAACCGACCACCTAGTCATAGCGATACAAGGAATTAGTGCCCTGCAGTTAATGTCAACTTTGATCGTCTATCCAAGTTGAACTGATCACATTACCTAACAATCGTCACCCGCCACGTCCGACCAACCCTATTTTGGTGATTTAAAATAACTCGAACATACCAGAGTTTCTCCAGCCGACTCCTGGAGAAACCTTCTTTGGTTGACGAATATCAACAACGCACTAAAACCTGTTCCCGGAAACTCAGTTCGCGATATCAAATCTGACAGTAATCCAACCGTATCGCTGCCTGGCTTCGTATTCAAGCCACTACTTACCATCCCCTCTATCTATATCTAGCAGCACGCTCGCCTGGCCGGCCCAGCCACAGATACAACATGTCACTTGCAAGAGCCTTCACAACACGGCGTGGAAAACAGTCATTGACCGACATGGGATTCTTACCACAGCGGAGTAACACAACAACTAAGGGCAATGCACAGCCCGGCTCCATCCGCAACAAGATTTCGAGCCCGATGGAGCTGACCCATACAACAAACATGCTTGCATACAATGCCCCAGACTTATATCCTCAGGCAACATCGTCACCAACACGATCTTCAAAATCTGATGATGAATCATCTTTAGGCAGCCCGAGTACTGCGATGTCTTCACCCCCAACCAGCCCAGAAATACCATCAGGGGAGCACATGTCCGAGTCTCCAGAGCCAAACCATCTATCATGCTATTTTACCCCACCGACTCAGAAGCCAGTCACGAACATTCGAGAGGCACCAAGCATCCCCCAGCGAGCTCCCTCGCATACAAAAAAGGCATCCTTTGAGAATCTAGCAAATAAACATGCTCGATTTTCTAATCAATCAAGCAAGACCGTATCAACCAAGGCTGGCTCTACGATGTCTAGATCATCTTCTACATCAACTTCGGCTACATCCGTGTCATCAGCTTCCTACTCCCAAAAAGTGCCTATATCAATACCAACCGTCGCAGCCACCCCAGCGATGCCCTCGTCACCTAAGCCACGTTTCCGCAGACTGACTGATACTCACGAGCCTCAGCATCCCTTTGGCCAGGAACTGGCGAAGGTATCCGAATTAGCAGAAGAACTGGGCGTGAAAGACAAATTACAAGATTTTGATGATGAGGAGGGGCAGCTCATCGCCAAGGGCCTCCGAAAGTTCAAAGCCGAGGACTACTTAGCCGAGATCCACGAACTCTTATCAAGTTTTATGGTCCCGGAGCCTACAGCCCCAGTGTGGATTTGAGCGAGGGATAAATCAGTTGCCGAGAGATGTACATTTTTAGGGGTGGTCGAGCGAATCTGACGATATTTCATTGTACATACTTGGACGACCATACCAGTCGGTGCACAAATTGCTGAACATTTCACATGAGGAGCGATTGTTGGGAGTTTGGGTCAAACATGCTTTTGTATTCAAGGCGGAGTTATTGAGTTAGTACCCTACGGCGTACGGAGGAGACAGTTTTACGACCCGACAATCCATTGTTAATGACGGTCGAGCCTACACACAGGCAACTTTTCTTTGTTGTCAATTTTAACTGACAATTTTACGTCAAAAGCCGACCTAGCGAGAGAACAGACCGATAGAGCAGAGTTACGAAGAGTACGAGGCCTATCAGGGATGCTCATATCGTACGGCAGACAACATACAAGTTCTGAAGGTTTATAGTTTCTGCGCAGAGACGTATCAATACGAATTTTGACATCTTTAGTGCAAGATCTGCGACCCAAATCTTGCATATGGCACAACGTGAAGGTTAATACTGAAAAGACTTTGTTCATTTCCAATGCCGAGGTAGATGGCTACTTTACAGCGGTATAAACAGGTTCCTTGCTACCAAGCGCTTGGAAATCTGCATTTCCCTTTGCTATCAGCCTAATCACCATCCGGTCGGTGCTACAATTCCCGGGTCTTTGGGGCTGCATATGTTGTGCTCCTAGCGGCGATCCCGACAAGCCTGGTCATCAACTGCATGCCGTGCCATGCTGCATCTGTTACCGGGAACAACGACACCCATGTAGTACACCTACCCTGTTGTGGTAAAGGTTTACCGAGAATGTCATTTAATACTTCTTATACCCATTTGTACTCAACCTACTTAGCTCCCTATCCTCCGAAACCCTTTACCGGTTGGGTTTTGCCAACCGGGATACGGGACAATACCTGAGGGAACCAGGGATGTGGAAATCCTAAAGGGATAGGTATAGGTAATGTCGTATTTCCAATCCTCCACCTTTTTGCTTTTTTGTTCCAATGCAGTTGAGCCTCACCCATGGTGAAGTATTCATAGCCAACCAATCTACCGGTACCTGCTCGTCTTCAAAAACGCATTACGTGGAACTTAGCACCGCTGAAACTATCGCAAAAACTAGAGCCTGGGCGCCTAGAAGATGTTGTTCTAGGCCACTGTTCGCTACTAGAGCAGCGACCGAGTAGACACACGTAATCCGGCGGCTATAGTGAACATCTGACAGCCCCGCGGCTAGATGACGTAGACAATGTAGCAGGCGTGAACATATGCACGGCTGCGGACTGGAGACGCTGTCTTGCTGCTGTCTCACATGTGAAATTTTACTTCTTGGCATTGGATACTTGGCGGGCAATGTGAGTAAGTGTAGGCTCGGCCATTGCATACTTCTGATGTCCTCTTCAGACGAGACTATTGCCTATTATCAGGTCATTAGCTAGGCAACAAAGTCCAGACCTACTAGAGGCGCATAGGACTTAATCTCACCTCAGCCCTACGGATTCATCCTTATCAATCAAGAAGCTCGCCTGAATGTGTAGTAGATTTCTAATCGCCCCTCGCCTTCTCCCCCTCGGTCCTCTTCCTGCCTTTAGAGTCTTGTGACCCATATCAGCCACCGTGTCATTAATTGTGTTACTCGCAGGGCTGTTAGTATTCCTATTCCACTGTTTCGTATTTGCCACATCATCAGATTCATCAAGAGAGCTGAGAAGTATATAGAGCGCCTCGGATTTCAGCTGATCTCAGCCCCAACTTCGGACTCCGTAGACTCGAGCTGTGTGAACTTAGATCTCTCTGCACGAATACTGCCGATAGTCACTTCGTTAAAACCGAATGTCATTTGTATTTGACTGGCCTCGTGCATATGCTTAGAGCTGTGAAAGGGCAAGATCCGCGTTGAAAGGTAGCTCGGAGCCCCGCGTCGGACTTGTGACACCATCCAGGTCCGGGGATAACAACTCTCTTTTGGATACTACAGTATGTAGCGAACCGAATCTTTCTACTTTCATGTGATATGATTGTAGCATCTGAGAGATACGGAGATGATGCACTCTATTTTCCAGTATTTTTAACGGACTAGAGCAGCCAGCTCCATACCAAGCATATTTGAGGCAAGCTAGGTCTGGAAGCTAAACACATAATTAGATTACACATACGTGTTTAAAACGAATGGCTGAGGAACCTGTGACACGACGTACGACGTCCGATGTTCTACAGCATTTCGGGATTTCCTTAAGGACGCCGAGCTACGTCGAAAGGTGTAATTTCGGATGAAAGTAATCTCATGAACAGTAACACCAAATAGTAAATTCCATGTAATCAGGTGTTGATGTTGAACTTACCATGCTATAGAACGCCACAGTGAGAAATGAGTCTGGTCTTATTGCATCAGGATAGAGTGTACTTATCTTAAGTAGATTATGTAGATACTCCCTTCCTACATGTACCCCTGAGACACGTGTTGGTAGTGTTGTTCTTCTACACTCCCTTGTTATCGTGTGATACCTCCTATTGTAGGTAATCAAGGATGCGTTGAAAAAAGGAGCCTGGTCTCCTCTCTGCCTTGCTTATTCTCCTGGCTCGAGCGACGTGCACTGAACTGCCCAACACAACCACGATATTTCCCATACAATCTTCGACCGCTGATAAATCTGGGCGTCTAAGATCTACCCACACAGTACTAGGTAAGCAATTAGAACAAAGGGATGGTTATAAAGTAGGTCGGTAGTGGAGCTTTTAAGCCGCAGCAAATCGATGTAACAGCCCATTTGCAGTACCTAGCTACAGCGCGTCGCCACTGTAATGGATAGCCTAAAAAGGAAAGTAGTTTACGACACTTCACATCTCGCTAGCGGCTAATGGCTTCTTCGCGCATTTCTCCTAACACGCGTAAATGATGACGAAACGTTGCACGAAGTGCCGCATCCAATCCAGCCTTTTCCGACGGCCGATTTCGTAGTTGAGGATCCGATTGAGCGGGCGATATTGCAGAGGCCCGACGAGACATTGGTGGATGTTGCTGCTACACCCCTGAAGTGAGAACCGCGAGCCAACATCCTTCTTGGGTCCTCCTTGGGCCCTCCCCCGATGCCACGCCTCGTCTCCTCGCTCTGTCGCCTACCCTCCAAGCTCCGGCGCCGGGCGCGGCGGCGCAGGATGACGACCCTGTTAGCGTTGCTGGCCATCCTAGCACTGTTCATAGCACCATTCTACGTCATCTACAAGCCGCCACGGGGGCTAATCGCATACTTCGCGCGTCGATGGCCCGACGTGCTGTGGGAGGTGCGCACCGACAAGAAGGTAGTGGCGCTGACGATCGACGATGCACCGTCCGAACACACGGAGGAGATCCTCGAGATACTCAACAGCCACCAGGCCACGGCGACCTTCTTCGTCATCGGAGGCCAGGTCGCTGGCCGCGAGGACATCCTCGCGGACATCGTGCGCAGCGGTAGCGAACTCGGCAACCACGCCATGCACGATGAGCCGTCGCGGTCGCTCTCCGACGAAGAGCTCACGAACCAGATCGAGACCGTCCGCGAGAAGATCCGCACAGCGTACAAGACGGGCGAGGCGGCCATGCCACCCCAGTATTTCCGTCCCGGCTCGGGATTCTTCAGCGATCGCATGAGGAAGCTGGTGAATAAGTTCGGGTACAGACTTGTGCTGGGCAGCGTATACCCGCACGACCCACAGATTCACTGGTCCTGGTTGAACAGCCAGCACATATTAAGCATGGTCAGGCCGGGCGCCATCATAGTATGTCACGACAGGAGGAGCTGGACTGCACCGATGCTACGTAGAGTCCTCAGACAGCTGAAACGCGATGGATACCGGGTTATGAGCCTGACTGAAATGCTTAAAGAAACCCAGGGATGATATCACGTCTCTTGATACCAACAATTACAGCGCTCTCGATATAGCATGAAGACACGTACGAATACTTCGTCTGGGTCGATGAAAACTTGGCCTGTGGCTGGTTCCCTTGAACTATACTCCGCATATCGCATGCAGGATAATGTACTCATACTAGACAGGCTGGGAGTCAAGCCTTGTAGATCAAGACGGGGAAAGTAAAAAAGACAGCCTATACTGGAGATCATGAGCAATATAGGACGTCTGTATGCTCATTGTATCTGAAAGAATAATCAGTTCGCTTTCACTAGCTAAAACGGGTAGCGTCAACTACCGACATATGAATAATACTAATCATAAATTCAATACGGCCCGAAATGAGATTCTTGTTGGTAGCGTCGAACCTAGGGGTGCCTAAGGGTATTTGGTTGTGAAATACGTGATCAATTCTATGTCTACATTTATCAGATTCATTGCAGGGACGGAGCGTAGATACTCAATACCTAGCGCAGGTACTTGTACTGAGGTACGTACATGTACTAATTAATTAATAAACGCGCGGCAGACGGCATCGCTGGTTTGGTGGTTTGGACGAAAATTGGAGCACCGGGAGCTTTGTGGGGCTTCCGCGTGGTGTGGCAGCGCGTTGCCTGGGCAACAATGGACTGATTGCGAACCAAAATATTGAATATAGAGAAGGAGCTTGGGTAGCTGCTTCGTCTCTGACTTTGCCGCCACATCCGTTCAACCATCCTCACTCTTGCATAAAAAAACAGTGGCTTGGAGATCTTACAATCGCTTACGACTGCTCACTCTCCCATTCACTTGCAAAAATCGTTTCCAACGTAATCGAGCAGATATCGCATCGGCATTTATCTCACTCTCTTGACTGACGCGGGCAGTGATACAAAGTCCCAGTGGCACAAGGGACTCGTCGCATTACTGCATTCCAGTCGCCGCGGCGACAGCAATTGTCTCATCCAACCTTCAATCGGCCCATTGGCCGACGTATAATTAGCAATGGACTCGCGGCCGCCCGACTACTCGCTCCCGGGATACGACGATGAGGATCACATACACATAAGCTCGGGCTATCCAGCGGGAGTCAGGTTATTGACTTCCATGGAAGAGTCAGTTCCAGAGACAAGACCGTATGTACACCCGCCGCCCGGAACGGTGGCTACTGCACCCGTGCCAAAGCCCCCTGCTCTCAAGAAGACCAACAGGCCCAAAGGGGGAGAGAAGAAGACAGTCAAGATATCTACACCAGACCATTTCGATACGCTTGGGAAGCAGGAGAAGGGGCAGCTGGCCATCTCATCTGACGATTTGTCCCCGAAGCGCAAGCCAGTGCCGCAACGCTCCAATACTGTAAAGTTACAGAAGAAACAGAAACCCACGCACGCCCTTGAGGCAGAGATCATACAGAATCTACCCACCATCCCAGAAGGCCCATCACCAAGGAAGAATTCTCTCCTCAGACAAACAGCATCAGAGAAACCCCCTTCAAGCATGGAGATAGTGTATGATAGCGATTACTCACCAAGAAAATCTAATAGTATTCGACCAACACCCCGTCGATCGTACCAGACCTCCATTCGTTCGACTCCCTCACGAGCATCTTCTATCCGTGACGCTCCTCACATACCATTACCAGACTCGGCGTATGAGCCCTACTTACAACGAGACGGATCACCTACACGACCTTGGACACCCTCGTCAAGGATGTCCGGCATCTCAGACTACGCTCGCCCACCTCCTTCTAACATATCCTATGAACCAGCAGATCTCAATGGCAGTCCTAGGCCAGGCACGCCATCCTCGCGTTATGGGGGAAGCCCTCGCAGACCGCTGCCACCAGCTCCACTATTCTCAGTACATAATAACCGTAGCTCAATCTTTACGGCCGATGATGCGACAGTGAGCATCCCACTAGAAGACGGCGACGATGTCTTTGGACCAGATTCGGACCTCAGTGCCGCTCATCCATATCGAGATTCATTTGCGCACTCGCAGGTCACGCTCAGTGAGATGGAGCCCCAGACGCCAGCGACCGAGAAAGTCGAGCATTACGGTGCCGCCCCAGAAGGAAAGCAGGAGCGTCGTGGTGTTCGCGCCCCTGTCACATCAAAGAAGGAAGTGCAGCTCATTAACGGTGAACTTATCTTAGAATGCAAGATCCCGACAATCTTGTATAGTTTTCTACCGCGTCGTGACGAAATTGAATTCACCCACATGCGATATACGGCAGTGACATGCGACCCCGATGACTTCGTTGAACGAGGATACAAGCTGCGGCAGAATATTGGACGGACGACGAGAGAAACGGAGCTATTCATCTGCGTTACAATGTACAACGAGGACGAGATAGGCTTCACCCGGACTATGCACGCTATCATGAAGAATCTTAGTCATTTCTGCGGTCGCAATAAGTCTCGTACTTGGGGTGAGATGGGATGGCAGAAAATCGTTGTTTGTGTTGTCTCCGACGGAAGAGAGAAGGTTCATCCGAGAACGCTCGATGCGCTGGCCGCGATGGGTGTCTATCAGCACGGCATTGCCAAGAATTTTGTCAACTCAAAAGCAGTGCAAGCTCATGTGTACGAGTACACAACACAAGTTTCCCTCGACTCGGATTTGAAATTCAAGGGTGCCGAGAAGGGCATTGTACCTTGTCAGATGATCTTTTGTCTTAAAGAACGCAACCAACGGAAGCTAAACTCTCACCGGTGGTTCTTTAATGCCTTCGGCAAGGCGCTCAACCCTAATGTCTGCATCTTGCTAGATGTGGGTACGAAGCCCGGTAACAACTCGCTCTACCATCTGTGGAAGGCATTCGACACAGACTCCAACGTGGCGGGTGCGTGTGGTGAGATTAAGGCGATGAAGGGAAAGTTCGGCAGCTACCTCCTCAACCCGCTGGTTGCGTCGCAAAACTTTGAGTACAAGATGTCTAATATTCTTGATAAGCCCTTGGAATCGGTATTCGGCTACATAACAGTGTTACCCGGCGCCCTCAGTGCGTATCGTTTCCATGCGCTCCAGAATGATGAAACAGGTCACGGCCCGCTAAGTCAGTACTTCAAAGGTGAAACGCTGCATGGCCAGCACGCGGACGTTTTCACTGCTAATATGTACTTGGCTGAGGATCGTATTCTGTGCTGGGAGTTGGTAGCAAAGAGGAGTGAGAGATGGGTTTTGAAATACGTGAAGAGCTGCACGGGTGAAACAGATGTGCCTGGTAAGTCGATTTGGTTTGATCATGTTTGGGGTAGGGTACTGACGTATGAAAGATGCCGTTCCCGAGTTCATTTCGCAGCGTCGGCGTTGGCTGAATGGTGCCTTCTTTGCTGCCATTTATTCGCTCGTGCACTTTAAACAGGTCTGGGCTACGGATCACACCTTTGCCCGCAAAGTATTGCTGCACATCGAATTCGTGTACCAGTTCATTCAACTCCTCTTCACCTATTTCTCCCTTGCCAACTACTACCTCGCGTTCTACTTCTTATGTGGTGGCCTGTCGGATCCCAAGGTCGATCCTTTCGGGCACAACGTGGCGTTCTACATCTTCACAATTCTACGCTACGTGCTGATTCTCCTGACGAGCATGCAATTCATTCTCTCGCTGGGTAATCGACCACAGGGTGCTAAGAAGCTGTATATGGCTAGTATCGTTACATACAGCGTCATTATGATATACACGGTCTTCGCGACAATCTGGATCATCATCCACACGATAACGACAGATGGTGGGATCAAGGTAGGGAGCGGAGCGTTTACGAATCTGATCCTCTCGATCGCCTCTACTGTGGGACTCTACTTCCTCATGAGTTTCCTGTATCTGGATCCGTGGCATTTGTTCACAAGTTCGGCGCAGTATTTTGCTTTGCTGCCTGGTTACATTTGTACACTGCAGGTGTACGCGTTCTGCAACACGCACGACATTACGTGGGGTACCAAGGGTGACAACGTTATCAAAACAGATCTGGGTGGTGCCGTGGGTTCCGGCGGTACTGTCGAACTTGAAATGCCTTCGGAACAGTTGGACATTGACTCTGGTTATGACGAGGCGTTGCGCAACCTACGTGACCGTGTCGAGGTGCCCGCACCAACAGTATCGGATGCCCAATTGCAAGAGGACTACTACCGCAGCGTGCGCACGTACATGGTGGTCATCTGGATGGTGGCTAACGCTATCTTGGCTATGGCCGTCTCTGAGGCGTACGGTATCCACGACGTCGGGAACAACTTCTACCTCTCCTTCATCCTCTGGTCGGTCGCAACCCTCGCCGTCTTCCGCGCTCTCGGCAGCACAACATTCGCAATTCTCAACGTCATCAACATGGTCGTAGAAGGACGCGTGCGGATAAGCCTCAAGATACCCGAGTGGCTAGGTGGCATTGGATCACGACTTAGCGAGACAGTGAGCAGTGTTGCTAGTAGCGTGCGCGGCTAATTACGTGGTTCTCATCGTTTAGCAATCGGATCGGCCGCTATGTTTCCGACGCGACGAGAAACATGTTTCGATATAATTCTTCACCAAAAGAAAATGGAGTTGGGGAAAGGAATTCAGGTACCATTAACGGCGTTGGTGCGTATTCGGTTCTACAAAGGAGGATGGATCACTTTGCCTGATGGCCGTTGTTGAATGTTGGTTTTGAACACGTGTAATGGCTTGGGGTCACCACGGTTAGGGAAGCTTCTGTACATTGGGAAAACATTGATGCTGGGATGGATTGAAATGTCGGGTTTTAAAAGGTGTATATAACTACCTGTCTGTTCAAGTAAGGAATGATGCCATGAAGCTAGATACGGAATCCGTCTTGCTACCATGATTCTCTACGTGATATGTTATTGCATGCTAATAAAGAGCCTCATGAGAGCCCTCCACGTCCATGGTTAGAGGGAAGGAACGTGATTCCTGAATGAGCGGTAACTGTACGGCAATATTTCGTCTGGTCTGTTCAAAATAGGAGACTCTGGGAAGGACGCCAAATGAAATAGTTCCCGGCTCAAACTGGCCACACCGCTAATGGTATTGGACGCCCCCGAGAACACAGTTGAATATAAGGCCGTACCACACTGTATCAAAAAGAAGACCAAGCAGTTATAGGCTTATCTATAGGCTTTGCGGTCACAGATTCGGAACTATGATGACTCGAAACATCAACTTATAGAACTCAACGTAGAGGACAAGACATATTTAAGACTACAGATATATCATTTACTGGAGCAACCGCCAAAAACTTGGGATTAACAACGAGTAGGACCCCTAGCTGTCATCCAAAGGGTCGGAGATCTAGCTTATGAATTGAGGTTTCCTCGGTGTTGAAAACATATGATAGTCTCGGTGGCACAATCATAGCGATAACGGCGTCGAGAGGCCACGATTGCGAAAGACCTTAGGCCAACATGCCACCGGGAATGGATGCTTTAGTCTCGCGGAGGTATGGAGTCAAGACTGATCATAGGAAGTGGACCAGTACACTCTCCAGTAGTGATCACCTGATGTGGTTTCGTATGATCTATCTGTTAAGTTATAAATGCAAATAAAAGATGCAAGATGATCCTATACATACTACGAGATCGGCTGGACCATAGTTGATCGGATCCCCGTACTAAGAGGCTCCGTTCAGACCCAACTTGGACGTGACATTTAGGACCGGAGGTTGTTGGTTTGATCTAGGACTATCTAAAAACCACTTATTAGCAATCGATATTGTGTATTTTCTAGCATATAGGAGCTAATTATAGCTTGCTATGTCTAAAAATCAAATTGAGCATAGGTTTTGTTGGTTGCTAGGCAATTCTAGAGCTTTTCACTCCTTCATTGAGACATAACAACTCTTGTCCGTGGCCCTGAGCTGTATAGCAAAGCTATTTCCGTGGTGTATCGCTATGACTCGTGTCACATAGGTTGATATATTCGACATTCGGCGAATCGAGACACTCCAGCCTACCTCGCTTAGGCGTACGAAAACTACTCGGGGAGTGTGCTCTCTTGATCTTAGATCTTCTTGGTGTAGGGCTGGTGAACGGCACAGCAGGCATTGAAGCATGGAGCTGCGATCGACAGATGGCACAGTAGAAGGGGTGACGGCAGAGGAACCAGGTATATATCAGCTCTCCATCCGGGTCTTCTTCCACGAGACATCGACATGGTCGACACTAAAAACGGGCGCCTGCTCCCGCTCGAGTTTAGCAGCTTTGGGGACGGACGACTCCAACGTCCCTGCGCCAGAGATTACAATATCTCTAGCTTTCCTATTCAACTTGTTGGGCTTGTCTAGGTCTCTTTGGCGCTGAGTCTCCTTGTTGATAGCCGAGTCGGTGTATCTTGTTGCCGGCCATATGAAGCATGAGCGGCAGCCAGCAAAAAAAAACCCTCGTGCTCGACCGGACCGCCCTGCTTATGAACAGCAAATCTTATGTCTTAATCGTTGATTATAGCGACTTTAAAAGCCAGCTAACTCGTATTTATCCGTTATATTTTCTATAATAGTTGCTCGCGAGTTTTTGAAAGATTCGGAGAGCTGTCCGTAAGCTGCCTATTAGCTTTAGCCGGCTTGCGATTAATGGTGAAAGGCCGCGGCGGATTTAAGCCCACCCCGCGTGAGCTGACGTTTCGCTTAGAGCCCAGCGACGACTCGGACGACGAACGACTCTCCCTTAGTGAATAGAAGGCTCAAAAAAGAAGGGTCTACCCAAACGACGATGACGAGTATATTGATTCAACGCCTTCTTCTCGGACCCATAAAAAGTGGTCTAAACCCAAGATTGAATCCGAGACTCTCAGCAGAAGACCCCACACGGATGGTGATGAGACAACAATAAATCCGCGCTTCCTGTTCCAAAGCATAAAAGCTTCAACTTGCCATGTCGGAATCCTGTGGTAACTGCATGAGCGATTACCATCATGCAGCACATTGCGACAAAGCAGCCCTCAACGTTAACAAGAAGACTTTCAATATCTTATCCTAAATTGCGGAAATTTCTATGCTAGGTAGATTGAAAAAACCATTGACGTGGATGGGAAACCTAGTTTCACCATCAATGGCAAGCCAGCTAAGGCTAACGGACAGCTCCGGACAGCTCTCCGAATCTTTCAGAGACTCGCGGGCAACTGTTGTGGAAAGTGTAAGTGTAATGGTTAAACAAGGGTTAGCTAGCTTTTAAAGTCGCCATAACCAACGATTAATACGTAGGATTCGCTATTCATAAGCAGGGCGGTCTAGTCGAGAGTCGTCCGAGTCGTCGCTGGACTCGAAGCGAAACGTTAGCTCACGCGGGGCGGGCTTAGATCCGCCGCGGCCTCCTCCTTCGACGCGGGCGCTGCCGCGTTTTGGGGTAGATCGCATATTCCGGCTTTGATCACGCTTGCTATTCTGTTTGCCCGGGATTGACGGCGTGTCATGCGGGTCCAGCAATTTTGGCATTGGCGTAGACGGTACGGTGCCCCTAGATGGGCTCTGTTAGAAGTCCTGTGCCTATGTAACAGCAATGTTGATAGGCTGTATCACGTAGTCAGCCGTCACATTTTCGTCTATGGCAGGCCCAAAAGCAACGTTATCAGCTTCGTTCTCATCGGCTTCGTCTTTAGAATGGTGGAAGGGATCTGTGCCGTTTGTTGCGGTAGAGAAATGCTAAATGCTACTCTTCTGCGTTAAGGACGAGGATGCGGTGGTATTTGCTACATATCTATACTCGCTGAAGCCGCGATGCCCTTCTTTCCGCTTTCGGCTCATCCCGGCCTGCGCGTTCAAGATGGCGTCCCAGAACTCGATCGCGAACACAACATACCCCGAGTGGCATGGTAACCCAACTGTCTGGGGTATTGAGGGAACCGTGGAAGCCAACAAGTTGCTACAATAAAGACTGACTTGTAGAAATCTGTCTGAAATAAATACATGCTAAGCATCCCCTATCTAGTATGCTATTCAATTAGAAGCGTCCAAGGCATCGAAGAGGGTCGTCTTGCCCTTGTCGTATTGAAGCGTAGCGGTAAGCTCCTCGTCCAAACTTGCCAGCAGCTTCTGCTTATCCCACTTGGGCTGCCAACCGAGGGGATATCTGTTCTTGTGGTCTATAGTTGCGCTTCTAATTGTCAGTTGAGGCTCTCCGCTGAGTGGTCTTGCCCACTTACCGCGCAGTATGCATCAGTCGCACGTATTGACGGGGAAGTTCCAGTGCTTCTGCTGCCATATCATCGCTCGGCCAGAACTTTGCTATCGGATTTGTCACCAACCCACGGGCATAGAGAGCATCCGCAAGGCCTTGGGAAATGTCCCACCAACCGACCTCATGGGCCACAGCGAAATAGTAGCCCTCCTCGCCGCTCGGGATGTTCTCTCCTTGTAGTATCTTCTGCAGAATTAGGACGTAGTATTCTGCCAGATCCGATATGTGGACAGCTACAAAGTTCTAATGTGATGGTTAGTAACTGAGCTGGAATGGATCATAGGCTTAGAATGGTATACACTATCCTGATCAAATTTATAGACCGTCTTAAGCGCCATGCTTGCTTTGATAGTGGCAGGGATATTTTGAGATAGTTTCTTCCAGTTACCCGCTCCTATTCCGTCTATAAAACGATCAGCTCGTAATGTCATGAGCATCTGTTAATAAGAGGCACAATAACTCACAGACGAAAGGGACTCCAACGATGAAGTTCGTCACACCTTGTTCTTTGGCTAGCTCAGTAATGGCCACATTAGTCTATAACCTGGTTAGTCTCTTCTTTCCTTGTTTAAGGGTATTGTATTGCCTGTATCTGGCCATCATCGCGCGTTACCTTACGAATTGGGAACTGATCGTTCAGTTCCTTTTCTAATTTGTACACCGAATCACCATCCTTGACCTCTCCATACGGCCAACCAGCCTCCTTGGAGTAGCCCGTGGTCACAGACGACTATTAGGGCATTAGTATCCGCCGCGAATGCTACAAGATGATTAACTTACATGAATGTGGTAAGTATCTTTCCCAGTGGCTTCGCGGCGCTTCCCCAGCGCTTTGATGAGATGAATTGCCAATCTCATATCTATGGAGCTGGCAGTATGGATGACGATGTCAACTACAATCCGATTAGCGATTTATCTAGATCTCAAAAGCCACAACGAGAGTCATGAATATGGCCTGCATACTCTCGTTCTGAAGCACAGCTTTGGCTACTTCTTGTTCGTCTTGTAGTTTGAGTTGGAGAACATTGATGCCTAGTGGATGGAGACTTTGCGCTTGTTCTTCCGTTCGAACAGCGGCGAAGAGACTCTTGGCCGGGAAGTGAGCACTTCCGGACAAGAGAGTTGCGACGACCGAACCCCCAATGTAGCCGGCAGCGCCAGTGACCAAAACGTTTGGACTCATGATTTCAATAAAAATATCGGTCTGGATAAGTATCGCGTTTCTATTTATCAATGTGTATGGTATGTTTCCAGGTGTATTGTTTGAATGCCCAATACACAGGAGACTTCTGTGTAATATCGCCCATTATATAACTCTATCTAACGAAATTCATATGATATTAAGTATCACCACGGATTTGACGTTCTGTAGGGTCTTTGAAGTTGTTTTTTTTTCGGAACGGAGGAAGTTGATTGAGTGATTGGTAATTCGTATTGGTGCTGAGCTTACAACCGGCCGAAGTGGTAAGATCCCGGAAACCCGCGCGATTCCGCTATGCTGGCATGAGCTAGTAACAACTTACAACACGACTCTATTCATCTTCATACACGCCAATTAAACACGCCCTATCTCAAATCTAAGTAACATGGAGTCCCGCGGAGATGCTATAGGCGAGGGCTCAGGTCGTCGTAGACTTGCCATTCCTCGCCGGTCTGTGAGTACCATATCGCCTCATCCTTGGCGTTTGAGACGGGGTCTAATTGACTATACTGGACCAGTGTGACCAATGCCGGTCTCGCAAAGTAAGTAAACTATCTGATCACACACAAGCTTTTGTCATGAATCGGGTAGATTGGCTGATAATATGCTGTTCGGCTAGGTTGGATGCGATAGAGGATCGCCCTGTTCCAATTGCGTCTCGACGAAGCTTACGTGCACCTTCGGTACCGTAGCCTCAAAGACAGCTCCTACGAAGCAGAGGGTGTTGGTATCAGCAGCATAGTATGCCCGTTTCATAAGTCATCACTTAATATTATTCAATATTCTAACTTGTCCTCTCTCTTAGTGAACGGAAAATCGATGAAATTGCAGAGGGGTTGGAGGCGGTGAAAGCGCTCTTGCAAAAATCACAGCTTTCAATTGGCGAAAAACGTGACGATAACTCCCTACTACACGTGACAAGTTCTAGTATAATCAAGCCTCTAGCACTAAGCGAGCTCCCCGTTAGTACATCACAACAAGAGCCTGTGAAATGGGATCACTCCGTTCAGGTCAACGAATTTGTCAGAACTGTCGCCGAAGACAGAGCCTCCAGAGAGGGCCCAGGGACAGAAGAGAGCGATGTGCTTTCTTCTCTGAAGAGACTCGCAAAGACACTAGAGGGCTCAAATGCAGTCCGTGACCTGTCGTTCCCCGAGACTCGAGACGCCAAACTACAGGACCATGTGTCTATGCCCACCGCTGAAGCCGCTGTGCTCGTGTTGCGATGGGCAAAAGGTTAGTCAACTTACTCATTATTCGTGTAGACGTACTAATATCACAAGATTAAAGAGCATAGATTCTTCTTTAGAATAGGGGCTGTCTCTCGTATTCTGCCTCTCGAAAAGTTCACAGAGGCTTGCCAGAAAGTGTGCTTTGCAATCGACGAGTACTCCCAGCTCGATTTCATACTTGCGAATAGTTACTTATCTTATATATTTTCTGAGTATATTGTTGCGACTGGTAATCACAATTACTATCAGTATTATAGAAGATGTCGGCAGAACGCCCAACTGGCCCTGTCCCGGTTACCGCTCATACTCCCAGCTAGCATAGAAGCTGTAGCTGTACTTGCATTCGGGGTATGCCTCCTCTTAGGGTGAACCCTGTTCAGTCGGGCTCATCATGACTAGGCAACATACGCAATCGAAAGCTCCAAAGCGACTCTCGCTTGGACGTATATCTCAAACGCGGCAAATCTCTGCAAGACTCTAGGACTACATCACGGAGTTAACTTAGAACGAGATGACGGCTCACATGAGGCTGGAGTAAACCTCTTTTGGATGGTTTTCCTCCTTGATAAGAGTCTTTCTCTGCGCCTTAGCCGATACTCCAATTTCCGAGACGAAGAGGTCACTGCCCCCTTACCAAGCAACCCCGATATCAGGCGTTGCTCCCAAACCTCAAGGATTCAAGGGAAGATATACCAACAGCTCTACAGCCCGGCCGGATTAGCCGTATTCAACATCCAGCGTGGCGAGATGGCGCAGGCGTTGGCGCTGGAGCTACGCGGACTCATCGAGGAAGCTAAGGCCGCTTGTCATGTAAGTTTACTTCACCATCAGTGAGACCCTCTCGCCCTAACTAACAATGGTCGGAGAACCCGCTCCCGGTACTGGGGACCGAGCAAGACAAGATGCGTGCCGTGTACCTCAAGATAGAGATCGTCATGCAGCTCTCACTCCTAACACTGATCCTCCGCGCTGTTCCAGCACCTCCCGGCTCGCCTACCACTATCACAGACGAGTGTGCGGCGGCGGCCCACGAGACTCTGAATATGCATCAGCAATGCATGGCGGCCATCGAAGAGAGCAAGGACGATCAGTTCATGACTAACAGGTATCTAAATTGGTAAGTCCTGAGCCACCTCCCTCCGTACCTATGCCGTATCTATTCCACGTTCTACGTGGATCGGCGTCTTCCTACCCATGATATAACCGCCACAAGGTCCGTCGCTAACGCGTAGCATAGGGGAATCCTCCACACGCCCTTCGTGCCGTTTAGCGTCCTGTTCACCCGGATAGTCCAGCTCTCCGACGGCGCTGATCTCTTCTGCCTAGAGGGCTTCTCGGAGTCGCTACCGCTCGCGGGGTCTTCCGCGGAGTCTATCACCCATCCTTACCGACTATACAAGTTGCTTTGCCAAGCGGCGAGGTTGTACATTAGGCAGAATGCTCCCCCAATCCTCGATGATGAGACGAACGTAGGTTCCGTTGACCCCTGGAGCGTATTCGACTTTGCGGCGTTTGGCAATGAGGCAGAGGGTGGAGCGGATGGTTCGGGGCTGGATGACCAACTCTCGCATGGGCTGAGCCATTGGTTCTATGGTAACCAGCAACTTATGGGTTTGCTTGACGATGACGTGATGTTCTAATTGGCAAGAAGATGGAAATGACCTATCATCATGTGTCAAGGCCGGATAGTTCGTTTTCTTGGTCAAGCTTGGGACTCTCATAACATGGTGAGTGGGCAGTATCGAACTGGTACGTCCAAGAGTGGAGTATATTGTACAAGTTCTTCCCCTAAAGTCCGCTGAGTCTATAAAGACTATGGTTCTATCGAGGTTAGGGACATTGTCTGTTCCAAAACCATGTTATAATTCACGTTAATTTTGCTGCTATAGGAAGCATACAATAACTCAAGCACTCTTGGTTCAAACAATACAACCCTAGGTCAAACATTTCATATATCGCATAGTATGTGTATCAGCCGACGTCATCTTTCAGCAAAGTTCCCAGAGTGGACGAGGCAAGTCTGCACGAGCAGGCAGCGCATGTCCCGTCTTCATCTGTTTTATACCCACATAGACGACCTTGCGCTTAGGGTCGCCAACGAGTACAGAACGGGATTGCAAGCCGTAGTAGTCGGAGATAGAGTGTGTGATCCAGCGCCTACAAGAGACAAGCAACAAGTATTAGTACCCGCAATTTTAAGCGTGGCATGATATGTCAACTCTCCAAAGTAGAGAGCGAGAAATACGTACCTAAAGGCGCCCCCATCCTCGTCGCCGAGGGCGTCAAATAACATACCCTCATCCTGTGTGGTGCCGGTCCTCTTCTCTTCCCGACGAGCTTTCTTCCATTGGCCACCAATATTAGGAAGTCCCTTGGCTTCCGGCTTTCCCTTACGGTCGTTGTTTTTCCGCTTTCCATCCCGCATCGACCCATTGCGGCCTACGAACACGATTTCTTCATCCTCGGAATCGAGGCCACTACTGCTCTCACTCTCATCAGTTCTCAGACCCGCGTCCCCATCTCTCGCCACTTCGCGCTCCACCAGGTAGCTCCTAACAGGCTCCTCAAGGGAGCGCACCCAAGCGCGCACGGCAGGCGTCTTCTTGGCGCGCTGGCACAGCTCCCGTGGCACGCGGCCGGATACGCCCTCATCTCCGAGAGTGCGCGTATGAGCCTGCTTGCGACGAGCAAGTGCAGCATGTCGGGCCTCTACTTCAGCACGAACGCGCAGCTCCCAAGCCGCCGCGATCCCGTAGGGGACGTGGTTGATGGGGTGCGTTGGGCGTGGAGTGTAATCCTGAGGTTCAGGCGGGATCGCGTTAGGGACGTGGAGAAGGCGATCTAATGATAGCAGATCTCGGAGTTAGTCTAAGATGTAACCCTTGCCCATACAGACCATAGTGATGCGGGTGCGGATGCGTGAGTAAAGGTGACAAGAAGGAAGAAGAGGGGGAGAAAGGAGGATCGTTTTACCGTTCTCCCAGCGCCGCCTCTGCCGGCTTCCCTCGTTGCCCTTGAGCAGTGCCTCGCGACGTTTCATGCTGTCTCGGCGCGACGAGGGGCGAGGCGGCGGCGTGATAGCACTGGATCGCGCGCGAGGGTCGTAGATGCTAACGGCTGGCCTCTCCTTTTCCTTCCTCGCCTTCGCTTCATCGAGCGGGATCGACAATGGCGTGCCGGTACCGCGGGCGACAGGCGAGACGCTCAGGGACTCGAGTGCCGAGACAGTCCACGCCTCAATGTCGACGCCATTGGCGTTCGTTGGTAGGGAGGATTGATGAATAGCAGCTGCGGGCGTATTATGCGACTCGTGCTGGTGCGCACCGTCATCCTGGGGGTGGTTGTTGGGTTGGGCGCCTCCAAGCTCCGGAGGTGGCGGAACTGGACTGAAGATGGCCATCTTGCGTAGCTTAACTTGTATGGAATACGAAGGTATGTATGTAGTAACACAATTCCGAAGTTTGCAAGGGAAGAGAAACAAAGAGACTTCTTTCGGAAGCAGCTGTTCGAGAGACTAACCTGGATCGTTTAAACGACGCAATTGTGTTTCTTACACCAACACAGAATAAGGTTGAAGCTGATGATCACGACGCCGAATTCAAGGTTGTGCTACCTGGTACCTACCTACCTACCTACTTACCTTACTTGATATGCCTGCCTCCCACCAGGAGTCTGTGACACATCGGCTCTGACTCGGACTTGTTGCTGACATGCAGGTACTTTCAATACCGTGGTGTAAATAGGTGTATCCAGAGTACACCTCTGTCACCGATCCCTAGCCAGAGGAGAGATAAGGTGTGGACCCCTTTGGCCCTAGCCAATCGGATCCCTGATCTGACCACATGGCTGAGGTCTTGGATAGGTAAGTCCTCTGTTCGTCATTATGATTTGCAGCCACGGTACAGCTGTACAGATCTCGAGTTCGCTGCATTGCCCCGACCTAATATTCCCTATGCCGGGGTACACTAATCCGCATCTCGGGCAAGCTCTCTCCTCGGCATGGAATGATCAAGGCGACTACCGAGCACAGCATGTCGAGTTATCAATAACGTAAATTTGTGACTATCTGGAAGATGCCAGTAGCAATTATATTATACAAGAATTGGCAACAAGTAAGTAGGTATCTGAAACAAAACACCATCCCGCAAAGGAAAGAATAAAAAGACCATGCAATCGGCGCCCTCTCTTCTCCTGTAACAATAAGCCCGCTCCCAATCTATCTATCTACTGTATCGGCCATCGCTCGAAATTAGAACTGCCGCTGTTGAAGGGAGGGTCACGCATTATCAGGCCCCCGGAACTCGGCTGGTATTCCTGGCGGCGGGGACTCGAACCAGTTTCCCGTGAGTCGATTCTGGCGTAGCCCGTTCTGGCTGTCTCGCAACCCGGCGGAACTGGCAGAACTACTTGACCTGGAACCGGCCCCCGTGCTCGTCGTGCCCACGACCTTGCCCCCGCCAGTCGTAACAATCATGCCCCCTAGCCCGGGACCCGTGCCCTGGATCTCTTGTCCGTTTAGGCCGAGACGACGCCCACTGCCACTGATGACTTTGAATCCGCCGCGGTTGTTTCCGTAGCGATCATCGTCTTCCGAGTCTCCCAGTCGCGTCCTATCGCTGTTGAATATCCGCCCGCGAGACATCTGGTTGGCCATATTTCCTAGTCCCCTGCCAAAGTTGCCGAGCGCGGCTCTCGCCATTGGCCCGGCCTGCTCGCTGCTGAGCGGCGAGTTATCTGCTCGCCGCCGACGTCGTCCCCATAGAACGAAGACTGCGAGGACGAGTGTCAATGCCGCGATACCGCCGATGACGGGGGCCGCGATCCAGGCGTTGGATGACGTGCTTGGGGCGGGCTCGCCAAATCTTGGACGCCCATTGTCGTTATTCATGGCGCCCCGACCGTTACCGTTCCCGATAGCAGTAGCCGAAGCTGATGCTTCTGGTGTGGAATCCGCTAGAGCGCCAGTGACTGATGTAGCAGTGGCTGGGACGGGTACGGATACTGTGACGACGCTGCCAGGCGCTGTTGCATCTGGAACTACCGTTACAGATACTGTGGCCTGGGGGACAACAGCTGCGGGCGTAGTTGCAGGGGTGCTTGCAAATGTAGGTATGCTTGTAGGGGTGCTTGCGAGTGCACCTGCACCTGTATCTGGTGTGTTTCCGTTTGTCGCCTGATTTGCATCAGTTACGAGGAGGGCTGAATCTACGCCTGTCTTGCCAAAGAGATCCGAAGGACCTATTGCCGTCTTCAAGTAACAGTTCTTGAAGCCGGCTTCCTGCGCAGGATCGAAGCTCACGCCGCCACAGGCCGAGTTAGCACCGCATGCAGCAAGACACGACTCAAGAGTCATCTGAAACTGTTGCTCGAGATCTTTCCCGTTCACAATCTTGCCGCATTGGAGGTTAAATCTCGAGCTTTGGCTTAGAAAGATGGTGCCTGTTCCTTGCTGCGAGCACGAGCTCGTTGGGCCTGGGTCTGGAAAGACTGCCGCCGCACTATCAAATAAACGGCTAGCTCGCGTACCCTGAGGCACTAGGTTTCCAATAAGCACACAGTCGCCGTTGTCTTGCAACTCTGCACCTTCGCACCGCGGATTCTGGAACGACATGCTATTTTCATCTCGTAGTCAGCGCTACTGTGGATAGCCTAATTCTTCAAGCTTTGCAAATAATAGGAGACGGTCGTATCAGAGTCTGAACACGTACCATAAGTCTGTGCATGTCGCGAGCGAATCGGTTTTTTGGCGGAGAAGCTCGTCGCCTTGGAAGCGTGTATTACAAAATACGACAAACTTCTCTACGTCTCCGATCGTTGTGCCATTGCCGTTGGGGCAGGGCGCATGAGAAGCTTGTGTCTGTCGAAGCCTCAGGTCGAGAATAGCCATTTTGAAGGCTAGCTATTAACAAGATGTGTACTGTGAGTTGGCAATGACAATATAAACATAAGTAACGAGTGTATCAATCCCTCAGTCGAGGAAGCTGATTGCTATCTAGTATGAGCAAAAGATTGGAAAATGCAAAGCGAACTAGAGAGAAGCCAGGGCGAAGCCCTGAGTGACTCATGATGGATTATATGACGAAATGCCATGATGCCAGCGTCTCCCGCCGGACTTGACGGCTCAAAAGCATTGAAGGGAATGAAGTCGCCCGTTTTCCCCGATGATCAGGGGCGCGGGAATGTCAACGTGTGTCAGAGCGCCCGTCCGATGTAAGCTGCCTGAGAATGAGGCGACGAGAGATCTTGCCCCCACGCGTTGGGGTGTTCTTGGCTTGGATAAAATCTCCTAACGGATGCGGATAATGTATGTCATGTTGGATCGACGGATGCACACCAGTTCCATGTCTACGTTTTCTGACGCGTCAAACTAGTCTTTGGGTCAGCGACAACTAGAGAATTCCCGATGCTCTCTAGAATATGGACTGCTTCTCAATGTACACAAGTATCCACGCATGCTCCGGTCGTGGCATGGTTACAGCATATACAACCGATCGTGCACAGACGTCAATGGTTCCTTGAGGCAGGATACCCTTCTTGGCGATATACCAACCCCTGCCTCGGGAAGAAGATAGGAAACGCCACCTTAGATTTTTCTCGTAGGCTTCTACTTGGTAATTCAAATAGCCATTCGACAAAAGACTTTTACGGCAAACTTCTTGTAATAAGATTTAAATAGCAGAATTCAAGTAGACCTTAGATGCTCAAAACGTGCTGCTGCCAGTAGGGCCGCGATTGTCCTCGTTCCAATTACTCTTGCCTAGACCTCTGTAGGTCCGAATGTCAAACGTCGAAGGCCAAAGGCTAAAAGGCTATTAATGTTACTAAACTCACTTCCCTATACAACGATCCTCAACATCGCAGCGCAAAGCGTGTATTTGCTAGGGAGATATGTGGTAAGCATAGCTATATTTTCAATACCAAGATATAATGGGGAACTAAAAGGGCATGTACAACCCATTGAGCGGCTTCGACTATAGCGTACAACCTACAATATTAGAGAGACGTTATGGTTCGCTCCACAGTCCCCTAGACTCCTAGCCGCCCGGAGTTTAGGCTCTATCACTTCAAACAAGGCCGGTTCCTAGTAGGAGCCGTCAACCTAACTCACAATCTCGAATCTATCTACGAGAAGTAAATTCGAAGATGTACTTAAGGCCAGGGCTTTCCGTCAAAATAAGATGCCTATCCCATTTTCGTTGATGATCGAATCCATCTACTATTGTGTGTCTAAGTCTACTGAGTAGAAAAACCTACCTATTTCCCGCCGATAGATCTGTGTGGAGATGACACCGGAACCGGATCGTCGGGAGGGAATAACCCCAGCTTCCCCAGACTGCAGTCCACCTGAGTTACGCGCTAAGATCAACAGATGCCAGAACCAGCGACGAGTGACAGGCGGCAGGTCCCGCAGCGACAAACTACTTAGATCGAATACCTAGTCTAGAAATTTGGGTGCATTGGATATTACCTCTTTCTCGAAGGTATACGTCAATCATAGCGTTCGCTGATCGCCTATATCTTACAGAATGCTAAGCGCACTATACTTTCCTTTGTTGTATCTGTTTGACTTGAACTACCCGCCATAAAAAATGCATGAATCAGCTCTGGCACTTTATCTACGCGCGCGAGTCTTGTCAGCTTGAGATTCGCCTCAGATTACCTTTGTAGAGGAGGGAAGGGGAGGCCAATACAGATGATGATGATGTCGGTAAAGACTGAGTGATAAAGCCGTCCGTCGATCCTCTAGTGGTGGTAAGACGCCACTTGGAGAGAGGTTCATGACGCTTACATACATAAATACTCGTAGATGAAATGAACCATCAAAACAAAATAATACTCGTTAACGAATTATATGAATAGTGAGAGATGCGGACGCTATATTGCCCGGTATCTTTGATTTACTAGAATTGTTGGCGCTTTGGTCTCTTTCTTCTTGTCTCCTTCTTCTATAGGGATGACCGTTTTATTCGCCTAATGCCGACTCACTTTCCATTACAGATACGATAGGATACAACAGAATGTTATGCTTATGACAATTCGTTCCAGTATACGAATCTAGATATTGCCAGTTGGTGGTCAGCTCGTACTATCAGCTATCGAGGTTGAAAAATGGTTGACAGACCTGAAACTGTGCCAGGTGCGCGGCACGCAACTCGCCCACTCCGCATTCACGCAAGATCCGATCTGATGAGGAAACCTCCCTGTAAGAACCCATCCATCTATCTATCTATTTACCTACAATCTAGTCGCCGACCCAAAAGGTTCGTGGTCCGCATGATCCCCAGTGCATTTTGCATAGCGTCGATGCAGACAAAGATCAAATGGCAGGTCGTCATGCCATGTGCGATGATGATGATGGTGATGATGAGTTGGGGGAGGGGTTGTGTGGGGTGGATCAAGGTGGGCTGCACTCGGGATGGGTTCAGCGCCGGTCCAACAGGCATTCCGGAGATCTCGGGTAACTATTACACGCGAAGTGTTTTATCGCAACACCACACCCCCTCCCTCCCTTGAGTACCTTCATGTATGTAAGTACGGTGAGTGAAGTGATGAGACGAACGGTACATAACGCCCCGGGATATCAATTCGATGATGAACACGGCGGATGTGAGCTGCATAATTCACGGGACAACAGTGTCTTATCTAGAGCTCGATGGATCCGGTATTCAGGGAGGCTGTTGTTGGATGTAATCCAAAATAGCCCGACTATAATAGAGAGGCCCCTCACGAAAGCCACGTGTCATGTTTAACTGA
This sequence comes from Xylaria sp. Z21, assembly GCA_037356095.1. Classification (NCBI taxonomy): domain Eukaryota; kingdom Fungi; phylum Ascomycota; class Sordariomycetes; order Xylariales; family Xylariaceae; genus Xylaria; species Xylaria sp. Z21. The sequence goes on along the minus strand of JBAWJX010000007.1, from coordinate 80,590 downwards.
TGGACTCGGCAAATCATTTATAGGTGATTGCATGATGTGGCTATCATAGGCCCAGTTTCTGCAATACACTTCAGTACTAAGAGAACCATCTCAGCACAAAAAGCAGCATGGGATTGCAATAATTTAGGTGGGGGACCCACTTTTGGAGCACGCTGGATCTCAAGCTTTTTCTAGGCCAGTCTGTTCAAAAATTTAGCATTCTGTCGCATGTAACTATCACCAGGTCGGAATTGCTGTACTATTTACACCCACAGCTGCCGCTTTCGCAAAATAATACCAGAACGGACCTTCTTGTTATATTCTAACATTCTTACAACACTGCTGCAACGTTGTGCTATTTTGCAACATTACTTACAATGCAACAACGTATCGATCGAAAAGGCTGGAACTAAAGTGGCCAGCCGGTGTAATATTGGGACAGTTATACTTGTAGTACGGGGGCGGACATTAGGTGGTTACAGCCGGCATCTGCTAACAGTGTGCCCGAAAACCGGTCTCACTGTACTGTAGTGCCTATCTACCTGGGTACCTATTTAGGTAACACCTAGACTACACCTCTTCTTCGTGGATAAAGATAAGGAGCTGGCCCACACCTTAAGTACCCACTTCTCCATCTCTTTTATTAGATACAACAACACGGCCTACCGACCATGGCGTCACCTAACATGGCTACTTATCAACACCTCAAACGTGACCCGGATTCTCGGGTCCTTTTTGACAACAGGATTACAACTATGAACGACTTATACAGGGTTGTTGTTGGTGGTAACTCGGCCTTCATCGCGTTAGACACCGAACATGTACCGGTCGAAAACGAAACCAATCGCATACTTCACCAAGTCGGCCTCACGTATCTTCCAGCTACGTCTACGGCTATGATGCTTAACAATTCCATTCCAAGCAGATCACGCCTTGGCGATCTTTACGATGAATACTAGCTTCAAAGCTTGACCCTTAACATAGAACTGAGCGACCAATTACAAGAGGATCTAATCCGCTTTCGAGGCAACGTTCCCAACCGTCGCCCAAGCCGTTTCGGCCACGAACGACAAATCAATATTGATAGCCTAGAATCCGAGATCATCGAATTTATCCAATCCTGCAGTAACTCAAATCCTAATACAGATTTTGTTCTTGTTGGATTTGAGATGGCGGCCGAATGGAACTACTTATCGAGAAACTTCCCAAGGGCTATACCATACTTCTCGTCATAGATAGATCTCCGCGATATTAGAAAAGATATAGCTTCAGCTAAAGTTTTGCCTGGGCGGGTCTCTATGCTCCAAACTTTCGGGTACCACTGGAAAGATATCAAAGGCAGTAATCGGAATGGTTCGGCTGATAATGCCGGAGACGATACTGTGTCGACTTTGGCAATAGCAAATGCTTTCTTTTACCCCGAAAACCAAGACAAGCTGCGCAGCCGAGTCGCTCGACAAAACGGAGGGAAAACGGGCTCTCTTTCTCTTGACGACAACAAGATCGCGCTTTCACAGGCCATGAGCACTGCCGAAGTAAAAGAGAAGCAGCGATTAAGAGAATTCAAAAAGACGCAAAGCCTAGAAGGCGACTTTGACAGCTTGGGGGAAATTTTTATCGGGCCTTGGTAATCGGGGTTTCGGGATACAAATATCCGAACGAGAATACTAGATTTTCAGCCCTAGGCTCCCCATAATTCAGACAAGGACACGGTGGGCATAACTTGTTGCCATTGCAAGCCGTGCATAATTATACGAGGCTTGTGTATTTTTAGCTGGCCTCATCCGACCTAAGCTAGCGAAGCTCTACAGTCGCTGATTCCGAGGACTATGGATAAACAAAACTTGAATTCACGCAATATTGTGCACAATAGAGCACCAAATCCTACCGCACGGCATGTTTCCACATCTACGTATCCAAATAGAGCCATGGTACGAACTTCTCATCCAGGAACATCGACAACATACTCTCCCTTCTCGAAAATCGCCGATCAAACGACCCATAATTCGCAGTTATCGGTCACCCCGACAGCCCAGACGTAATCGCGACAGGTCAGGAAGTCTTTCCAATGGGGCTTAGTCCTCTTGAAAAAGCTTGATGGATAAAAATGGGGGTTGAGACGCAGCGTTTCTGCCTGTGCGAACATCATAATCGGCCTCTGACTCTGCCTTCGTCGTGATTTTCTCACGGGCGGGACACATACCTATCCGCCTTGTCTAACAAAAAGGGAGGCGAGATATATGGGCTTAGCCAAGCTCGACTCTCGGGTCCTGAAGGAAATGCACCCGTAGCTACTTCCATAGCGACCAAAACATCACCAGTTTCTGTTGTAAGAACATCGGCTGTGTTCATAGTTTTGTCATTATTTGCAACAGCCTTCTCTATGCTCACGAGCAACCAACCGTCAGAGATTGTTAACTGGTATCGCATTATCCTTGGCGAGGTTGGTAGCGGAGGCTTCGGGTTTTGCGGTGAGGTTTGGGTCGTCCTCATGCGTTTGCCGCTCAATTCCAGCGATGCGTTTCTGTTTCGTGTCGCTCCCTACCTCTGCTTCTTCGCCCCGCGCCGGTCTACCTCATCCCGTTAGAGCCAAACTAAGATGGCCAGCTTCTGCATTCGCGCAATGTGCTCACTGAGAGGTTGCTCCGGCTTTAGCTCCGGCTCCGCAGTAGGTGATCTTCATCGTGGGCCGCATGTTGAGGGAGCGCATAAACTTGTCGGTCGGTGCTCTCTTGATTTTATGTCACAGGTAACAGGCTTGGCTAGGATACGGAAATTGACAACCGAAGGGAGACGAGCCGCTCTAACAGCCACGGCAACTTCATTGTTCAGCACCAACAAGCTGGTTAGTGTCGAGACAGTAGCCCTCCGCGACCCCCATCCACACGAACAAGAGCGTCTTCTCGTTCGTGGGTGGATCAGGAAGGTTCGACCACGCCCTGTGCACGCACGTATGCACAAACTCGGACGCCTCTATGAGGTCGAGCAACCTCGCGCGGTTGATGTTGATTACATTCGTGCTCAAGCCCCTGGCCAACATGTCGATGAAGACGGAGACCCGTGCAATTTTCGGAATCGTTATAGGTGTCTATCAGCGCGTCTTCGTCGTCGTGTTCTCAACCGAACCGCCAACACCACCCTTGTCGACTTGGGTACTTGGCTCTAACGGCAGTGTCGCATCCGTGCGCTGTGATAGGGAACTTGTTCTTTACGGTCATAACCTCCGCCGGGTTGAGGTGCTCGACGCCTACACGCTGCGAGGCTGCGTTCTCGACCAACAACGAATCTATCGCCAATGGAATAGATCAGGATTTTTGTTTGCATTGCGCAAGGTATGGAAGGGAAATAGGGGCCCGTGAATGTCCAACCTGCGGCCAAAGGTGTTGTAGCGAGGGAGTCTGTAATGGAGACTGCTTACGTACTATTAATTGCTAAGAGTAAAGCTTGCGGAGAACCTCTAAGATAGGTTATCCTATGCTGTATCCTGTTTTGTAATAGGTCCAATACCTAACTTTTACACTGAGCTGTACCTGAGCAGTCCCTAAGCTGTACAAAATTTTATATAAACCTTAACGAATGGACAACTTAGCCGGCAGTGTTGCTAGTATGACGTTTTTCTCGCGGGCGTTTTAGACTCAATCTAGGCCGAAGGTCGTTCCCCCGCCCCCCTATAAGAAAGTCTCCTAATGTAAAGTGACTTGTGCATTGCAGAATTTTACAGCGTAGGCCACTCTACACTGCCAAGTGCCTGTAGTAGTAGCAGTAGCGGTAGCAGGAGCCTACAATACCCATCCTTGTGGATGCCTTGCCAACTATTTCTACAACATTAATATGCTACAGTACTATATTCGCGGGTGCTAATACAGCTAATATGGTCAATCTGATTTTATTGATACCGCTGAATAGAAGATTATTGCTAGAGGGAATCTACGGAGCAGGATATATGGCTAAACCTCCGTGCCCCCCTGTACGCTGCTTCGACCATGTTGAAACTGAAGCTACATTATTTGAGACATATTGGCTGACATCAGAGGTTAAAGTCAGGGCTGAGTTCTCAGCATGTGACGGTACGAATAGAGTGAGAGCCGAACTTCTAGGAAGCGACAGTAGTTTCCGATACTTTTCTTGATTCTTGTATCTCCTACTTTCGATGCTCGATGCGTCACTAGAAGTGCTGTGCGACTTTTAATAGGGGTTAATGCGCCTGGTTGGCTAGAACCTCCTCTAGAATCTCCTATACTCATTTGTTCATCCATATCGACTATATGACAACTTTCTGTGGCGGACATGATGTGATCTTTTTCGCCTCTATTGATGGGTAAAGGGGTTTCGGCGTTGGGCATAATATGGCCTTGTTCTCCTCCATTACTTGTTTGTAGATTGGTATGATTCTCTGAATCGGACGCAGCTTGGTTACTTGGCGCTTTGTTTACTGCCCTCTATACCCTCATCCCATCCCTAGAAGGAGTAAAAGACGGACCTCCGAACAGACAGTGAAATAATATCGGCATTCTTATAAACATTGTTAGTAAAATTATTTAAACTAATGTATAAATAGTCGTTCGAATAATCTTTCGAATACTAGCAGTTGCATCTTTTCTTAATAGGTTTGCCTACATACGAAGTGGTAGAAGCAAGACAAGCATCTAAGGATGCTACTGCTTCTGCTTTATTAAAAGAATTAGCTACTTTGGTTATCAGATCGTTTAATATCTGCCCGTAATATACATATAAAGATCTATGTGCAGGACACGCGTCTCATTAGCTAGCGACCGTGGCCACCATTGAATAGACTGGTAACCATTCACTGCATCCAGGCAGCTGCACTAACCACAACTGACCCACACGTTCTAGCCACCCTGGCATTCGCCTGCTGACAATAGTGAATTCCTAGAAACAAGTCATGAAGTTTTAGGGGAAGAATGACATTGGACGCTGTGTATAGAATGCTGTACTGACGGATTACAGCAGTGCAAACATTGTACGTGTTTTACCGCCCCTAACTGCCCCATCCCCTTGTAGCCACTAGGCCCGGTTTCTAATACTCACAGTACAAAAAAAAAAAAAACTATCATTTCCTTAAGAGTATATATATAGGTTAAATAAAGAGTGTATGTAGTAGCTAGAAAAGAAAAAAAGAATCTTGACCAGCCCGGGACTCGAACCCGGATCCCCCGCTTCGCTGCGTGCCGAAGCACTAGTCAGAACGTAACTTTGTCATTAAGTGTAGCGACTTGAGTGGTATATTGATGTTGTAAGAAGGATGGAGACTAGTTCACACGGTAGGCACCGTGAGGGGTAATATATCCACTGTCCGTTGCACCTGCCCACATAAGCTAACCGGCCTTTGTACTAACTACTGGATTATCCCAATAATTCTATTGATATTGCCACATGACAAAAGTAGTACCGCATTACCTCAGTCAATAGAACTGCCCTAAAGTCTTTCCCAGATACCAAAGGGGAGCGGAGTCCTAGTACAGATCTAAGTAGAAAGGAATTGATTGGGTGCATTAAAAACTAGATCTTGGTTCAAAAATATTGCGTCATAACTATAGCCAATAGAAGGCCTCAGAAGTTTGACAGCTCGGTATATCCTCGGCAGATCCGGAAGCGCTCTAAGGCAGTTCCAAGTTGACAAAGGTAATGCGGTAATGCGGTAGTCAAATTTAGTTTCCTCTGACGGGCAATATATGTACATACGACTAAGCCCTGTGGAAGAACGGGCGACGTCTTATGAGAAGAGAAAGCAAATGAGATCGCCCTAAAACAAGCAAAGATGCAAAGCTAGTACAGAATTCATAACTATCGTGTGCCCGAGCTGCCGATGCCACCTGGGGCGAGCAACGGTTGGTTTTCGCCAACGCCTTGAACACTCTCACGATCGAGCGCGTGTTCAATTTCTTCCTGTGTCTCACCATATGCGTGCAGATGTGCCGAGTACGGACCGGGAGATGGCAGGACTCTCGGGGTCGTACGTCGGTTGTATGGTGGCCGTTGTGGAGTGGGTGAAGGTGAATGGGCTCCGCTGTCTCTCGGCCACTCATACCTGATGGCCATCGTCAATACGATACCCTGCATGATAGCAGTTAGGACATAGACACCCCAAGAGCTCCAGCCCGCCCAACCCAGGCGCGCGGCGAGACTGGCTGCAAAGAGAAATCCACCAGGGGTTTGGATCGTCATCATCAGGATACTCAGGCTACCCGCATGTTTCAACTTGTACGTAGTCCAGATTTGTGGGATGTATTGGATACCCGCCAGCACCGCTGCCATGATTCCTAGGATATTGGCCCAAGCACTTAGGTAGGCGGGGGCTCCAAAAGCAAGTGCAGCGGAGATGATGACGACGAAGAGACCATGTACCAAGCAGATCCCGCCCACCGTGAGGGCTGTCCTCCAGGAGGGCTGGTCGGGATCGCGTTCAAGTTCTTCCTCGGCAAGGTCGGCGTCGTCGCGTCGGAAGAAGACTAGAAACAAGACCAGACTAGTGTTTTCATCTATTAGCCAAATGTCGCCCAAGGTAAACGTATATATGGCTAGCTGATATACTCACATTGTAGCAAAGCAAACCCACTGGGTTCCGATCTGGGCGATACCTAGCAAGCCAGCTATGCACTCGAACGGGCTCACCTCTTTGCAGCAGGCGACATCAGCGCGTGATGCAGGGAGGGACAGTATGTTACCGAACTGGGCGTTGGCGGAAGTGACACCGAGGAGGACGAAGTAGGGCGAGATTCCTTCGGAGGAGCCGCGTGAAATGATTCGGTAGTGTTGTGTGAGGTAGGAGAGCAGGATGCCGAGGAGGATGAGACTAATCGAGTAAGTGGTAAGTCAGTAACAGTACAACTATCTACCTTTCTACCTTTCTACCTTTCTACTACAGATAGGTAGGGGCGTAACAGGGCTACACACATGGATATGAAGAAATTGGCGAAGCCGCCCTCGCGGAGCAGCTGACAGCGATCCTCCATCGGAGAGAGTATGTATGCGTCGCAGCGGTATCGGTGTTGGTTTTGGCAGCGGTATCGATATCCGGATTGGTATGAGCTTGGGGAGTTTCCAAGAGGCGAAGAAGTGCAGACAGGACCGGGCAGGAAGCTGTAGGGGGATGAAAAGAAGGTAGCTAGTCTCCTCCTCTTCCCAAAAACGAAAATAAGAAAAGTCTTAGGCTATCTATCCAGAGACTTGTAAAATATGGTTCCGGGGCGTAAGTCGGTCGTCGGGGGTTGCAGGTGATCGACGGAATCGGATTCTAGTCAAGTATTTAGATAGACAGTCGTCAGGGTCATGTAGTTAAGTAGTCAGGCGGACTGCTTGGCAATGTTGTCAAGCATCCGAGAACGCACAACACCAAAAGATGGGTCTATGGTCATCAGAGCATGATTGTGAGATGGCTACCGCAAGGCCTGTGGGACGACGGATGCAAGCGTCCGTAAAGAAAGTGTTGATGTTTATCTAGATAGAGTACGTCGCGAAGTTGGTGTTGCCTGGCGTTTAGTTGTATGTAGGCCGGTAGTTAGGTGGAGTTGTACATTAGGTAGGTAACCTACGACCGTTGCTGTGTTAGGTATAAGATTAAGTATACCACTTACCTATCCGGGGTACCTGGAACGAACTAGGGTGCGCTAGCGGCGCAGGGGCAGCTGCACCAACCCACCATGACGTGACCTACTGAACAGTCCCTGCAGGACATAACTAGTACTAATATCGATAAGGAACTTTACCAGCGACGATTTGACGAAAAGCTTCAAGCTTGCTTCCGATCACCTCTAGCCATTTACTCGGGGCGGCCCCCAAGACGAAAGATTTGCAATAATTGATATTTTGAATGAAAAAAAAGAAAAAAGAAAAAAGAATTCGTGGAGACTTTGACAGACACCTCTACCCAGTGTGAGTTGGGGCGCCGGTTAACCATCATGCTGGACTGAGCGAACCTACCGGTAGTCTATTCACCATAATGCAAACACAAGATGGCCCGTCGCTGGATAGGGTCAAACTCGTAGCGTCAACCGGGGACATCACCGCCGGGCGTCCTACTCCATCGGATTCGTCATCGGCCAATAATGACGAAAAGGGGTCGCCAAATTCGCACGGCGACATTCTCAGCTACTTTGAGAGCGCACAGTGGACCGCAGACGGAACAACGCTGTTGACGTACTCGTCCACGAATCTGATATCCGGATACATCGTACCCGAGAACCTCCTCTCCTCAGATGGCGAGCTCATCCTCAAGCCACAGTCACGCATCCAGCTCCCTGAGCCGAGCAATGTACTCTCAGGAGCGCCATACTTCTCCCTCGCTGAGCCCTGGACACAGCAGCTGCTCGTCTCGGCACGAGACCATCCTCTCCAGCTCTTCTACCTAGCTCCCTCTTCTCCTTCTTCCTCTTCTCATACATCAGCAAGTTCACATCCCCCCATATCCTCCTACCCCTTCACCAAAGCCCGCAGCGAGACTTTCCTCACCGCGACGTCGCTCCTCTGGCCGTCGCCCGGCACGCACTTCATAGCGGGCAGCCGCAGCCTCCTGGCGCGCTTCGACGTGCAGCGCACGGGCGGGGAGCCGGTGGCGCGGATCCGCACGATCCCGTCGGAGCGGCACCTGTCCAAGGGCGGCGGCGTCGGCATGCGCGGCACCGTGTCCGCGCTGGGCGCGCAGCCCATGGACCCGGGAAACGGCGCCAGCCTCGTCGCCGCGGGCACCTGGACCCGCTGGGTCGGGCTGTACGACTTCGCGCAGGCCGGCGAGTGCGTCGCGACGTGGGGCATTGCGGCCGCCGTGCGGGAGACCGCGAGCGCCGCAGCCCAGGAGGCAGACGGCGTGGAGCCCGGTGGAATAGGCGGCGACGGCATTACGCAGACGATATGGAGCCCCTGCGGTCGGTACCTTGTGCTCTGCGAGCGCAAGTCCCGCGGCGCACTGATATACGATGTGCGGGTGACGGGAAAACTCCTCGGGTACCTAACTGGACGCGACGCGCTGGGGAACCAACGGGTCGCATGTGACGTATTCCCCGGCACAGACGAGACAGGTGGATTCGAGGTGTGGTCCGGATCGTCAAGTGGCATGGTGAAAGTATGGGAAGGCGTCGGGAGTCTGGAGGGTGCTCATGCACCCACGTGGGAATGGGCCGCGCATCGATCTACTGTTGGCAGTGCGTGCCTACACCCCAGCGGCGCCGTCGTTGCGACGTGTGCCGGATCGTGGGAATTCCCTGATGAAGACGACGGCTTGACACACCACGGATCACTCGATAGCAGTGATCAAGGCGATACGAGCAGTTCCGAGGAAGACAGCGATGATGACGGGGGTGGTAGCGAAACCGATAGTTCTGCAGATCAAGTGCCCTGGATGCAGAGGCGAAATAAGGAGAGTAGCTTGAAGATATGGAGTATTGCAGGTCCTCAGAGTGAAGACGGCAGCTTGTAGAGACCAAGATTAAAGAAGAGCCATTATGATACCCAGCTTTATAGCAATCAAACTATTTATTGTATGAATTACTATAACACTAAAAGCAAGTTCCCCGAGCTCTAAGTTGGATGAGAATATCTGTTATGATAAAGAGTCTAAGCGTAGCCAACAGAGGTAGAATTAATAAGCAGTTAGTAGCACGGCCAATAAATCCAGAAGCTATTGCTATATCAACGACGTAAGTAGCTCAGCTCCATCTCGTCTCTAGAATTCTGTTGACTCTATTCAGAACATTCTCGCCGCCCATCAAATCTCGAAAATTGTGCAGTCGCTCGGTTTCCGTCATCATCATAAAGGCGGCTAGACCATATTTAGAGCAGTTGCTTTCCTCCCCGGACTTACGATCTCTGTCTTTAAGACGTAGGAGAATTGCTTGTGCCGCATAAGCATTGAAGCCGGCCCGACGAAGAAATATCTCCCATTGTGTCTCGTCCTGAATAAGGCGCTCTTGAATTTCGGCCGCCTCGGGCGCGTACCGGACTGCGAAAGAAACAAGCCATTTCGCCAACGTAGCCTCCTCGCCTCCAACGTAGAACACTTCGACCTTAGAGTCAAGACCTGAGACAAAAGCAACAAATTCCGAGTACGAGGTGGTTTCTGAGAGTGTCAAGTCTCGCACTGTATCATCCATGGTGTTCCCTTCTGACACAAGCACAATCAATCGCTCGTAGCGCACTGCTACGGAGCTAATGCGCTCGCGAATTGAGGACTGTCCTATGCGGTCAGGCAAAGGTTTCTGTATAACTTTCAGCAGCGTTGTCACAATTATCCCCGTCGCCGGAGAGACTATAACGTCAGCTTCAGCTGCAAGAGATGATACAACAGTTGATCTCAAGACAGACTGGTGACCCCAGGTGAGTGTATTCCAGCGGTCGAAGTCGCGCTCGATGATCTCTGAAGTAGGATAGAGCTTTTCAAGTTTAAAGAAAAGCCCTCGACTAAGAGTTAACCCCTTTATGAGTTTTGTGGAAGTGTTTGAAGGTTTTATCTCAGGGCATGGAGCTTGCAGTGTTGTCCTGTTACTTACCCGCTTCCTTGTCGCAGGTAGGCTGGAATTATACCCTTTTGACTGATGCGGCTTTGCAATAGATATGGTTTGTGGCCCAACTTCAGGTTTGGAAGTAGGCGGGAAAAATGAGCTCTTGTCTTGTTTCCGACGCTTTGCTGTGTGCATGTCGATGTAATTTGAAAGTAAGGTCGAGACGGCTAAATTAGATTCTAGGCTAGGTAGGAGATTTGGTCGGTCAGTTAAGCTCTCCTGTGGTGTTCGTCGGTGAGGCATGACAAGGTCAACAGACGGGCACGAGCTTAATGAAGGACTTCTCCCCGTATCTACCAGATTGTTTTCAAATCGCCTTTTCTTAGCAAGATTTTCCAAGTCGTATACAGCCTTTGCAGGTGCTGTTATCTCCTCAAGGCGCTCATCACACTCTATCTCCTGCAAAATGGCTACACCTGGCCGTTTCCACACGTAGTTTGCACTTGTCGAAACCTCTTGAGCATCTAGGATCTTGGAGAGTTGTGACAGGTCCCTCTCACAGTCAATCGTTTCCTTTGTCAAAGTTCGCCACTCCATCTTCTGTAGAAAGGGAATCCAGCGAAGTTTCATGTCTGCTCGAGAATCTTTTTTCCAAGGAGGTATTTCTATCTCGTACGACTTCGATAACCACTTTAGGTGAACACGGACGTCCATAGGAAATGTTTCCCACTCAGGTTCTGGAATCGAAAAGTCCATGATCGGTACTTCGACTCGAGCTATAGCATCGGCGATGCTGACACGCTCCTGCTCAATGCTTCTCAACACAGCCGCTGCACTCTCTCCCATTACATCCTGAAGACTGTGGTTCATGGATTCACTCTGAACCGCGACCTGCAAAACAGCCATCTTTGGGGGCCCTGTATCGGATAACACATGGTCCATATCCATGCTTCTTAGTAGTGCCGGGATGATAGGTTCCGCGTTGGTAGGGCGAAGCGGCGAGGTTATTGGTGATAGAGGACTCTCCATCTTGGCCGAGCTGACCTTAGGCTTCTCCCTACCGAGCGCCAGCGGGTCAATCAAAGGAGAAAATCGTAGGAAGTCACTATCAAGTGCCGGTGAAATATCCCTTCCGAGCTCTTTCTGTAGGACGGCGGACTCGGCCGCTTTCAAGTCGTCGCTAAGCATCGAATGCGAGTCAGAAGCAAAGGGGACTTCACAGACCTCGGCTTCTGGGACGAAGTGCTCTCCATAGTCCGCATAGGGACTAAGTGGAGGACTGAATATTAAGTCACGTACAAACTGATGCATGTAAGTCGGGGGCTAGGAGAGAAAATGAGAAGCAGGGCCTACATTTCGACGTGGCATTGCCTCTTCCAGGACCCGATAGCTGTCATCATGGCACCAGTCGTCGCGGCGAGCGCAAGCCAAGTGATATATTGTCTCTCTAGGCACGTCGAGCTTCTCGTGTCGTACTATGTGGTCGAGTTTCCGTCTAAAATGGTGGGAGGTATCGGGGAATTCTAACCCTTCGTCGTTGTTTATGTTTAGTCTGTCTAATGGGAAAAGGCCGGGATTGATGCATGGCTGTTGTTGCTGTTGTCCGATATCCCTAGCAAGCTCGTCGCAGTCATATTCGAGGTCGTTGGGTAAAGTGGGAGGCTCAAACATCAGCTTAGCGAAACGCTTGCGAGCTTCATATTGCACTAGAGGCGTTTCATGGCAAACATTGATATCGATGGCATCATGTTGAAGAGCTCTGGCTAGTGCATTAATGGACTCCTTAGGCATATCGAGTTGTTCTCGAAGATCAGCCGTTGGAATTTGAAGCCGAGAGAGAAGAGCATCGCTTGTTAGACCGCCGGGCCCAGCATCTGGTGTTGGTTGAGGAACAGAACCACTGATCTGGAGAGCCAGGCTAAGAGGGCCGGTTTGTGACTCAATTGTCAGTTGATTATCACGAGCATATTGATCTGGCTGCGAGCCGGTATCATCATCGCAGTCCATCGCCGGGAAACCCAGAGGAGAAATAACTCGAGTTGAGTCAAGCCGAGGACAAGTTACCAGAGTCTAGCTATCACCACCTACCTAGTACTTGCGACGTAGAAATTGAACGAAACTGCTATGCATGCATGCATGCGAATCTCAAGACACAAGTGTATGATGAGGACTAGAAACAGATTCCCACATATAGCTACCTATCCTTAGTCAAGAAGGTACTTGCCCGTCCCGTGACATGTCTATCGGGTTTTACCTCCGAGGCCTGAGGCTTCCTTACGTTCAAATGCCTACCTAGGTACCTCTAGGTACCTAGGTAGGTAGATATGTACGTGTGCAATCGTACTACAGTTCAAGTGCTCGTTGCCTTAGGTACCGATATATCCGTAAAAAGGTAGGTGCGGTTCACTTAAACCGAGAAGTTCTTGCAAAGCACATAACACAAAAATTAAAATACTCGAGAATGTTGTTCGGAGTGGTACTACCTAAGGCAAATGCCGTTAGCGGCGGGAGATCCTGGCTACATGTAGACCTCCGTGCGCGCCCGTGTCTAGTCCCGGCCTTCCAGCCCCAACGGATTGTATCGCAGAAAACTTCTTCACCCTTCCTTTCCACACTTCTTGCTCAACATGCGTGTGTACTAGTCTAGGGCATGTCCAAACCCGCAGCCTTGAACCCATCTCCTCTATCTTGGCCCTTGCATCGTAACTGATAAATCACTTTCAAGTTCATACCGTGGTTCTTCGCCGTCTTCACGTCCTCGTCGGTCAGCCACACCCCCTCGAGAGCCTCAGCCTGCTGTTTAGTCGTCGTAGCCTGCCATCGGCCGTGTGCATCGATGTAGCAGAGGCCCACTTTCGACTCATAGAGTTCGTGAAGGCCGTTGTCGAGCGCCTCCTCTGCGCCCGACAGCATGGCCAGCTTGCACGAGGCAAAGGCGGCGTTGTCGAGCTTGTACAGTTCGCCTACAGACGGAGCCTTGTTCTCTTCCATCTTGTTTTGAATGGCAACCTGCATTTTCTGCGCCAGTGATAGGCGTTGAGAGTCGCTGATGCGTATCCATTGTTGGGTAAACACGTTTATCATCTGCATAGCCTGCTGAGCGGAACCGAAAGGTCTGGGGCGGGGTTTGCCTGCCATGCGATGGCTGGTCCAAATTCCCCATTGCGCTACTGTTTCACGCCAACCGAACTATTAAGAAAGGAGCGTTAGTGATAATCTCCTTTAGTATTCTTCCAGGGTTGCATATAGTGAGTGTGGTGATGCGGGATGTGGAAATAAACAACTGGCAAACCTGACCTGGGCTCCTAAAATATCAATTGCCATTTGTTCGCCGGACTTAAGTGTTGCGCATAGCACAGTGTGCTCCATGTACATGATGTTGTGGGCTTTGCCATGTCTCATGTCGCAGTTGGGACGGTGAGCATTTCGGGGCATGATCTGTACTTCTTCCAGTCTTCGGCAAAGCGCTGTGACGAACCTTGTTAGCTTTGACTTGTAATGAATCACAGTTCTCAGAAAGGTTTCTCTCACGCAGCAAGAGGAGTTTCACAAGGCCTTGAAACGTAGTCAGGAGCTGCTGGCACTCGCTATCGAACATGACCGCGAGAGCATGTTCGTCGGATGGAGCCATGCCAGACGGAAAGCGACAAACAAAGGGTTTCCCTTGGAGTGCCCAGTCGTCCGGCTGGTCATGGATGATGTTTGTGATGCCCTGCTTCTCGACAATACCAGCGACTTGTTTATCTACCAAAGCCTTCTTTTGGAACATGACGAAGAGATCGTAGAGTAAGGATACGGCGCGGGAAACCTTCATTCTTCCATGACACTGGGGCTTGTGCTCTTTCCAGTGCTGAGTTTGGCAATCCTTGTTGCAGTATGCCGTCTTCATAACAACGTGAGAGTCTAGTCTGACTACACAGCCATTACATGTCTTCTCGGCGCCGGGTTTGGCACAGTTAGCACAGATTTTGGGATCCGTCAGCTCAGCTGGCAGGAAGTCATGGCCGCCCTCAGGCAGATCAGCCCGTTGTGCCTCAAAACGTTCCTCGTTCTTGAAAGGGTACGCTTCGTCCTTACGTCCTTGGGAAATCCACGCGTGATACTTCAGCTGCTAAGACTTTGCTGAGCTATTGTTGGGAATTTGGGGCTTGTCAAGGGCTAACTGGCCAATCTCACTGCGCAGCATGGAATGATCTCCAGTTTTGGAGAAGAATTCAGCCCACTGTGCAACGGACTCACGATCCGGATCATGGGATTTGGAAGGAGAGAAGGACTCGAAAACCCGGCCGAAATGAGCCTGGTCCCACGTGCCATTCTGATCCAGTGCTGCCTGATCAGCGGCAGGACTCGGAAGGTCCTTGAAGAGTTTCTCGATTGGGTCCATGATCGAACTCTGTTCCTGTCAACAATCGATGGGTGGTGAAGTAGTCAAGAAGGTGTAGTTGAGATGGAGGTTGGTACGTGGGAAATCGAGGGAGAGTGGCCTCTTATAATGGCAAGTGGGAGGGGCGCCAGATATCCTACGCAAACACGATCTCTCAACAGATACGCAAACATGATATCTCAGTAGATACGCAAACAACGTACCTAAGGCAGGTACCTACCTACATAACATAATGCAGGCTTGTTACGGCACAGGTGTGTAACTATGGTAGACGCTATGTCATAACCAAGTTGCCGCTCTTGCCATCAACAAGTAACCACTTAATCAGACCCAGTACAGCCATGTACGTATGTCGTCCCAGGTTCTCATAGCAACGGTCATCACCTTACTGAAAGAAAACTACACGTACTACATAGAAAATAAGCAGGTACTCCCATAAATTAATACTACTTGTTTACAGGTGCCTGTCTGCCTTATGAACTGCAATTTCGCGTGTTCAGTCGCTTCAGGGGTTTTATATACCATGCTTAGTTGACAGAAACCTTAGGTCTCATAAAAATGCCCCTTAGTAGGAACAACGACTCTTCCAATCACCAAGCGATCCGCCTATTGCTACATAGTGACTAAATTGCTCAATATAGCTAGAGATATAAATATCAATATAAGGTCTTATTTACCACTGTACAAAGATTACAAACGTGGTGACCTTCAGCATAACGTGATACTTGAACATTTCAACTGTGCCTTTCCCGTCTAGCCTATAAACTCAGCTCACCATCGCTACGGAAGGCATCGCATTGCAAAACAGGAGATTGACAGAGACTAAAAATAAATGGTTTGATAGTCAACGTTCAGTCTGGCGGGTCGGGATACGTTCGTTTCAGTGAAATACTCCCGTAGAGGTCTACTATAGAGTAAAATAAGGATGTGAGGTTTTGCCTTTGGACGATACAGGATGTAAGCTAGTACCCTAGTGAGCCGGCAGGCGAGCACTAACGATCATATTGTAGCATGGCCCTGCACTAGACACATGTGAATAAAGAGATGCAATCGATTAAAAAAAATTGGCTTCTTTTACGAAAGCTTGCTACCTTGTTTGCTGTTCGATAGGGAATCCTGCGGTATGGCTTAGCTATGGGGGAGCGGACTAGGCCACGCGTTTTCCAGATCCTATGGTCGTATGTAATAGCTCTCGCCCTAAAATACCTACTACCTAAGGTACATATATCTAAGCATTTCGAGTAGGGACTATGTACAAGACGGCCAACGGAAACTACTCACAAAACATCGGCACATGGGCGCAATCTACCCGACATGCTCATTCACCACAAACGTGTATTTCTCAGTGGCTTGCTTTGCATAAGCAGCTCCAAGGGGGTCTATGTGTGTGGCCACCTGACCTAGGTACCTGCACAACAGAGGAAATACAGGCGTATTCTCGGAGTCGACGTTTTCCTAGAGAGTATCGCCATTTCTATTTGTCCACAATGCCATCGCAGAGTAGGATTACATATGGTTGTTATACCTGTTGTTTGTACATACATCAGCGCCGGTACTCTCGCTCTAGACCGGTCGATGGCTGAGATCAATGCAGCCACGCCCTCGCTAGTCCGCACAATTGTCCGATATCCGAGCCGGAGGCCCAGGCGAATAAGCTTAAGGTTAAGAGTATTGATGCTTGATGCTCATATCCGGGCCAGAAAATAGGGTATAGGGCTCAGCCAATTCACGAGACATTCCGCCGCATTCGGTCATCCTAGTCCTTGCTCGAGTATCGCTCTTGACTCGGACTTTGAAACATCTAACTCTAATAGCACGGAAAAGGCACTCGCTTACACCGTCGCTGGCTACTTATCAGGCCAGTTTCTCCGACATGTGAGACCAGTCAGTCTCTTTGTTCTAAGAAGTAGCAAGTCTCTAGACGCTTCACTCGCAAGTCTCTCCTAGCCCACCAACGCCCTAGCCGTATTCCCAGATATGTCGGCGAGGGGCCTCTTTGCCCGCGGAGTCCCTCCTTTCCCCAAGTTATTCACGTACATCGTAGCGTTGATAATACTGTTGTCTACCATCATACTATCCCTAGCTGCGTATGCTGAATCGCTCTCCGGCAATTACTACTATGAATCAGGTGTCCCAGGTTTTTTACTCTTCGTCGTGAGCGCGCAGAGAAATGACTAGCACTACATGATTCGGATTCTAATCCCCTTTCTAGTCGATTTGGTCATGGCTCGTTTACGGCGGTATGCTCGCTCTAGAGCATTATGCACCTCACTTCTACTACCGCATCGGTCTCCTTGTCGGCCAGCTCCTGAGTGCCATATTCTGGATATCGGGCTGGGCATGGGCTGCAGTAAGTATTGATCCTCATAGTTATCATTATTTTTGCCTTATCTTATGTTCGAGTATCAAAGCATCTTTCTCTTCTCGGGTTAAAATCATTCCCTGAATGCTCCTCACGATCCCTCTTGGTCAGTTTGTGAAACGCCGATCACTAACACTCTCCTTCTTGTAGTCATCAGCTAACTACATACTCTCCTTTGATAATTATAGCTCGCATGATAGCATCAGAGGGGCCTGGAAAGCTTTCGGCCAAACCATCGCCGCATGTGCTAGCATCGGTGCGCTAGTTTGGGTCCTGTGCATTGTTGCTATTGTGGCCTTCTGCTCTGCTTGTATGCGCAGTTCCGTATCCGCATCTGCCGCAGACATCGAGCTAGCGAACGCCCCAAAATCAAATGTCCTTCCAGGCCAGGCGACGTCCCCATCTTCATAGGGTCATGGAACCCAGACCGCTTATGGGAGCGGCCTTTCGTCGCCGGCTCCTCATGTTGTCGAACCCCAAACTGTACTCAAACCAATGTCACATAGCACGATAGACGTTCATATGAACCAAGCAAGCACCTGGCACGGCCTGCAGCTAATCGTGAGGGGAATTTGATAGCTCTGTCCATACTCTTAAGGCTATTGAAGAATCATAACGATCTCAGCTCACATGGCTACGTTATAACTATTATCTTCTTTTTACTAATCTGTTACATCGTTTTCTATGCCCCTACTACAATTCTACATGTCACAAGCGCTATCAACACCACGAGCGTTAATCATGAAGGCATAAACTTTATTCCAGTACTAAAACACAGATATCAAGGTATTCGCAGTGACTTCGAGCCTCCCTAACCCGCTCCATTTCCCTATCCTTAACCAGTGGCCTGCGTACCTGTTCATGCCCTAGTCCGAGATGGCATGCCGAAAAAAAAAAGACAACTATGTACGCACCAACGCTTCTGGCTATGCAGTGAGTCAGGTCTTCGAGATCTGTCGTAAAAGCTTCCTAGACGCCAACGCCAATATCTGAACTATCAAATTGCAAAGAAAATAAACCCAACAAGCCCACCCCAACGATCACGCGAGACCAGGTCCGCCCCAACCGAATGACCCGTCATCGCCGCCGTTGTTGAGTTCGTTGAGAAACTGACTAATATCCTTGTCCGTATCAGCCGACACGCCGCCGCCGCTTGTCTGGTCTCCCGGCTGATGCGCGATCGACACCATGGCATTCGACCAGTCAGCGTCCCTCTCGTGTTCAAGCTCGCCGATCTTTCGCGTGAGGTCACTGACACGGTGGCGCAAGCCTTCGTTCTCCCTTCTAAGTCTATCATTATCGCTCTCGGCGGTATGCAGACGAGCGGTCACGTCGGCGAGCCCGCGGTCCCCAGCTGCCATCTCCCGCAGGCGCGTGTCTAGGCGCTGCTTCTCGGCCGTCAGCTCGTCGATGAGGGCCTGCTTGCGCTCGCGCGACTTCTTGGCCGCCAGGTTATTCCGGAACCGCATGTACACCTTGCGCGCCTCGGCCACGTTCCTGTTGTGCTCCGTGCGCCTGCGGACCTCCTCCTGGCTCAGCCCGGACGGGATATCCTTCGACACGAACGGGGGCCCGTAGATCGACTGCGGCGGCTCGTCTGTGTACTTGGACTTCCGCTTCGCTCGGGTCTTCGCGGGCGTCAGACGGGAGGCTTGCGAGGGCTCCGCTGCGACTGTAATATTGCTTTGTTGGTCCGGCGGCGACGACAGCTCGTCCAGGCTGGCCGACCTACGCGCCTCGTCGGAAAAGTCGGAAAAGTCCATCAGGCTGCCAGGGCTGACTCCTTGGTAGCCGGCGTTGATTGGAGAAAATGTACCAGCGCCCCAGGGCTGCGGACTATAGATGTTATCACCGGCACGACTGCTTGGTAACAGACTACCCATCGGCGCCATGGGTACACTCGGGCCGCCAACATTGCCACTGTACTCATAGCCTCCGATGTATGCTGGAACGTTTCTAGGGTAGTCCAGAGGCCTATCAGAGCTTAAAACACCAGTTGGAGGCTGCTGGTGTTGCCCCGGGGCCGTTCCCGTGTTGGCGAGCAACATCATTTGCGTGCAGCCCGGGCAGCAGCATGGAATACCCTGCTGAAAGCGGGTGCACGGTTGAAACTGGCTCATCGTGACTGTTGCGGGAGGGTTTCAAGTAAGTGGGATCTTGTGACGCAAGGTAGAGTAAATAGTAAAAAGTGTGATGCTTAGGTCGACAGCAGCAGTATTTTACGTATGACAACGTTGCCTATGGTCCACTGTATCTGTGTCGCATATGTGCCCTTTCTTGTTGCAATAGCATGGCCGGTAGCTTTACTGCACGGCTTTATAGTAAGTAGTTGTAGAGAGTCAGTTACCTAGGAAATAATAGGCGTTTGCGAAGCTTACTCTCAATGAGAACAGTAGGTAGTTGTTGGGCTTTGTGAGGGGCTTTGGACGGATACGATGAGGATCTGGTAGAGATAAGAGGATGTGCAACGATATTGTGCACTAAAAAGTAGTAAAGGACAGTGGTTGTGTGTGGGCTGGTAGTATTGTATTACTTCGTCTGGTAGTTGAATGCGCGCTTCAAGAGGGAGGCTCTGCTCTAATCGATTAAGCCTGATAACAGAGACGTTGGCACCGCCAGGGTATATATTCCGGACGAAGCTGCCTTGTCAAAGATGGCACAGAATCACTCCAGGCGAGGCCCCAGCGTGAGAGGGGTGGCTCTGGGAGACTATGACAATTATTGTCACGCTCGGATGACGTTTCACTTTTTTAGAAAAACAGCTCCCAGACTCGAAATTCTTCTCTGGTTACCGAGGCATGGAAGAATAGGCACAAAAGAAAAAAAAGGTTGACACTGGTAGCCTTATTCGATGTTGTACGAGCGCCCAGCAACCAGCTGTAAGCCCTCTCTAATAACCTTTTTTTTTTTTCAAGTGCGAATACTACGTCTAGCCTAGTGCTACTACAATATGGAAATATAAACGGCCATATATAGAAAATATCGTTGTGAATGCCGCCCATTAAGACTACATCCCATCGCAGAGAATAGGCTTGGCGCGGCTCCTGTAGGCACGTTCTAGAAGGCATGAGCTGCTAGCGACACGTTCACATACCATAAATGCCCTCAAGTCACGTGGATAGTGACTGTAATTGTATGAGAAAGTTTGTAAATCAGCACATTGAGGGAATCTCTCAGCATTGCATCTCACCTCGTTACTCTCTCTATATCTTAATATACTTCATCCAGCCGTACCATCTTACTATAAATAGGCGTGAGAGGTACATTGACACAGGCTCCCGACAGATACTCGGCGTTCCGAAAAACGGCACCGGCGCGTTCCTAACTAAGTAGCTTAGAATAAATTCGGGTGCTGCCGCCGGCTTCGGTGACTCATCTTGCAGTCACATTGGACAATGCTCCGCCGCCTTGACCGCGGATCCACTCGTCACAGCACTGTAGCTCGGCAGAGTAATCAGGTGATTGGCCAAAGCTCTGAATGTGCAACCTGTTTGCAGCCCAGTTAGGCAGTAACGGAGAGGATGGGCTTTCCATTTCTAGAAATCAAAGCCACAAGCAAACAACTTTTCGTTGGTGAGGTTGTACCTTGGCGGGCAAATCCGGCACCAGCCCTCGGCGGGTCGGTGCCGGCAGGTTACACAAGCAAAATGGGAGCCCACGGAGCTCTCATTTGAAATTCCAGGAATCTGATTGGATTTCGAGCTCAATAGATTGCCTATTTAGGCTCGATTACCTGTTAGAGTAACTTGGTAAAGTTAAAGCCGAGAGACCAAGTCGGCCAGAATCCCCCAGCACATTAACAATACAAGATATGAATGATATTAAGGGCAGTCTTATAAGCTATATATACGTTATTAATTTAATTATCAAAATTCTTTTTTAAAAACGTCGGGCCAGTGGATGAAGTACGAGCAACCATTTCCGCAACTACCTATGAGCTGACCCAGCGCAAACAGGCCAAAGAATAGGTCAGTCGTATAGCAACTAAGCCGGGCAGAGAGGTTACAGATAGGACACAAACAACAAACATAACGGGTGCCATACATTTGCCGAGCGTTTCAAGTTCAAAAGACGGGCAAGCAGCTGGCCTGCCAAGTTGTTATGTAAGATTACATAAGTGAGTTCTCATAGCTAAACTTGAGAAGCAGCGGCATGGATGGCGCATGTGCACCCCCTTAGGTGCTTAAATCTTGCCCTCATATCTAGGTATTTATCCTATTACTCGATGCACGAATCAAATTAGGGGCCAACGTGGTACCCAGTCATTTATATGCGCGTAAAGAATCTGCTCACGGTACTATAGCGTATTGATCATATTTACTGAAAGCTCCTTCTCAAGGTCGTACTATCTAGCTATATGAAAATACGAAAAGATATATGTGTCAAAGAACTCGGTGGGAGTCACTGATTCGTTGTTAGCAATACATCTGTTGCAGCAATCTTCTGCCTGTTTTCTATCAAGCTACGGTATTATCGTCGACTCTATGAAGGCGTATGCCGATATTTGTACAATGCGTATTATTTGATAAACAGGTACAACGCCTAGGTCTATTTTCACTTCACTACTTCTCCTGAGGTACCTTGATCGGCCATAGAAGGTCTTATTATAACCTCATCTCGGATTTTGGCCTCGACGAGCACGCTAAGGTTAAATGTAGAAAATGACTTTGTAAAGTGTAATGGGTTTTATTATTAGATCATTGGAAATAATAACGAGTCTCGAGAGTAGAAATTATTCCGATTTCTAGCTTGTGGATATACTCCATCATCTGCATTTTCTATTACAGTTGGGTGAATATTGGGGGCAAACATGTTCTTCGTCTCATTTTTTCAATTCTCTCTGAAGGCTCATTATGTATTATAGTCGCATATATGTCACTGGTCTTCTACAATGCGATAACGTGTTCATTGGATAGTGATTTACACCCACGTGGCCTATTTTCGTACTCGGAATACCCCAACTAATCAGTCCCATTGTGATGGCCTGCTTATCTCCTAAACGAGTCACCGAGCTGCAAGTCTGACATCGCATTGATTAGGACCCCCAAGTTGATGAAGCAATATGTGGCATGGGGTTGTTCTGGATTTATTGCTATGGCCTCATTCTGGGCCTCCTATTCTCTGCGTACGTCGATCGACATCCGCGCGGTATTCTTTCCGCGTCGTCGACCTCCTCTCCACCCGCGCTTCATGTAAGTCCCAAACGAAACGGCATGGCTAGAAGCCTCTCATTTGCCGCCAGCGTCAAACAGCCGCAACACCGGGTCCGAATTCTGCCCCATGAATACCCCTGAGATGGCGATTGTCATGAGTCTGCAGGAGAAAAGGTGTGTGTATGTATGTATGTATGTATGTGTATGTGCGTGTTGTGTGTGTGTGTGTGCCTGGCCGGGAAAAGAGTCAACCGCGCCTGTAAACCTATCAGAGAGGCCTCCTCTCACAGATTCCGCGACGAAACGACGAGGACACGAGATCATCGCTCTCTTGGCGCGCATATCACAGCCTCCAAAGAATTGTTTCGACAGGGACGTTTCTAGAGTTGGAGGTGGTCTAAAGATCTTCGAGTCATTCGCAAAGTAAGGGAGCACAACCTGAGGAAATACAGGGGGGCTATAGCACAATGTAGAGAAAAAGGGGTGGAGAGACCGTTGTATCAGGTGAGGCACACTGCTGCATGGAACAAAACGAAAGTAGTCCGTCCTGCAGATCTGGCTTGTGCGTTAGCTGTGGTCGCGTTGCGTTGCGTTGCGTTACATCGTAAGGATTTCCCAGGTGCTGCTAGTTTACTCCCCATTGGTATTTACCGTGACACCCACGCAGCTGAGAATAGCAATCCTCATTTCGCTTCTTGCTCGCCTTACTTCCCCAGCGCGCAGGCACCTTCCAGCCTTCGCCTGGCCCTCGAGGTGGGGAGCTATATCGAACGGTGAGGCGGCGGCTGAAGGAGAAGGTATACTGTACCCCAGCTTTTTCTCTTGCAGCATGATGACAGAGAGAAAAGTTATACGGAGGAAAGTTCTGGGGATTATCCCGCCCTGCCGGAGGCGTGCTTATACCTGGGTATCCGGACCGTCTGGTCCTTGTCGCTTATAACCTGAGTCATCGGGGCGAGCACGAACGTCTCGTCCATATCTCGAATGATGGCCGATTACTTCAGGTTGGATAGATAGACTGGTAATACTGATAAAAATATTCAATTATTCAATTATCGCGAACATGTTTTGTGTGACGTAGTATATGTCTTGCAGCTTCACAGAACAGAATCTGGCTTCGAGGAGCTCCGCAATACGAAGTAGAGCTGAGAGCGCGGAAATTACCGCCAGGTGTAATGCAGGTGTATCGCGTCATAGGTAACAGTATCATCGTGCCCATTCTATTCATAGATGTCAACCTCACCTATGGCTCGAGCAGGTAGTACCGACTAAATTGCCCTACTCACACGTCACATCGAGGCGCGCAATAAATTATTACCGCCTGGGCCTAGCCTGCTGCTTATCTCCTCGTAGTGGCGCAGGATCAATAACATCCGCGAGCCGGGGTCGGTAGTGTTTTCGAGAAGGGTGAGCCCACAATATTCGAGGGGTTCGATTAGACGGAACGGCTCGAAGGATTTGACGTACATATGTAGTGTTCGGCGAACAAAACTTCGAAACTTATTGTAAGCAGGTTTCTGCTAGTGCAGGGGAGCCGTATCGGTGCATGGATAACGGCAGGTCTGGGGAGGGTAATAAGATGGGGTGCACACACTACTACTAACCTGAGTAGAACATGTAAGAAGTCTAAACGTTGGTTCCGCCTGGATAGGACAAGGGACCGGGTTCGGCATGTAAGACACGTGTCTAGGGCCCCGGCGGAAGTGGTACTTACATCGTAGAAGGATTAACGGGAGATCAAATAGTAGCGTGAGCCACGCTCGGGGACAGGGGCATGCCGATTTGGAAGGATTCGCTCACAGATCCGAGAATTCACGTTCGCGATGTTATGGTGGATAGATCGTTTGCATTAGTCTATGATTTGCTACTCCCGAGATCTCGCTTTCGCTCTCTCGTTCTCTCTCTCTCTCTCGCGCTCTCTTGCCACTGACTGCGTCAGCTTTCCATTATCAAATACACTGACCTCGAGAAACTCGCTGTGCGACTATATGAAAGTATTGTACATGTAAAATCAGGACTAGTTTACAGGATCCCCAACGCCGATGCTATTCATGAACAATTACTCAGACTCGTCGTAGAACGTCAACCGTGTTGTGCGAAATCCCCCGCAAATGTTTGCGTAGGTCAGCTTCAAGCTGGTTGAAGACTGCGAATGAGATCGTGTTGCCCCGGGTCTGATGGCTTGGTGGAGAGCTCGGTGTCAGGCCTTGCGTATAGCTGCCGGTTCCAGTCTCCCTGAGGCGTCTCAGCAGCCGCTCAATCAGCTTCAAAACCACCTGTAAGTCTTCGAGAATGCCTTCGGTGCTGGTCATTCCCATGTCATCCTGGGTGGCCTTCGAGTACCTCTCCATCACCTCAAAGCCGATGAGAACCATGAACATCCGCACGTGGCTGTCGTGGGTGAAACAGTCGCAGTCGATCATCTGAAGGATGTACTCCATCGTGTCTCGGTTTCTCGCCTGCCCCGATATCGGCTCGTGGCGTAGTGACAGTAACGTAGCAGCAGCCTGTGAAAGACAGTCGTGCTGCTGCATGTTGGGCGCATAGCTTTGAGGAGGCTGCGGCCTTGGGGTTTCTGGTGGCGTGCCAAAGGTCACGGGAGAAGTATTAGGATACGGCGCAGTGCTGTAGTCGTACCCAGATGGCATGCTCGATGCACTCGAAACACTCCGAGAGTGATGTCGCCGAGGGGCGGGCTGGTTCAGTGTGTCCAAGCACGGGATATAATTGATCGTGTTGAACGTGGCAGTTGTTGTAATGGGATCGGCTTGGAATGCTTGAGTTGGAAGAGGCGCCATTGGTGCGCTGGTTGCATCGTATGTGTGCCCCATGTAATTGTTGGGAGTGTGGGCGTCATAGTTCATATTTGCGAATCCGCCCATGGCCGACGTATTGGCGTTCAGCATATTCATATTCGATTCGCTGAGCCAAGACATTGGCATCCCATGTGGCTCTGATGCTGGAGAAGGCGTCCTGGAGCCGTTTGGGAGGAGTTCTCTGGGTGTAGAGGGAGCTGTGGTGACCGCTTGATCGATGAAGCCGGCGGCACTCAGCTTAGCGCGGGCGGGAAGACGCCCATAGCGATAGGAAAGGCCGTATGAACATTCGAGGCCTCTCTCACCGCACCGCGTACATCGCGGTCGGTCTTTGCTGCACCTGACCTTGGCGCCGGCGCAATGCGTACAGCTGTCCTTGTACTTCTGTCGAGTCCTCGTCGCCTGTCGTCCCGTCATTGTGTGAGATGGATGATTATTATGTTGCTGAAGTGTGAAGTGAGGCCAGTTGTAGTCCCAGTTCCTGTTCTAGTCGGGCTATGTACGCATGTATGTATGTATGTATGTAATGTCGCTGGCCCTATCATGCCGGACGCGAGTATAAGTAGTCCAATTATAATGAGAGATGGGTAAGGAGAAGCCAAGGACTAATAGTTGAAGCAACACACCTTTATGACTTCGGTGGCGCCATCCTGCATATGTTTAAAACAAAGGGTCAACGTCGGCAGATGTACGTAGCTGCTCACCCTCTGCTCGAGGAAATATTTTGAAATATCCTGGCAAGGTGCCGTGGAGGGTCATGGCTGCAAGTAATACCTACGCTAAGAGTGTTTCTTGCAGTGATCTCAGCCACAATCTGCGGGAGAAGTCTTACAAACCTACCCCCTTCCCTACCCTCTTCGCTTCAGTCACGGCAGCGCATGGTACGAGCCGGGATGTGAGCCAGCCTTAGTGTAGTTTGCTGCCGATGTCGTCGGTCGTCCGATTTAACTCGTGGCAGGGGATCCACGGGATCAACGGCTTCAGGAACGGCTATAGGTGCTTCTCTCTCTCAGGAGAGTGGAACACTCGCTAAGAAGACTCTCATTCTGGTTAGATTCGAGACTGAAGCGGTCGGCTTACAGGGAGGGCCTGAAGATCTTGGACTGGCATCTCTCCCCAGCATTGCTATCTTGTTAGTTACTAGTCAGTTAGCGTGTGGAGAGATAAAACCCCTTCCCGTTCGGGTTTTCAGCTCAACGGCGGATTTGCAGAACATTCGGCCCCCCCCTTTAGCTGGCCTGGCCGGGCCTGGCTACACACCATACGCCAAATGACATGCACCACGCTACACTCCCTATTTACCCTTCTACGTATTTGGCAGGTTGGCTGCTAGCTTAGTGATGGGAGACCGGGTACCTACGACACTAGACTGGGTACACAGATTGCCACATGCGTCGATAAATGGGATGCATGTGTAGATTGTGTAGATTGCGATGCTAAACTTATTCACGGAGGCGCCACAGCGGATAGAATACCGACCATGCACAAATTTACACAAATTGGGCTCGAAGCCATCAGCCGAGGCATACACATACTATTTATTATTATTGAGCAGTATGCGTGTGCCTATTGGCCTGGGTACACCACATCCATCACACTACCTACTATCTGTATGTATTGTATTATATGTATGTCACTGCACTGCACTATACTGCGCTAAGGTACATGGCGTGTAGATGCGGGCCGCGGTTCAGCCTCACGCCAAGATGTCATTGATGGACCTAGTGTATGTACCTATCCGACCTAAGTGTGTGTCTAGACAGGTCGTCTCATCTGGTGGCCGGAAGAGGGGTAGGGGGGATGGGGAGGAGATGGGCTTGGGGATGGTAGAGAGACTGGGTTAAAAGAGTCGAGCTCCCCTTCTTGCCTGCACGCTTCTCCAAATAGTAAATACAGACACCAATCTGCAGGTTGCAATTCAGGGCCACCTGAAGTCATGTGGTCTGTGTCGAATCCTACTGCACGTTGATGCAGGAGGGAGACAGAGAAGAATACTCGGGTGCTCAGAGGAGTCGATATATGGCGACTATTGACAGTTACGGTAATATCGTTAATATCAAACCTCGTGCCTGGTGTCGCATTGCATGGAAGGTAGGATGCCACCGTAGCAAGCTGAAGAACGACGAAGCGCGTGGCAGCCCGTCGTGCTGCTATACCTACACGATGATGCTGCATGAGACCCCGGCACGAACCGGGATGTATCATGTAGCATCACGTAGCCCACCGACTTTGTGCATAAATACTGTTGTAAGATCGGAGGAACTTCACGCCAAGAGCCACTCACCCATTGGGTATCCTTTTGGTCTTTTGACGGCGAGATGCCGTCTGTCTACTACAGAATACTTACGTATTATCTTATACAGTCCTGTCGTCCCACCAAGTATGCAAGGTTGTGCACGACTTACGATTTGCGATTTAACGACACTAGTCTAGATCTCGACGGAAGAAAGAGAGGGAGAGAGAGACAAGACGTACACTAACCTACCACGCACTAGATACAGCGGTGTCCGTGTATAGCTGCACATCTTAAGCGCCTTTAAAGTACTCTTACCACATGGAGTAGACAGTTCCGATGCCGCGATGGTAGATTCGGGCCACACGGCTATCTACAGTAGCGTAGGTATGCCATGCCCAACTCGAGTTTGGGCTGAGGACAAGTACCGTTACGGCTTACGGGAAAGCTCTGAAAGAAGTACCAAACATTAACTAATCCATATCAACGTGTAGGCATGCATATTATATAAGGTAATGGGCTATAATGTGTTACACGTAAGCAGGATTGTATGTATAGCAGTGCTGGTAGGTCTATACCCAAGGCACTATCGAAGTGACGAAATCGGTTGCCCTTCGACGCATCCCATATCACGTGGTAGGTAGATCGCGCCCTATCTCAACGGAGACATTATTTGTCCCGATATGGGAATTTTACTCGAGGAAACCCAAGCAGTTCTGTCCTGTGGTACGATTTGGAATTCCCCCCAAAATAGAAGACGGTATCTAGGAAATCTGCCTACACTAGTGTACGACTTGTATGTACGCACAATGCTGCACCTAGCGTGCCGTGGAACGTGTCTTGACAAGGACTACGCTAGATCTCTTTAGTGGGCGTCATCGTGGATTACGCCGAACAGAGCGGCAGTGTCCTATCAACGCCAACATATCTATACCTACATGCCTACTGCTTATTTTGGTAAATTATTATCAGTACTGTAGGACAGGAGGCTTCTATGTATGTCCTTAGATAGCACAAGGAGGCCAGGACACGCCAGGACAGGGTGAATCTACTATGCAATGAGGTAAGTAAGCACCCCATCTACGCTACGAAATACACTACAGGTAGATCAGGGTGGATCGACCAGGGCAGAGAACCAGGGTTGAGCAAACGGGTGGCACCGTCTTGGCTCCGCGACGGAAGCATTCCGCTGCCTGGTACTTGTTGACTCCAGATAATTACAATTCAATATACCTACCCTACGTCGATACCATCGAGGCTTGAATCCCCCCGCATTTTGGTGTTGAGATGAGAACACACACCTACATACTTACATGCCTACGCGTACGAGAGTCCGAACGAATCCGAGTGTGCCCAGGCGGTCGAAGGCGTCTGCCGTGATCGAGACAGACAGCTCTTCCTATTGATGGAATCAATCGATCAATTAATTAATTGATCAATCAACCAGCCATTGAGCCAGTAACCCTCCCCTACGCTATAGACACGAGAGACATAAGAGACTAGACTCAGCCACAGGCCCTCTACATACAATCATAAGCCTCGGTCTCAAGTTGAATCAATGATCTGTATCATCTTTTATCGGTTATCTGATGAGGTAATAGATCGTCTTTACACCAGGCTTACTTACATAGCTTAGACTTACTCGGTATCCAAGTCAAGTGCTTAAGTGCCACAATCCGACGGTCACTCACATTGCCACGTTGCGCCCGCAGCTGCTTGACTAATATCTACGCAACTTGAATACCGTTCCTAGAACTCGGTGCACCAAGAAAGAGCCGTCAGTGGGACGTCCAGAAATAGAGGGCCCTATGGGGGTAGCTAGTCGCCCTAGATGACGACTGCCCAGTACGTGCCTGTGCTTGGCAACAAAGGTTCCTCCCCCAGACCACTGTGGCGACGACAACTGCAGGCTAGAATCAGGGTTAAGACGCTGCAGGGCTCTTTTTTTAGGTAGGGACAACTCAGATACACTTAGTAACAATCATAGTCTCGGTGCCGTCAGATCATCATACATCATAATCATACTCTTCGAGTCCTACCTAGATGCTGTTTTGGTCTACAGTGTTGGCTTCGACGTCTAAGACCACGTGCATGAGGTCGCGTCAAAGGAAAACATAATCTCGGTCACAGCGTTCCTCCGAGAGAAAGAGAAGAGACGCTTCGTCTTGTCATCCCGCGTCCAATGTCTGATCTTCACCCCTTTCGAATTTCTTTGCCTCGAGGCTCTACGCCACTTTGCCATGATTACCGGTGCCTGCTGCTAGAATATCATCGATTGAGTCCGCCTGCTTCCTCCTCGTTGCCTTTCCAGGCAATCAGTTGCTCTGGGCTAGTGCGCCACTATTTAAATCACGAAGATAAAGAAAAGTCGCCAAAGTTAGCAAACGACCGCAAATCAAAAGTCAGCTGTTACGCAAAGAGTGCAGGCTGCACTCTCTTAGACTATCAAGCAGCTGTCTTCGTAGAGCAGTTGAGGCATCAGTAATTGAGCCGCCGAGTATTGTCTTTGTTGTATCGTGTGTAATTATGGTAAGTCCGGGATGACCATGACCAAGGGAATAGTCAGCCGACAACCTACTACGTATCAAATAGAGGTCTAGGAAGGGCATTTCCATCATATCCAACACACGATCACGAGTTGCCAAGCTCAAAAAGATGTGCTGGTACTTACGGTATGAGCCCTAATACACCTAGGTGTCTGGCTACCTCTTCGATTTGCATCCCAACTCCATACATCTCATCCAGTTCCAGCATCGCCACCCTCCCATTCGAGAATGACCACGACCCACCATCATTCTTGGCCATCAAAGCTCATGAGGCCACCTCAGTCTAACGCTATGAGGCTGTGTCGACCTGAAAACTGACTAGAGACTGGGCTAGTAATGCGATGATGAAAAAACAGGTTAGCGACTTATATCCCCTTCGTGGCGTACATTGTAGATAATCACGCCTATTCCCAAACATTGAATGCGTATGGTCGGTTCCTTACCCAAACAGCTTCTTCAATATAAACCTTGTACGATGTTAGAATCGCGACGCGGCCCCAAATAGCTAGCTAACAATCAAAAGAATACAGGCTACGCTCCACGTTTGGATACCCATTGCCAGTGTAGGCTAGAGATGGCCCTGCAAGGCAAACTCGCCAGCCCATAGACATGTCAGTGAACGCTAGTCGTCTAATGCCTAAAGAAGCATTTTCGGATGCGACTTTGGGTCCTCAACTTGCATCAAATACATCTTCATGCTTTCAGGGCGGTTGGGTTGTTGCGCAGTCGGCAGCTTGCCAACCAATATTACTGTCCGGCTGAGAAAGCCTAGAACTCCTCACAGGATCTTTAAGGGGGTTCAGAGGTTAATAGCCTGCACTATTGAGCTCTATACTTATCTTTACCGCCTCATTATGACGCCCCTTCTCCTTACCGCGCAACACGGTCCCCTAACGGAGGAAACTCAGGACAGCACCTTCGTTTATACCCTTTGGCATTGAGAAGAACAACATTATCGGATACGAGTACGCCGCCGTTAGAAGCAACTATTATATTCTTTGCATAGACATAACTAACACCCTGTATACACATAAGGTTGTTCTAACCCTACACGGTGCGGTTTCTGGGTATCCCGATATGACCTTTCCACTCTCACTGTAAAGACTGTACGATGTGCGACCCTACGGTCCACGTGTTAGCCGAACCATTCTTTCGCCCCCGTCTCTACTCTTCCCACAGCCGTCACTAAGATCGCGTTGCATAACTTTCTATATACCCTAGATCACACTCCAGTATGGCGCGTAGTTAGGATCGAGCGCGTCCCAGATGAATGGCATACGCCGATTTAGGCCGTTTTCATCAAACGTACGCGCGCGGACCTCAACGCTGAAGTCCATCATGGCAGCCTTGAACTTAGCGGCAGCAGCCTGCGTCTCAGCGTTCGTTTTCACGAGCAAGTCGTCGCTGTCGAAGAGATGCGACAGCGTCTCGTTGGTGTCGCGCCACATGGGACGATGCCCGACAACGTAAGTCGAGACCTGCCAGACTGCACCCTCCGGTGTCGGCATGAAGGCCACTAAATGAAGAGGTCATACGTTAGAAAGCAACGTTCATGCCGAGCCCTCGACTCATTATCGAGGGGCTCTGAAAGCGCCCGGAGAGGGGGGGGGGGGGTTCGGGGCTACATACTCAGGTCCTTCTCCGTAAGCCCCTTTTTGGACGGGATCGGCTGCAGGAACCCGGCCGGGGCGAATGGGAGGGACATCGAGTTCAGATGGATGCCGTTCGTGCTCATGACGTTGCTCACAATGACGCTAAGATAGGCCTGGTGTGTAAGAATATCGGCGATGGACTGCCTGCTCTGGATAGCGGGGAAGTCATAGACCCGCGCGGCCCGAGTCTCACGATGCCAGGCCTGTAGCTCTATATCGTTAGCTACCGCCTTGTCGCTTGGATAGTACGAGTTAATAAATGTCTCCATAAACTGCCGGATTGATTCGGTAATGACGCTTGTGTCTTCGTAGAACGGGAATGACTTTAGCTTGGGCCCGAAGGAGCTGTCGACCAAGCCGCGTTTCTTGAAGTTCGAGCGATAGTAGTTCCCTTCGAAAGAAGCCGATTCACCAGATAGGTATAACTGATTCACATAGTCGCGGGCGGCGGCGGGAGACCATGGGTAGTATTGGGGACCCGTGAACGCCGTTCCCGATTCGAGACCATTCTCTAGATTGGGACGAACGCCCCAAGGAGTTTTCTCAACTGTTCAGTCATCGTCAGAAATGCTGCTATATAGTGGTGAAGTGAAAGGGCAAGGCGTACTCCTATTAAGAATAGCCATGACTGGGTGGTCGTTGCTAAGACTCCGAATCGCGGCAAGATAGGGGGCCTCCGCAGCTGAATGCGACTGGCCCACATGTGCCCAAGTTGAGTGATAGCCGTCATTCTGATTCAGCAGCATCTTAGCAAGTAACCAATCCGCAGGCTCATCTTCCGGCGTATAGACAAGAGCCGAGTTCTCCCTTCCCTTGACGATCGGTTTCACGGCTAGGGGGGAGAAGTCGCCCGACCGATCTATATAGAAGTAGGCCTGACACCCAGCTCCGTACTTTCCACTCGAAGGCAAGTCCCTATTTAGGAACTTGGAGTTAGTATTGTCCGTCTGCCAGGAAGCCTACGAAGGGTCTCGGTAGCTTTGAGGGGTAATAGGGGTATCAAGGTAAAGCCCCTAATTGGGCGACACTTGCTCTTGGGGCGCGTGGGAGGAGGCATAGAAGGCTCTAGAGTACTAACCTGCGTCGTGTTAATGTCTCCAAAATAAGGCGTTTGCGTTTGCAGTCTCGGATTATCGCCAGTCATGTCTTATAGAGATACAATGTCTAGAGAGTCACTTACTATAACAGGTTAGTCTTTAACGGGGTCGACAGGAGAATAAAGGCAGAAGATATCTTTACACATACCTTTAAGTTGCTGAAGTCCGTAGAGAAGAGACGGCCTTGATCACGGAGGTCTTTGAGAGAAAGTCCGCCCGTGATCGAGGCAGCATTCTCGATCTGGAAAAGCAAAGCATCATGACGTTGGACACGCTGTATCTTGTATGGTGTCCCGGACTACGCACGGTTTTCCGAGTTAGAAGGACTTCCCAAGCATGAAGATGCACTGGTTCCAAACCCATAAGGGCACCAGGGCAAGAAGAGCACAAGATTGGTTCTGCCTCACCAGTCTCATCATTGAAAACAACCGGTCGTCAGTGTAGTTCGTGAGCATGCCCATCATTGGACCACGAGGAAGGGACATGTTCCATTGGTTCTTATACGTATTCGCGTAGTCGTCTAATGTTGAGAAGTTACCTGCCTATGACTTCAATCAGCAAAGTTATCCGGCGGGTTGGGCTTGCCTACCGCAATGATACCCGCCAAGGCAGACACCGACTCTTTTGCAATGATTTGGGCATGTTCTACTACGATAGGAAACCATTGTGCCTGTTGTTGTGATATTGTCTTGTTGGCAAGTGTTCCGGTAGGATAGAACGCGCCGCCAATCGGGTAGTCTTTGTACAGCCAGCCTTTTCGTTTCGCCTCGATGGTAGCGGCCCTCGCCTTGTAGTTAGGGTCGGCATTTGGTAGGGTAAAGAAGTCACTACTGCTCTTTGTGGGCGCCGAAGAGACTGAAACGGCCGCACTAGAGAGTAGAAGACACAATCTTGCTAGGGCTATCATCGTATCTTCTAGGTCACTAACAAAACAGGGATGAGCAACTTCCCGCCTATTTGAATAGTACCCAACGAAGAGCAGTAGTCATATTTTAAATAATCTTCAGTCTATCATTCATTTCAAACCTCCTTCGCTGCCTCAATCCTATCATTACGATATTAGGTAAGTATGCTTACTCGCCATATCCATCGATGCTGAGAAGATTTTCTGCTGTGCCGCGTTGACACAGAGCTCTATCTTTCGAGTGAGCACTAAGACAACCCGGCTCATACTGTATGTGATAAAAGGGAGGTCAATAGGAAGGCCGACGGAGAGACTTTGACGACTGCTTCGTTTAGGAAAGATTCCGGGCCGGTTGGCGCCTATCTCGTTTGCCTGCCATGCCAAGAGACACTTACACACATGCACACATCCGCCAATGTCTTAAGTACGAGTTGCCATCTTGTGAATATTATGAAAGCCTACAGCAAAAACTTGAGCCCAAAATTCCACTAGATGAAGACATGTAGTTTCTAGCGCCGAAAGTGTCTGATTAGCTAAGAGAGAAAGCCAAGTTATCAAGCTGGCCGGGTTTTTCGTACGAGCCTTCAAGTTTGTGTATGTCCATGTGGTGGCATCCCGCTCGTCGAGATCCAACCAAGTACCATAGAGGGGTCAACCAGGACTCAAATGGGCAACTAATACTTATCTGGATTGGCCCCATCTGCAGGACCTTCGCCAGACCAATCCGGCGTATGGACCCAGCCATTCATACCGTTCAAATCTAGGTTATGTGTCCGGGGTAGCAGGGCACTGCCGGCTCTGTGCCGGTGGTGCATTAGAGATCGCCCAAGCACTGTAACATGAGCGCTAGGATTGTAAACCTTATATTTTACGTGTCAACAAATAGTTATCCGATACAGACCTTTATTGGACTTGCTACCCGAGCCATATCGGAATGTTTGAACCACCTAGTCAAATGGCTTGCAGGTACCTATGTTATCCTTGCTGTCGTGTAGGTACCTCATACAGCCACTAATTCTCGGTACCTAGCGGGTTGGCGCAGCCTATTCCGATTATGAACAGGCACCGAACGAAACTCTCGGCCAGGCTAGTCGTAGCGCTGTACAGGGTTGTGTTCTTGGCGGCTAGAGCTCCGGATTTCTAGAATGTGTGGAATAACAATGCGATCATTGGTAATTAAACGCAACTGTTCAACCCCTCTCATGCATGGACAAGCCGGCGGTCAACGGGGAGGATTCTCACCGGGCATGGAGGTTATACCTAAATAATAGAGCCTAGAGAGAGGTTTAAGGCTGTTGCAGCACACTAAATCCGTCGCTGCAAGGGCCCAAGGTACGGTGAAGCTGCTCAACGGCCAGATAGATAGATCGATGTAGTCAGCAGCGACTTCGCAAACAAGAGGCAAAGACTCAATTCGACAGGCAGCAGCATTCGCCTTTTTACTAAAGCTGCGTTCATCGTCTAGACATTCTCACTCGAATCATTTGGCACACCACGCTACCATGAACGCCACAAGATTACGTCGCATAAGAATCTCACCACCCCGCGGATCGGGCATTTCTTTCGAGTAAATCCGAAAATCCGGTATCAGAACATACATACATCGTGGATCCACATCCCGGACGATCTTGATAGGCACCCAAGGATGTATGCCCAAGGATGTATGTCGATATGTACGCATTCCTCTTCTTGACGTGCTGTGCGGACAGTACTGCGGACACAACGTACCACTGTAGTTAGTCCCTGCGTTATGCTAATATTTATGCTGATCGATCTCGGTTTGCTTATACCGACATGACCAGGTTTCCTCCGCCCACACACACAAGGTCAGGAACTGCTCAAGTAAAAGGAACTTTTGGTAGTCTCATTTGCATGACCAAATATTATACGAACTAATAAAATCATATGACTGAAGGTTTACTGTATGCATAAGTTGCCATTGGTCTAAGTGCATATATGTTTATTCGTCGCACAGGAAATTGGGACAAGGAACCCATAGGTCTAGAGTACGCACCCGACTCTCGCAATCTTATACGCTACATGCATATACTTACAGTCAAGTCCACTAAAGCACTACCCGACTCAAAAAAATAAAATAAAAAATAAACCCCATTTGAAATCAACAAAAATGAAGCGTCTCTCCTGAGTGTGATTCGAACACACGACCTGTGGATCTCCAAGATAATAATTTCAATTACAGTCCAACGCGCTATCAGGAGATGCGATGGACAGCTCGCCGAGACATACCAAAACATGTCATCGACCACGTTGGCTCTCTACCACGTGACCGGTTTCATCACACTTTTCTTGTTCATGTTGTATAAGTCGTCATCTAGCTGACACTTTTGACCATAATTCAAGCGTATAGTTGCGATGTAGCTGATGTATATCTATAGCAATACTCATGAATGTGAAACAGCAATCATGATCATCAGCTATAACACAGAAATGAGAAAACAAGGAAGGAGTTTTACGAGCCACCCTCTTTTCATTAAGGATCTAGCACATGAACATGAATTCCTACAATGATGGAATACATCCTTGCTCACAGCAAATATGAGAGCCTACCTATTAACGCCCCTTCCTGATAACTTGCTTACCTGTCCAGATATCCGGTGACAGTAATAACGAGGACATCTTGGGATCTCGAATCCTAAGTACCAAGCAATCATATGTTGCGCGCTATTCTGTGAAGCATAATTCCTCAGCCCTAATACTTACTGTAAAACTTGCTAAAGAAACTACTGATGTTTGTATAAAAGCACAGTATTGCAAGTCTTCCGGCATCGCAGCACAAGTTAATTATATAGGGAGCCCTAGCGCTACAGTTACAAACAAGCCATTACCTCCCCCCTCGAAACAACATCCAGTCATGCGAATACGGGAACTTTGAGAAAGGGTTATACCAAGCGATATGGTTGTCAGGAGACTATAGATGTTCTAGGGTAGCCTAACATTGAACTTGTTGTATACAACATATACCATTAATCCTGGAGCAGGATTTATAGAGTTGCTTGTTCGTTTTAGATATAAAAGTGTGTTCAGGTGAGAATCACATACTTAATCAGGCCACCGGAGGAAAAGGTTCTTGGCCTAGACAGGTCGCCTTTTTAAGCCGTGCCACTACACTTGATATATTCTTTGGCAGTTTTAAATATGATGTCCATATGTATGAGCGACTGCATGACAAAAGAAATCGGTAAGGAACGGGGCTTCAATATAGTTTTGCTTGGTAGGCAAGTCAGCGAAGTTAGCTGCGGCATCTCTGGGCATCCGTGATAGACAACGCCCAAAGACGTGAGATCCAGTGGTATCAATCAGGCCATTTCTTGGGTGTTGGGGTAGTGTCCAATGTGATAAGTGATAGGAGCCAGGATATATACTTAAGTATTTTCGAGAGGAACCGGGATCTAGTAACAGAGGTTAGGAGCTATGGCAGTAGGCGCATAGAATGTGGTCGTCAGTCGCCAGAGAAGGATATTTGGCTAGCCCTAACAATAAGTCCTAATGTCGCAAGTTAGAAACCATATTACATTACGTGACTTTCAATAGTCTTCCGTCGACTTCATCTACTACCCACAGTACCTGGTACATAGGTAAGTTATACAAGTACCTATTATAATTATGTACCTACTTAGGTACTCCGTACATAGGTACATGTAACTATAGTAGACTGATTGGGCTAGGCCCACTAGATAAACTCTGACCCGACTAGGGCCTGTGCAGAGTCTGGAGGACCTATTACAAAATACTTAATCGAGCCCAATGAGTACAAATCCTTCTCCTGGTAGCACATCTTAATTATCAACCCAAATAACACTCACCACTTCAACTAGCAGGGATTCACCACCCCTGAAAGTAAATATCCGGAACTCCTGATGGCACAGTTGGTAGCGCGTTGGACTGTAATTGCAATTATCGATATCCACAGGTCGTGTGTTCGAATCACACTCAGGAGAACCTTTCTTTTTTTGCGCACAGGTAATTGCGTGGGAGGGGCAACCCCCACTCTCTCCGATAAGATAAGGTTCTATATCTACTCCGTAGTGACAGAATATTTTATTTAGTTAGATGTTATCATATAAAAAGTTCGAGGTTAATTATGTGCAATGTCATGTGCTAGGAGTAGGTGATAACTACTATTTTATGTGGTCTCCCCTACTATTACTACTGCATACAGAGAACTCCTCTTTGTCTATATGTCCTGTCATTGCGTGCTGCCTCACGGTGTAGTTTATAACAGTGATGTTAAAGCAATGATACATACTTAATCTTTTTTTCTTTTCTTTATGTTGTTATGCTTTATATAGACTTAAATTCAAGACTATTCCCAGCAGTATTTCGTATTGTTTAAGTTTTAACTCCACAAGACTCATGCGCTGCACTAGTGTCATTAAACTAACTATTCTGACAATACAACTTCTATTAACAAATGACTAAGTGAATTGTCTATGGCTTGCTCTAGCAGTGAATTTTGTCAATTTCAGAGCAGCCTTCTAGTTCCATGTTCTTCTTCTAAACTGTCGGCTGTAAAAGTATGCTTATGAGACTGCACAATGCTACAATATCTGTCATATACCTAGTATATTTCGAAGTTGCTTTGGGAACAAATGTTCCCCTATTTATATGCGTATCTTGAATTAGATATTGTAACTTGGATTTTAAATCTTATCATGAAATAAATAAAATGAAACGGAGTACTTAGGCAATAGGTTGTCGAACTTTTTAATACCTAGCCCATATATATGTGTTGAAGGCAAAGCGTCCATTTATAAAACAAATAATAATTATGAAGTTGTATGCATGTTTCTAAGAAGTAAATTCTATGCTAGGTTATTTATTACAGACCAACGTCAAGCCACGAGCTAGTAGTGTAACCAAGCTTCGTTTCTACAAGCAGAGGTGGTTTTGGTTATTTCACGATCCCCTGTATGATGCTATCACAGGGGTCGATCACCTCATATCGCTCTACCGCTAGAATTCTCGTACCAAATTATAGCTCCAACCTCAAGAAACTTGAATTGAAGAAAATATATATGCCCCCACGCACCTAGCTAGAGCCTTCTTTTTCTTCGTTATTACCTACCCGGCGCTAACTACGTAGTTACGTGGTAACGGAAAGATTGGCGTACATTGCGTGCTCCTTGGCTCCATGCAAGCTGCGAGATACAACATCGCATTGGGAAGTTCTCTACACTAGGCCTTGGCGAGATACCTGAAGTCTCCAATCGCGCAATCTGGCCAAGGTCTATCGTGTATCTATCAATCATTTCGCCCCCCTATCCCGTCCGCTCCTATAAGATGCCGGCATCCCTATCGCGTCGCGGTACCCCGTTTAGACGGAATCCCTCTCGAATTCCTCTCGGACCGCATTAAGACGCCCTTTTTGTGGGGAGATTTCGTCGAAAATGGGGGCTTCCAGGTTTTGGACGCGGCGTACGGTGAGCGATGCTACTGTATCGACAGACCCTGATACTTCCAGCGATTTAGAGGTGATCCACGACGGCGAGCTGGCCTACACGGTAGCCAAGGCACAGAATGGCTCAGGCGTAACTTACCAAGAAGCAGTCGGTGCTCCCGTGGAATCTAGATCGCCACTCGGATATCATGTTGGCTGGGTAACGGTCATATTCCTGAACGTCAACCAATTGATCGGCACAGGCATCTTCTCAACTCGTACGTGTATTTCACTATGTCCGATCAATCCCATTGCCAGCACTTTATACACCAAACGGAATCTTACATTTATATACAGCTGGTACTATTCTCGGCAGAACGGGCTCAATCGGTCTTGCTCTCATTTACTGGGTGATTGGTCTGCTTCTCGCCATTGCCGGTTTCTCGGTCTATCTTGAGTTCGCCAGCTATTTCCCGAATCGATCTGGGTCTGAGGTCGTCTATCTCGAGCAAGCGTATCCGAGGCCGAAGCATTTCTTCCCTATCACGTTTGCATTCTACTCTGTTGTTCTCTCTTTCAGCAGCAGCAATGCGATCGGTCCGTACTACGCCCACCCCATTGCCTAGCGACCCTCACAGCTCACGCAAGTCTTTGCTACTAGTATTATCCAATTACCTGTGGGCATTAGCTCAGTAAGTATTCAAGGTCTTCCTATCTTCGTTTGGCAAACTTCGGAGTGGATACTCGCAAGACATTGTTGAGCCTTCTGTCATCGACGGTAATCACGGAGTACTGACTTGTAATAGTAAAACACCGACAGAATGGCAAACCAAAGGTGTTGCTATAGCAGCTTATAGCCTTGCCGTCATATGTGAGTCTCGGTACCACTCAGAATACAAGCAATTTCTCATTGCTATTGAGCATAGGCGTTATCGCACACAACAAATACTCGCTTTGGATAACGAACATCTTCGGCGTTGTGAAAATTATCACTCTCGTATTGTACGTACAGATCCAACCGATAGCATGACTATGGCAGCACTAAGCCTGTAATCCCTCTAGCATCAGCATCACGGGTTTTGTTGTGCTCGGGGGAAATGTGTCCCGGATTCCAGACCCCAAGGCGAATTTCCACAATGCGTTCGAAGGCACCACAAATAATGGGAACGATCTATCAGTTGCTCTGGTTAATATTATTTTCGCATATAGCGGATACGCTAATGCCTTCGGTGTTGTTAATGAGATTAAGAACCCTATCCCAACACTGAAGCGGAACGGCGCAATCTCCGTCCTCATAGTTGGGGCCTTGTATCTTCTTTGTAATATCGCATATTTCGCGGCTGGTAAGACATTTCCTTCTCTTCCCCCGCGTTACTTAGCTGTGATGCTCATGCATAGGGAAAAGTTCCTAAAGAAACGTTCGCACGTTCGAAAACTACGGCGGCATCCGTGTTTTTCGCCGCGGTCTTTGGCGAGGGTCGCGCTCAGGATGCGTTGAATGCATTGGTTCTGATCAGTGCATTTGGTAACCTCCTGGCCGTCCTCATTGGCCAATCTCGACTCATTCGCGAGATCGGAAGGTAGGCTTAATGAAAGCTTCTTATCCTACATCCGAGCAAGTTGCTAACTGCACCGGACTTGGGGGGACCAGGCAAGGCGTGCTTCCTTACACTGATTTTTGGGTATCCGTGAAACCTTTTGGAACACCCATAGGACCGTATGTTCTGAAATGGGCCGTCACGATCTTGTTCATTGTGGCTCCTCCGGCTGGCGACGCCTTCCAATTTGGTGAGTTATTTCCTACCAGCCTCAGCCGGTACTCAGTTGCCGCGGACTTATCTGATGCATCGAGTGTATAGTTGTCAGCCTCAAGTCTTATCCGGACGGGATTTTCTTCGTTGCCATGGCAATGGGGCTTTGGATCGTCCGATATAGGCATAAACGGCTGAACCGTGAGAGGCCGGCGTTCAGGGCCTGGGATATCTGTTTGGTTTTCTTCTTGCTAGTACAGCTCTACACTATTGCAACACCTTGGATTCCTCCCAAGGGAGGACCATATGCCGGTGAAGTTAGTTTTTGGTACGCTACTTATGCCGCAGTAGGCATTGGCGTGTAAGTGCAATTATGTGACTGTGCTTACCTCGACGAAGCGCTAATATTATTCTTAGCATCATCCTTTGCGCAATCTACTATGCAGTCTGGATGTATATTCTGCCCAAGTACAAGGGATATCAGTTGCGTTCCGAGATATTGAGTGTCGATAACCAGGGGGCGATTACCCATCAGCTACTCAAAATTCCAGTGGAGGAGCTGGAGAAGTGGGATAGCGAGCATGATGAGGCTGGTCGCTTGCGGCGAAGAAATAGGCTAGAAGAATACGGCACGGAGATCGGATCGTTAGAGAAGCAGTAGCATCGAGAGTCGGTGTTAGAGTTCCTGTGGGAGGATTAGTCCATACCCGTATGGAATAGCAATCGGATACGCTTCTATCTTATCGGTAGTGTATATTCAGACGGATCCCGTGACTCTACGGCGCGATTTCTTTGCTGAACTGAGAAATTACTGTGATAGAGTCTAATGAAAGAAGAGTGTGCTTAACGTGATCCGAGTGTATCCAATCATGTATTGTTTTGAATAGCACTGTAATAGCTCATCATATTCTCGGTTACGGTGACGATAGGGATCTCACGGCCTGGTGTCTGATATGCCTATTATCTGTGACGGTGAGGGCTCGTGTACTATAGCAGATTAAGATATTCAGATCAGTGCTTTCAACGACGTACTAAGCTATATCAAGCTCAAGTCATTGAACTACTTACGAGAGTCTGACATAATCTATATTGGCGTCTGTTTACCAAAAGTGAGATCGGTCAATGAGCAGTGACATTTCTATAGACCATACAAAGGAGATGAGGTTTTCCTTCTTATACGGCAAATAACCTTCCATTTCACCGTATCTAAGTAGGAAATACAGTCGTGACCATTGGGCCAAATCATTTGGCACGAATTCCAGCAGCTTCACCAGCACAGGCCCTAGTTTATCAAAGGTCTCCGACTTCTGCTCAATTTCAAAGCCGTAGGTATTACTAACTTAAAGGCTCAGGACGTTAGTAGTAGCAGTGACTTAGCAATGATACTCACAAGCTTATAAAGTAAAGACTTAAATTAGAACCCGAGCTCTTGTGGCCTGGACCCCCTGGGCGTCGAGACGGGCATTTACCGGATGCCGGATGAGGTCATAGGATCGGTCTACCCCGGCTCCGAACCGACGTACAACTATTAACACAGCTTTCCCGTCATCACCCTATCAACGGGGTCGTGATTTGGGGTGATTTGCATCACGAAGTCATCAAAGATCTCTAGCTAATATAACGAGTCTCAACTACCTTCTGCTACATTATATTGAGAGGCATGGGCTAAGCTCTAACGGCCTCGTGGTCACTCAAGCGCCGGCATTCTTGAAACTAACCTCGCGTCGACTTGGCGGGCCAACTGTTAGAAGCTAGCTAGCTCTAGGCTCTAGGATCTAGGATTAAGCATGGTTCTTTCTAACCTTTTTTCGCTCAGCTACCTTTTTCGATACTGGTAAGGTTTTCACCGAACCATGTAGTGGCCTAGATATCCTTGACTCCTTGACTCCCTGACTCGGTTCAATTAGGTGTTTCTTATCATGAGATCAAAGTTTGACAAGGGAGCTCAAAGTATGAAGCTGATAGATCAGGAGCCAAACGGAACCATAAGATTGGAGGCAGTTTTGACGCCTTTGTCTGATAATGGAATAAATACTCAAGCTTATACTTGACACCTTCACAAGCTTGTTGGTGGATAGAGCCCTAATGTTTGGTAGCGGCTCTTAATTTATTAATTGTATGGCTTTGGCCGCCATTATGGGATGCCCCAAAGAATGAAGGTACAAAACACGCACCTTTGCATCTAGATCGTCGATCTTGCCAATCTAGAGGAAACCGAGTCTAGAACCCGATGCCGTAGAAACCATATAAGACTGTAGTTATAATAGTCCGCGTAGACAACTTTCACATGTCAAAAGTTGAAAGTGGAGAACCGAGGAATCCCACAAGAAATGGGCGTGTATTGCAGAAATATGAAGTCGGGGCGCCACTTAATATTCGATCAACGACGAGTACTCGGAAGAATTTGAAGTGATATTTCGATGTTCTAATATATATGATGCCCATCTTTATGAACGACATGATCATTTCTACGACAGCTCTCTATCTTAGATGTTGCCTATGACCGGCTATGCGGTTGGTATGGATACCGAAGCCCTCTCTACTTTATGTCGCCATCTCATACTAATGCGTCTTACATGATAAATAGCAAAACATGCCTCCATCGCCGAACGCCAAGCTCGTACCATTACAAAAGCCAATGCAGTGTTGCCACGGAGTTTTAGAAGGTGGCTACAGCAATGGCAATAGACTGTGTCTCCGAATGAGAGATAGAGACAGTGATTTCCTTAACACCCGCCTTCTTTGCAGCATCTGCAGCATCGCCATGGAGCTAGAGACGGTCAGTTCACGAGCTAAGAGAAGGATTATTCGGTTGTGGACTCACGGAGACTATTGGAGCACCCTTCTCGTTGGGTAATATTTCAATCTCTTTTAGCGGCGCACCGGCGCCTTTGCTTTGGACACCAAGGCTTTTAAATACGGCCTCTTTTGCACTCCATCGCCCGGCAAAAGAACTCTGGGGACTTGGCGTCTTTTGACAATAGGCGATCTCCTTTTCGGTGAAGTTGCGTTCTACGAAGGTGTCGTTGTCGATGTTGATGGCAGAAATATCTTCAACGTCGACACCAACCTTGTTGTTTTCCCCGGTCTTCAGACTACGGGCTAAACCTTCGACTACTTCTTTGGTAGTTCTAGTTCTCGTCATCTGTGGCGCTGTGATCTGTGCGGCGAAATTTGCGGCATATACTAAATCGGCAGTCTTCTTATCCTCGGTGACTCTCGCATCAGGGTTGAGTAGAACAGACGAGAGCTGTTCGTCGGTGTAGGGCGAGTTCGATTTAGCTTGGAAGAGGGCATTGTGAACGAGGCCGTTATGGAAGTACCTGTAGGCCTTCTTTTGGCGAGCCGTCACCTTCGCCTGATATTCGACGAATGTCTCTTGGTCAAGCGCCGCGAACAAGTAGCGAGGATGGATACCGATCGCTTGGGCACCCTTTTGACCAAAGCCAAAGGATGTAACTGAGAATGCCTTTACACCATCTGTCTGAATGCTCCGGCTTGGATATACGATTAGGTCGAACTTTTCCATGACTTCGTCGATGTTGTCAGCGTTACGATTGCCAGGGACTAGACCGGAATTGAGGACTTGGAGGCATCC
This sequence comes from Xylaria sp. Z21, assembly GCA_037356095.1. NCBI lineage: Eukaryota > Fungi > Ascomycota > Sordariomycetes > Xylariales > Xylariaceae > Xylaria > Xylaria sp. Z21. Next base: position 36,263 of record JBAWJX010000007.1, on the reverse strand, counting down.
GTTGAACATCCAGGCGCCAGCAGCACCTTTAGGATGACCCGTGAGATACTTCTGAAAGATACCCATAACGGCATTGCCCTTCTTGCGGCCAAGGTGGCGCAACTGCTGGCATATGACTGAAGACTCGTTCTTATCGTTCGCTTTAGTTGAGGTACCATGGAAGGATGCAACGTCGAGGTCATCAATGGTCAATCCCCAAGTCGCCAGACAACCGCGAAGTGGAGCAATAGTGGTATCTTGCTTCCAGAAGTTGTTACCGAAGCTTCGGAGAGCTTCTTTCTCTTGCCTCTCCGCTTCCTTTTCGATGTGAACGGCCCTTTCTTGGGTGTACTCCTTCTCGTCGAATTGGTGGCCCTGAGCCTGCATTGCCGCAACTTCTTCATAGAGGTACTCAAACTCCAACTCTTTCCAGCTTCGAATTTGCTTCTTACGAAGGTTGATCTGGCGGCGGCGGTACTTTATGTCAAGCAGAGGCGATGGGAACTTGCCGGGTGCTTCACGCGCGGTGGTCAGAACGCCTTGGCCGGGTGCTGGTACAGAGCGGCCAATCTTGTCACTTGCTGTTGTTGTCAGCGCAAGAATACCGTAGATAGGGAGTCCCATGTCGATCGCGAGTTTGGCCGTCATGATAATCTGTACACCGCACCCTTGAGATTCCATAAAGCCATTTCGGGTGGTGGTGGTGGGACGGGACATCTCCTGTGGGGTACGACCATGTGCAAATTCGTCGACAGCGTTGCTTGTTGCCTTCATGTTGGCGAATTCGAACGAGCCTTCCTCGCTGAAGTCATCAAAGCCACCGACAATGCAAACGCGTGCCTTGCCCTCCATGATCGTCTCATAGCCAATGTCGACAGATTCGACAGCAGTGGCGCAAGCACCAACTGGGGTCTTGATAGGGCCCGACGACGAGAGTAGCAACATGTTAACCCAGGCTGCCATGGTGTTGATGAATGATTCCTGGAGGATATCGTTCTGAACCGGTTGGTCCATCTTGCGCTTATTGTACATCCCGTTAAGAGCAGTCATACCACCCATTCCGGATCCGATACAATTTCCAAGTTCGGACACATGTACATACTTGTAGAATTCATATGGGTCCGATATACCGGAGGTCAAGAGGGCCTCTGCAACGGACACGAGAACGAACAGTGTTACCCGGTCGACTTGAGAGATGATGTCGTCAGGAACACCGTACTTCTTCGCATCCCATCCTGTAGGAAGCTGGCCAGCAACAAGACGATCGAATCTAAGAGCCTTGGGAATCCAGAGGGTTGCACCTCTCTTCATTCGAATAATGTATTCGCCTGACTCTGGAATTTCAAAGATCTCACACTTATCGCCATGTTGTCTCTTGAATTCCTCTGCGGTTTCTTTGGAACCCTCGAAAGGCTCAAGATCTTCTTCCAACGATACCTCGTGGAGCATCATCTTTTTGTCAGGGTCGTATCCGTCAAAAAGCTCCGGCTCGATTAGACGTATACCAGCATGCTCAAGAATGTACTTTTCATACTTTGGCTTCACATCCTTATCCTCAACGGGCTCGCCAGTCTTGGCGTCGACCCAGCCGGAATATGGTTGCCCCTTGATGGCCCCGTTGTGATTCTTGATGAGACCCATCACCCAAGCCATTTCGATGCAGCCTTCTAGTGAGAACTCACCATAAGCCTCCATCTCCCAACGGGTCCTTGCATTGCCCCAGGGGCCGACTTCAGCAAAGCCAGTCACTACAACCACCTTATCCAGATCGACCATGCCTTCAAGATTTTCGTTAAGCGGCTTGATTTCTTTCTCCCAATCCGGTAGAGCCGGGAAGTCAAACTTGATATTCGCCCGAGGCTCAATCACCTTCTTTTTATAAAGTACCTCGGAGTCTTCACCATGAACAATCTTGTTCTCTAAAGCAGTCTCTTTGGTCACCGCCTTTCGGACTTCGCTAGTTTCCATAATGTCTTTTCGAAGTCGTGTCATGGTATCGTTTAGGTTAGGAATAAATTGAAGACCGCCATTAAGATCGGCGAAGACAGGCTCATTCTGGCAAATATCCACGATTTCAGCTGACATCAAACCAAGGAGGTTAAATGCCATCTCTTGCTGAGAGAATGTGCGAACGCCGAACTGTTCCACACCTTCAGCAACAATGTTGTTGCCAGACATCAATCCGGTGCCTCGGGTCCAACCAATAACAGCTCCACAGATGGTGAGATAGTTGGCCCAATCCTCAGAATGCCAGCGATTGAATAAAGTCTCGAGCCCGAGCTTTGATTCAGAGTAAAGGCCATCGTTGCCGAAAGTTCCATGATTAGGAGACAGAGGCAACACCACTTGTGCAGGACGCGTCTCAAAGCCGTGGTCGGATTTTTGAGTCTTTACACATCCCAATAAACGCAATAGGTTGGTTAACATTATGCGATGAGCGAGTTCCGATTTCGAGTCAATACCATCAATTTGTCGGCCGTTTTCAGGGATGGCAGCGAAAGGAATGATGAAATCAAGATCCCATCCGAGACCATTCTTAGGATCATAAATGTACTCCACCAGTGCTTCCACGTCCTGCTTACTAGCTTGGTTGAATGGTACTACAACGAGCTGAGACCCGCGTGCGCCGTATCTGGCGTACATGGACTGATAATACTCGGTCACTTGGCGCGAAAACCGACTAGTTGTCACAACAACCTTAGCACCACCACTGATGAGGCCCTGCAGAACTTCAGCACCAATTGAGCCTGCGCCGGCACCGGTCATGAGCGCATATTTTCCTTCGTAGGTGATACCCGACTTGGCTGCCTCCTCGAGGCAATCTAGATAAACGCCGGTAAGTTTCTTGCTATAATCCCATCCGTGCAGGTTGTGTCGCTTGAGATGTAGAAAGGGAATGGTCTCCATCTTGCCCTTGCTGGTTTGACCGTTGGCCTTGATCCCAGTCTTTTTCACAAAGCTGCTCGCTTTGCCGTTCTCTTTCGGCAGTATTTGACTTTCATTCATGGCAAGGGAACGGAGGACATTGCCGTACAGATTTTTGAACTCGAGCTTGGCCGTTTTTGACATTTTGTGTTGCTCTTTGATGAGTTTCACAAGTCGGCCAAGGTCGTTCTGTACCTTGGTCCGGTTACCATATTCAGAAATCTTACCGCCTTCTGCCATCTGCTGAACATAATGCTCGAGCTTTCGGCAACTCTGACGAGGTACCTCTTCATAACTAAGGTTACCGCGAGCGTCAACTGTCGTGTGTGGTCCGGTTGGGACGGCTACATCCTTATAGACGGGAGAAACGTTTAGTACCTCCTTGCAGTTCTCGATCAACTGCTCGCCCAGCTCCTTCGCCAGCCTGTATGTTTCACCTCGTTCCGTTGGACAATTATCAATGTGATATTGCATGAACTCCAGAAGGAGTGGGTTTGACTTGGTCATGATACGTATGCACTGACTAACGATTTCCCGGTCAACTACTTGTAGTCGACCAAAAATCACGTCATAGTACATGCTAAGTGCATCTTGACGCGCCCAGTTCCAAGACGAGTCATAGGTTCGTGCCTTGAGAGGGCTGAAGACAGGCTCAATACCGGCTGCGTAGAAGTCGCCATGCTCAGCGTTCCACAGATCCAACTGGGCTTGCAGGACTTGTTGTGATTCGCCGGTCGTCTGTGCGGCTTTATCACCCGCCCGGAGATCCATCTTCAAGTATCGCGCAAGGAGTTCAAGTTGCTGCTTGAAAAGCGTTCGCTGGTCTTTGGTGAGAGCGTCGATGGCAGCCGGGTCCATCATCATGCTACCACTACCACCGGCAGCCGGTCCAGCTGCTGCCGCGGTTGATAGAGTGATACCCGCGTTGGCGGCATACTTCTGAACGACGTCATCGAAATAGGCTTTAGCCTCAGCTTCTGAAGGCAATCGTGATGCGGGTTCCATAGTTATACCCAAAACCAACACGCCATCTTGCCGACCGGATGCCAGACCCCAGCGTGTTTCCAAGTATTTTCGTACAAGTGTAATGTTGAAACCACCAGGCATTTTCGACGACACCAGGCGCGCAATCAACGACTGAGAGTGCTTTCCCAGCTGTCCATTGAAAGTTGCTTGCATAAGCCCTGAAAGTTCATCCAACGGAGTATCTTCAGGTTTCTCCGGTGTTGAGCCAAACTCTTTGCCCAAGTCTCCAAGGATTTCATTTTGTAATGTCGATTTGCCTACATCAGTAGTCAGTATAGTCTTCTTGGCGGAAGTTATAGAGTTATGATACGAACCTCCAACTAAGTCTTTAATTGCCTTTCCTAGTGGTACCTCCAGGAATGGCTTTTTGAGTTTCTGAGCTATCAAGGCTCTTACGATTTCGAGAGCTGTAACAGGGGCGTCAGGAACCGCGGCGGCCGGACCTGCGCTCGCTGCGGGAGCCGCAGCAACTGGAGCAGCGGCCGCGGCAACGGCTGGTACCGCAGCTGACGAGCTCTCTGCGGCGTTGGGAGAAGGCTCCGGCTCTTCCTCAACTGGATCAACGTCGTAGTAGATCTCTTTGGCATCTTTGTTGTAGCATAGAATCTGTCGTTGAACTGATTTCGCCGCGTCAAATGCTTCATATTTTGAAGCCAACGTTCTTTTGGCCATTACCCCTAGCGTGTCCGCGGGTCCAACCTCCACAATCCGCTCGGCTGTCTTCTCAGCGAGGAAGACATCCTGTGTTTCGATCCATCTTACAGGAGAGGCGAACTGATATGCGAGAAGCTCTACTAGCAACGTATGAGCAAGTTCTTGTTCAACTTCGGGCCTCATTTTGATCGTGGTGTCGATGCGTTTTAACAACCTGGACAGGTACAGCAAGGAGTATTAAAGTCTGGGTATGGGCTATATAGAAAACGATGGCCAGCGCTCGGGGGGTATCTCGGTCGGCTATGGTTCGACTCGTGTCGTTAAACTCGGGAGCAAAATCAACGATGGTGACAATAGTGGTAGGTAGCCGGGAGGCTATCTAGGGAAGTATTGGTGTCAAGAGTTGGCTTGATCTGGAAGCCTCAAGTCCCCCGGCTTGGGGAAGGAATTGGATATGATAGATTAGGTGTCTATTAAAAGGAGTCGTTTGTAAAGTTGAGGGACCCGTCTCTTCGAATTATGATCCTTCAAATCTGTGTGATTGTTTTAGCCCAAAATCTTGGTCAATTAGACGGGAAGTAGCGGGCAACGACGCTCCCACGAGTTTGACACCGAGGAGACAGAGAGGATGGAGGGAGGGATGTGTAGGTTAGGTGGATTGTCGAATAGATCTTCAGCGTCAATACTTTCAATACTTACTTTTACAAGTACTATCGATTGGTCTAGCTATTGGACGATAGAGGGGGTACGGCAAGTACTGTAACGTTTGAACGGGCACGCCAATCAATGAAACAGAACCTTGTAGCTATGCTAGATTAGGAGCACCAGGCAGTCGTGGACAGGGAATCAAACCGAGCTTTCCCAAATGTTGAACTTAGTTGTGTCGTTGTACATGGGAATCTTATTTTTTTTTCTTTGGTGCATCATTGGCCTATTACCTTGAATCGGGTCCTGGTGCCTCCTCAGCCCCCCGGGCTAATGGTACTAAGTATCTACATACATACACACCTAGGAGGCAGGGGAAGAAATGCGGGTTCTGCTATTGGTCTGTATTGGATAAGTATTGGACCAAGCCACCTAAACCCGAATAGCTCTGTCGGTACAGTGTACCGGGGGATAATGCAACTTAGCTGCATTCTGCCCCCACTTAACCTGGTGATGTACATCGCACTTTTTCCCATGCCTTCTGTGATTCGCCTCAACCTAGTCTGCGTATCCACTATTTCTCAACGATCTTCTGTGGTGTATCCTGGCCTAGGAACGTTCCGGGCTACCGACTCCCCCACATCACTTTGTCTCGCGTCATTGTTTCATTCATCTACAGATATGCTTTCGCGTACCTACACTAAGACCTTGCTTGTAGATATCTACTCGGCGTGACGTTATCTAGCCTTTATGGCAGCTTCTATCCGCATGTATGTACATGCCATATCAGCATTTCTTAGGCATGGCCTTGATTAAGCAACTATAGCGTAACTTCTGGTTAAACACTAAATTGACTATACCTGACTAGAGTTGAGAAATGGGGATTGAAACCAGCCAACGTAAATGCGCCCCATATGTGTACATATGGCAGCTTGGCATCCGTCGTCCCGCGATGGAGGGTCTAAATAGGCCTCGCAGTCTAACCTAAGTACCTCTACTTCATCACAGCCTTTTCTCCCGTTAGTCCATACAGTCATGGGCGGTGGAATGTTGGAACATCATTGTTTGCTTTTCACGTATACAGTTTTGTCTCATGAGTGCACTACAGTAGAGGTTGTGTCTTCGTACTTCGTACTGCGGTTTCGACCTAGCCGACTTTATCTTTACTAGGAAAGATCTGTCACTTCGAGAGCTGTCTCGCGGCCTCAGAAAAAGCCCCGCGGTAATAGTCGGTTAGGTTGATCTCATAATACTGCGAACGCCCTGGGTAGGACTTGCTGTAACTATGTAGTTCTGATCCGATTGCGCAATGAAGGTACCCAATTAGCTAGGTATACCAGATAGGATCAGAGGCTTATCCTAACTCTATCGTTGTCGAACTGAAACTTTACACCACACGAAACTTAAAAATACACACCCGGAGTAGAAGTGATACATCGATCGAATATAGCTAAAGACGATGATTTTCAACAATGTAATCCATAGTCGGTGCTTAGTATTGGTGATTAACCCATTAGAGGGACCATAAATATCATTGATACCCCTCTCCGTCCATGTACAGTACAGCTGGTGGCATGTTTGAAGAAGTAGAGATACTTTGCGGGGGAAAACGTGGGGCCTGGGTCCAGAATTATGTTGTAGGGGTAGCAAGTCTTCAGAACCCCCTGACTAGATTCCCTGACAGGGATCTATGTTGGAGAGTGTGGCACCCAATTCCAACTCAATCCCCAACAAGATGTTAGTAGGATTGTTTGGCGAGAGGGTGCGAAGGGAGAAAATTTCCGCCACCTGGCAGCAAATTTGGCTTCCATGTTCATCGGGTGGGAGTACGTACCCGCTAGATAAGCATGTTGAGGAAACAGGCTACAGAATATCGACCGCTAATTGATAGGCGGGGAGGGGGCTTACACGTCGGGGTATCGCGAAAGTATCCTGCAGGGGCACTTAGCACTTACAGTCAAGCTATCTGTAGTGAGATATCAACGGTACTGTACTAGGCCAGGTACTTGGTTGCATCGGTTGTATAGCGCATGGAACGGTATCTCAAAGTTACCTACCACATCATCCTAGAAAAAATTGAATGAAGCTTTACAGGAAGTTGAAGCACTTACCTACTCTCTCTCTCTACGGTGTCCTTCGGTTCCCTTTTGCCTATCCAGCGCAGACACCCGCTGTAGATAGACTCATTTGATCCAACCTTCAACTTTCCACTTTTCCAAACCATCAAGTCCCAAGCGTCGATATTTGGACGTGCCTCACAAACGAGTTCTTGCTACTAAATAATAGATCCCTCACGATCCAACCACCTACCTATACTACTCTTGCTTCACGCCTACGCCATTGGCTCTTCTAATAGAGATACCCCTTACTCGTGGTCGCTACGTAACTGTCCGGCTCGGTCCAATCCATAATTTATTGCGATAGAATTACAAGCATCTCCTGCTCTTTGCTGAGTTAGTGGAGGCTATTCCCATCCTAATGTGAGCTTCTTCATTCCAAGGCAACTTTCCTGGTTGGTATGGGATGGACTGACGCCAGTGATCTAGAATACTGCGAAAAGCCGTGCTACGCGAGAATAAACGTGAACGAATTTTTAACAAAATGTACGGCACAAACACTGGCCCCCAGACGGGCGTGTCTACACCCAGATCCTCAACATCACTCCGACCCCTCACCCTCTCCCACGGTTCGCTCGAGTCCGCGTTTCTCGTACCAACCAACCTTCATTTCCATGCCTCGGAGCTCAAAGACCGCTTCGCAGCTACTCTGCCCACTCCGACAGATGAATTGGCCCAGGATGACGAACCATCATCGGTGGCTGAACTCGTTGCCCGATATATGGGGTTCATCGCCCGTGAGGTAGAGGAAGGGGAAGACGATGCACAAGGGTCATACGAAGAGGTTTTGAAGCTTATTCTTAATGAGTTTGAGCGCATGTACCTCAGGGGTAACGACGTCCATGCTTTAGCCAAGACGTTGCCTGGGATCCTCGAGAAGCAGATTGCTGTGGTTAGGTGCTACTATGTCACCAGGTCTGTTGCCAACCGAGCAATCAGGCCACATGAATCCGCACTATTTAGAGCTGCCGAGGACGGATCAACAACCCTTTACAGCATTTTTGGCGGCCAGGGAAATATTGTCGAATACTTCGACGAGCTTCGTGAGGTTTATCAGACCTATCCATCATTCGTAGGCGAGCTAGTCACAAGATCTGCGGAACTCCTTCATAACCTGGCGCGGGACCCTCGAGCTGAGAAGCTATATTCAAAGGGTATTGATGTCTTGGAGTGGCTGCAGTCTCCTGATGCGACCCCGGATACAGACTATCTCGTGTCTGCACCGGTTAGTTTTCCTCTAATCGGATTGGTGCAGCTATGTCACTACCAAGTTCTCGGCAAAGGTTTAGGTGTTCATCCCGGAATCCTTCGGGAGCGCATTAGTGGTGCTACTGGTCATTCTCAAGGCATAGTCGTTGCGGCGGCTACGGCGGCTGCTGACTCGTGGGAGTCATTCGAGAAATATGCTGCTCACGCATTGACGATTCTGTTCTGGATTGGTGCTCGTAGCCAGCAAGTTTTCCCTAGGACCTCATTAACACCAGGTACGCTACGAGATTCTATCGACAATGGAGAGGGCGAGCCGACACCTATGTTGAGCATTCGGGATTTGTCCCAGAGCGAGGTACAGAAGCATATTGATGTTACAAACCAATATCTTCCTGAAGACCGCCATATTGCTATTTCCCTAGTCAATAGCCCAAGGAACATGGTAGTGACTGGTCCTCCAATCTCTCTCTATGGTCTTAACCTGCAACTACGAAAGGTTAAGGCACCCACAGGATTGGATCAAAACAGAATACCGCACACAGAACGAAAAGTCCGCTTTGTCAATCGCTTCCTGCCTATCACCGCGCCATTTCACAGCAAATATCTCACTGAGGCAACTAACCTGATCGACGAAGACCTCAGTGAGATCAAGATTGACGTATCGTCACTGGGAATTGCGGTCTACCACACGTGCACAGGCGAGGATTTGAGAGACACCGTCAAAGGCGATATTGTCCCATCGTTAGTGCGCATGATTACGCGAGATTCAGTACAATGGGAGAAAGCAACTCAGTTCCCTGACGCGACTCACGTGCTTGACTTCGGACCCGGAGGTATATCTGGCCTCGGCGTCCTGACCAGCCGTAACAAGGAGGGTACAGGCGTACGAGTTATTCTTGCCGGAACCGTTGATGGCTCCGCCCAAGAAATTGGGTACAAGTCTGAATTGTTTGACCGCGACGAGGAGCATGCAGTTGTTTATGCCGACGATTGGGTTGAGACGTATGGCCCACGTCTCGTCAAGACATCCACCGGTCAAGTCTACGTCGACACAAAGATGAGTAGATTACTTGGTATACCACCAGTCATGGTTGCGGGTATGACACCTACCACCATAGCCTGGGATTTCGTAGCGGCAACCATGAACGCCGGTTACCAGATCGAGCTGGGAGGTGGCGGATATTATAACGCCAAGACAATGACAGAGGCATTGAACAAGATTGAACAAGCCATTCCGGCCGGACGTGGTATCTCCGTTAACTTAATCTATGTGAACCCGAGGGCTATGAGCTGGCAAATACCACTCATTGGCCGGCTCCGATCTGAAGGTGTTCCCATCGAGGGTCTCACGATCGGTGCAGGTGTGCCATCTATCGAAGTTGCCCAGGAATATATCGAGACGCTTGGCCTTAAGCATATATCTTTCAAACCTGGTTCTATGGAAGCGATTCAAGCTGTTATAAATATCGCCAAAGCTAACCCCACATTCCCAGTCATTCTACAATGGACTGGTGGTCGCGGCGGAGGTCATCATTCCTTCGAAGATTTCCATCAACCTATTCTCCAAATGTACGGCCGTATCAGGCGATCAGACAACATCATTCTAGTTGCTGGAAGTGGATTTGGTGGTACAGAGGATACGTACCCCTACCTTACTGGAGACTGGTCAAAGAAATATGGCTATCCTCCAATGCCTTTCGACGGCTGCCTTTTCGGTAGTCGCATGATGGTCGCTAAAGAAGCCCATACCGGCAAGGCTGCCAAACAAGCTATTGTTGACGCAGAAGGCCTGAACGATGATCAGTGGGAGAAGACCTACAAAGGACCCGCCGGTGGCGTCATTACCGTCAGGTCGGAGATGGGTGAGCCGATCCACAAGCTCGCGACTCGAGGTGTCCGGTTTTGGGCAGAGATGGATCAGAAGATATTCAGTCTGCCCAAAGAGAAGCGTGTGGCGGAGCTCAAGAAGAACCGGGAGTATATCATCAAGAAACTCAATGATGACTTCCAGAAAGTCTGGTTCGGCCGTAATAAAGAGGGACAGACAGTAGACCTCGAGGATATGACGTACGGTGAGGTAGTACGACGCATGGTCGAACTCCTCTATGTAAAGCATGAGGGCCGTTGGATTGACCCCTCCTACAAGAAGCTGACAGGGGATTTCATTCATCGTTTGGAAGAAAGATTTACCGCCAGCTCCAACCAACCCTCACTACTACAGAATTATGCGGATCTGAACGAGCCTTTCGTTACGGTTGAGAAGATTCTAAGCCAATACTCTGAGGCTGACACTCAGATCATCAACGCACAAGACGTACAACACTTCCTACTCCTTTGCCAACGTCGCGGTCAAAAGCCTGTGACTTTCGTTCCAGCCCTAGACGAGAACTTCGAGTTCTTCTTCAAGAAGGACTCGCTCTGGCAGTCGGAGGACCTAGAAGCAGTCATTGACCAAGATGTCGGTCGGACTTGTATCCTTCAGGGTCCTATGGCCGCCAAGTTCTCCACCAAAGTGGATGAGCCTATTAAGGAGATCTTAGACGGCATCCACAATGGCCACATTTCCAGACTAGTGAAGGATGTTTACAAGGGCAAAACCAGTTCAATTCCAACTATCGAATACTTTGGTGGTAAGCTCATCGAAACAGAGACGCCTTCAGATCTTGAAGGTCTCGTAATTTCCGAAGATGGGCAAAAGAACACTTACCGACTATCTTCTTCCCCGGCGGCTACACTGCCATCGGTCGAGGCCTGGCTCTCTTTGTTGGCTGGCCCGAGCCGTGGCTGGCGACATGCCCTTTTCACATCAGAAGTCGTGGTGCAAGGGAAGAAGTACCAGACCAACCCAATGAAGCGAATTTTTGCGCCAGTCCGTGGGCTATTTGTCGAAGTCCGACATCCGGATGAACCAGCGAAAACCTCTATCATTGTCCGTGAACAACCACGACATAACCACTATCAGGATGTGATAGAGGTTAAATTCGATGGCAAGCAGGAAATTACTGTGAGCATGATCAAAGACACCACCGCGTTAGGACAGCCTGTTTCCTTACCCCTCCGGTTTGTCTACCGGCCAGAAGCAGGCTACGCCCCTATTCATGAGGTCATGGAAGGGCGCAATGACCGCATCAAAGAATTCTACTGGCGGGCATGGTTCGGTAACGAACCACTCAACCTAGATAATGATGTTCATTCCCAGTTTGACGGTGGTAAAACTACTATTACCAGCAGCGACATCAATGATTTCGTGCATGCCGTTGGCAATACGGGTGAAGCGTTCGTAGATCGTCCCGGCAAGGATATGCTTGCACCCATGGACTTCGCCATCGTGGTTGGATGGAAGGCCATAACAAAGCCAATATTTCCTCGAAAAATTGATGGCGATCTCCTAAAGCTTGTTCACCTATCTAACGGCTTCCGTATGATGCCCGGTGCGGAGCCACTGAAACGAGGCGATGAAGTCGAGACCACTGCTTGTATTAATGCCGTTGTTAACCAGGATTCCGGTAAAATGGTAGAAGTTTGCGGCACTATCTCCCGAGATGGCCAGGCTATTATGGAGGTCACATCGCAATTCTTGTATCGAGGAGTTTACACCGATTATGAGAACACTTTCCAGCGCAAACTGGAAACACCGATGGAAGTCCATCTTTCCACTTCGAAAGACGTCGCGGTACTGCGATCTAAGGACTGGATTCAATTCGACAATAATGATATTGAGTTGTTGGGCCAGACATTGACTTTCCGCCTTCAGAGTCTGGTTACGTTCAAAAATAAGACGGTATTTAGCACCGTAGTAACCAGCGGTCAAGTTCTGCTTGAGCTTCCCACTAAAGAAATCATTCAAATCGGCAGTGTGGACTATGAGGCTGGCATTTCTCACGGAAACCCTGTCCTCGACTACTTGGAACGTCACGGCTCCTCTATTGAGCAGCCCATCCTTTTCGAGAATCCTATTCCTCTCAGTGGAAGGACTCCTCTTCTTTTGAAGGCGCCTGCGTCGAACGAGACTTACGCCAAAGTCTCGGGTGACTACAATCCCATTCACGTTTCTCGTGTCTTTTCCAGTTATGCTAATCTGCCGGGCACAATTACGCATGGTATGTACTCAAGTGCAACCGTTAGAAGCTTGGTAGAGACATGGGCTGCAGAGAACAATGTCGGGCGTGTTAGAAGCTTCCATGCTTCCTTAGTCGGCATGGTCCTTCCCAATGATGACATTGAAGTCAGACTTCAGCACGTCGGCATGATTGGTGGCCGAAAGATCATCAAGGTCGAAGCCAGCAACAAAGAGACAGAGGAGAAGGTTCTGCTTGGTGAGGCCGAGGTTGAACAGCCAGTCACAGCATATGTCTTCACCGGCCAGGGTTCCCAAGAGCAAGGCATGGGCATGGACCTGTATGCATCTAGCCCAGTTGCCAAGGAGGTTTGGGACAGAGCCGACAAGTACCTTCTAGACACATATGGTAAATACTTCCCTATCTTGGCTAGGTCACACATTAACATTCTCCAGGGTTCTCGATCTTAAATATTGTGAAGAACAACCCCAAGGAGCTCACCGTTTATTTCGGTGGTCCTCGCGGCAAAGCCATTCGAGAAAATTACATGCAAATGAATTTCGAGACTATTGGCGCTGACGGAACCGTTAAATCCGAGCGTATCTTCAAGGAGATCAACGAAAAGACGACATCCTACACCTACCGGTCACCCGCTGGCTTATTGTCGGCCACACAATTCACCCAACCGGCCCTAACTCTAATGGAGAAAGCCAGCTTCGAAGACATGAACGCTAAAGGATTAGTTCCACGAGATAGCACATTTGCCGGCCACTCGCTAGGAGAGTATTCGGCTCTTGCTGCACTCGCTAATGTGCTTCCCATTGAGTCGTTGGTATCCGTGGTCTTCTATCGCGGATTGACTATGCAGGTAGCAGTCGAGCGAGATGCGCAAGGACGATCCAACTATTCCATGTGCGCCGTAAACCCCAGTCGCATCTCTAAGACGTTCGGCGAAGCAGCGCTCCGCTTCTTGGTTCGCAACATTGCCGAGGAGACTGGCTGGCTCTTGGAAATCGTCAATTTCAACATTGCCAATATGCAATATGTGTGCGCTGGCGACCTTCGTGCACTGGATACGCTTACCAGCGTCACCAACTTTTTGAAGGCACAGAAAGTAGACACCAATCAATTGCTCAACAACGTCAGCAGTGAGGTTCTGAAGCAGCAACTTGCCGACATCATTAAGGGCTGTGCCCAACAGACTTTAGCTAAGCCGCTACCACTAGAATTACAACGGGGCTTTGCCACTATCCCACTGAAGGGTATTGACGTGCCGTTCCACTCCACATTCTTGCGGTCTGGTGTCAAGCCTTTCCGCAATATCCTCCTCAAGAAGATCAATAAGACATCCATCGATCCATCTAAGCTGGTTGGAAAGTACATTCCCAATGTCACTGCTCGTCCGTTTGAACTCACAAAAGAGTACTTCCAAAGCGTGTACGACCTGACGAGCTCGCCGAAGATCGCTCAGATTCTCCAGAACTGGGACAGCTATCAAGATGATACCAACAAGGTGAATGGTATTAACGGCATCGGCGGGGCCAGTGAGCCAGAAGCCGTAACAAACGGGTACCATTAAGTTTGATTGTCAGTTGAAAGGCAAGTTAGAAGGTGATAGTATGTCAGGCGGGATTGCATTGAGGCTGCATTAGACTATCCTTGTTGGGTGGCGTATTAGATACGGGAAGTTAGAGGTAGCTGTCGGTGTTAGGTGTTACGCTGTTATTTTGCCTCATGTTAATGTTATGTTTAAGGCCTGGTTGCGGCCTCACAGATATTCTTGTTTTAAAACTTAGCCTCTAGTCAAATCAGCTCTTTTCCAATTTCTATGAGTGCTGGAAACCTAACCGGTGTTTTAACCAACCGACGTCAGCGTTAGAAGCTCTATTAGAGAATGTTTACCGCTTAATCCCATCGCGTGGTAGGGCATGGCGCTCTATTAGGGAACACAAGAACGACGTCAAGACCAAGAGAACCAAACGTCCATCCGGCTCTAAGAATCATTCATGGGCGCCTTTTCACAGATCTCCTTATACCGTAGAAGAACATGTAGTTTATTGTTTATGTACCGATGGAAGAGATCCGTCAGAGTATCGGGTAGTCGTCACTACCGAGCAACTATCTATCTAGCAACAATCCTTTATTAGTACCAGCCATTAGGGTATAGACCGCTCTATCATCGACATTGATTTTTCTACATTTTCGCTCGTTCTAGTTGGTTGCCGACACGAAGTCGGAAACCCACAAAAGTCTAGAAAAGCTGGTATCATCTTGGTCTAGCGCTGCTCGTGCACAAGTCGTCCTTGTACCCATACTTTCTTCGTATTGCGGTCGTCGCCGTTGAAGACCCATTTCGCGACGCGCTCGTCCCACGTCTCCCAGCCGAAGACGTCGACGTTCCCGTGGAGCGCCTGGTCGTCCTCGGCGACCTCGTCGGGGACGGCGCCGAGGTCGACGAGTTGGACATCCCACTGCATCCCGACCTCGAAGCCGCCGATCTTGTCGGCCAAGCCCACGACCTGCGCGCCGCCCCTAGTCGCGAGGTACAGGACCTCGTCGACGCTCAGCTTGGCTTTCTCGCGTTGTTCTTCCGGCAGGTGGGCCAGTTGTCCCCCTGGCGCGATTAAATGATTCGATACCAGCTTCGCCTGCCGCGCCGCCTCGAGGATGCTCGGACTGTAGCCGCCGCTCATGTCAGTGCCAAGTCCGACCTGGATGCCCTTCTCCAGAAGCCAGCGCACCCGGGCGATCCCGCTCGTAAGGGCAGAATTACTACACGGACAGTGGGCGATCTTTGCCTTTCTTTCGGCGATGAGATCCGCCTCCTCCTCAGTGAGGTGGACAGCGTGGGCTAGGATCATCTTCTCGTTCAGAAGACCGTGTGTATCATACACGTCGGCGTAGCTCTTGCTGCCTGGGAAAAGCTCCTTCACCAGGGCGATCTCGTTGTCGTTTTCCGAGATGTGCGTCTGCATGGGCAGTTGCGTCTGCTTCTGGAGCTCTGAGAGACTCCTCATGGTCTCGGCGCTGCATGCGGGCGCGAACCTTGGCGTGAGGATTGGGCTCACGAGCTCGAAGGCGCTATCTATGCCCCGGATGTGCTCGATCGTAGCGCGGGTCGCGGCCAGCGCTTTATCGGGCGATTCATCGATGTAGTAATCTGGACCGAGGTGATCCATGCACACACGACCGATAAAAGCGCGCTGGCCCATGGAGTAGCAGAGGTCGGCTAAGAGGTTGGTAGCGTCAACATCGATAGTGGCGTAGTAAGCCGCCGTGGTGGTTCCGTGCGCCAGGGTCCGTCTGATACAGCGCGTATATACTCTCCGCGCCTTGGGGAGTGAGGATAGCGAGGCTTCCATGGGGAACGTGTATTTGTTCAGCCAGTCCAGCAAGGTTGACTTGCCGAAGATCCCGACATTAGGATACTGAGGGGCGTGGACGTGCGTATCTGATCGTATAATGTTAGAGCGAGATCACCCCGTCATGAGGGACATTACGTACCAATGAAACCGGGGAAGAAAAATTGATGGCCATTCCCGGCCACAGTGACGGCAACGCTATCTAGACTCCAGCCTAACCCGGCATACAATGTTTCGACGGCTTTTTGCTGATTGCAATTGGTCTCTATAGCAACGATCTTGCCTGAGGCATCTACGCAGACGGCCGCATTGTACAGATATTCCAGCTCGCCGAGAGTTTTAGAGTGTATGAAAGTGCCGAAGAACACCTGGTTCCTGGCCTTTCCAGGCCTCGATGGTGCCATGATACGTTGGTTTTGTCGTCCTATCTATCGCCAATGCTTCTTTGTGTGATTTGAGCGTGAACTTCGAGCCGTTCATACGAGAAACGAAAGAAGCAAAAAAATGTTGCTATCCGCGCCAGACTCCAAAGCAAGAGAATGGAAACACCCTGTAAGTGCGCAAAGCACAACCCCTTTTTTTTTATATCTAACTCGCCCTGATTGCTGTTTCGCTGTTTGATGCTTCTAGGATTCTTGTGTAATCAGAACAGTCTAGTAAGCACAGAAACGGTTTGCTATATCAGATGGCCGAAACACGGTTTCAACGTCATTATTCGCCGATCAAGTGACAAGAGGCGGCAGCAGGTTTCGGAGAGAACAGCGCCAAATTCATTAATCCACGACTGGTTGCGCGAGGTCGGGGGGGTTGAGTCCAGTTTCAGTTTCGCGACACGGCGGTGCGACAAACCCGGCCAAGTCGAGTCAATCAAGAGAAGAAGCAAGCAAGGAGAGAAGGGATCATCAGATCAATGGCTGGTTGGGTAAATGAAGGAATCAATGAATGTGTTCCTGCAGGTAGGCAGGTACAATGCGTTACGACAGAGGTTACGGTTTATAATGGCTATTCATCGCAAAATTTTATCGCAAGATTGCTGTGCAACGGGATTGTCCACTCGGTTCTCGGTTCACAGCAGAGCTCTCGAAGTCGTGTGCCGGCCGGCCAGCGCCGTGGCCCGGGCTCGGAACAACTAGAACTAGAGGCCAAGATAGCCCCAAGCTGGCGGCTCTCTGATTAGACCATTCTCATTATTAATTGCTAACTTGGAAATCCGCACAAACGGACTAAAAATAAAACGAAAGGGATGCAAGGAGAGAAAAAAAAGGAGGGAAACGAAACGGTGTGTTCAACCTTCGATTGGTCACATATCAGCTGTCAAAGTCAGACAGACCTATGCGCCGTAATACGTCTATGCTGTGATAGGTACACACACTTATTGTGTCATGTAAGTGCGTTATCTAGATAGTGCTAGGAAGTAAAGATCTCGGAGACCGAGTACGTAATACAGTACATGATACAAGTATGATACACTGTACCCCCAGCTAGCTCTAGCACAGAACACAACACGCCAGAAACCCAACTATTGAGTGCTACAATTTTAGTTCCCCCACCCCCAGCCACATGACCCAAGACGCAAGTACATTTGCAGCCAGCTGCTGAGTTCAACTCCACCTTTTAGACTGAAGATCAAGTCTGCACTTCTCCTTCACACCTTAATAATCATTCTCAGCCTACGCTTATGTACTTACGTGCGTACTTACTATACAGTAGTACAACTAATCCGGCCTCAGGCATCTAGCTTCACTAAGCCTGTGCATACCAACGGAGCCACAAACGAGAAAGTGGGCGCTTAGAACAGTTTGCGGATATGCGTACATAACACAATCCGATGCACTCGGTGGTACTTGTAACCTCCGATCAGCGGCTAAGGTTGGGTTGGGTTAGGTTAGGTTGGGACGCCGGGTTTATCGACCTCGGGGCCTTTATCTGCCGTGCTACGACAAATAAATAAACAAGTGGCCTCGAGAGCAGAAGGGATGCCTCTCCGAATAGCTAGCCTCGGCTCCTCGTTTGCGGCGGGGCCGAGCATTGCGCCCGTAGAGAACGATAGCGCCGGTCGCTCGGGTGCCAACTATGCACACCTCGTTGCCGAGCGAGTAGGCGGCTCGCTGACGGATCTGAGTGTCTGCGGTGCGACGCTGCTACATCTCCTCGACACTCCGCAGAACGCCGGCGGTAAGATGTTCCCGCCGCAGATCGACGACCTGCCGGAAGACACCGACGTCGTCCTGGTCCTTGGCGGCGGCAACGACATCGGCTACGTCGGGGGGCTCTTCGACGACACGCTAAAGCGGAGCATTCCGGGCACCGCCCTAATGTATCTGCGCGGCGCCGACCCGGACCACGAGGCCAAGACCCAGCTCCAGCTAGACGTAGACGGACTGGCGCAGCGCTACGCCACCGTGCTCGATGCTATTCGCCGCACGGCACCCGGGACCTACGTCCTTGTCGTTGAGTACCAGGCCGTTCTCGGGCCCGACACCCGGCCTGGCGAGGACGTCGTCTTTGGCGCCGACCGCATCGCCTATCATCGGGAGGTGGCGGCACGGCTGCAGGAGGCCACACGTAGAGCGGTCTACGGGCGTGAAGGCTGGTGTAGCATCGTTGACGTCGCGGAAGCGAGCGAGACGCACGCCATTGGCGCTGAAGACCCCTGGATCTTTGGCTTCAATTGGAAGTTGTTTTATCGAGGCTGTGCTTATCATCCTAGACCGGAGGGCATGGCCGCTATAGCCCATTTGATTCATGATAAAATGGTGCAGTTGGGACTTGCGAGGGCAAGCGAGGACGAGGAGACGGAAGACGGCTTTGTCATGATCTGAAATACCATGTTCTTCTTTATTTTTGGACATTTCAAGGGGGGCGTGTGCTCGCGATCCGTTACATTTTGGGAGTGTACATATGAAGACGCTGCATCACCTACATACTATCACATTCTTTATGCCAGGTACTAACATCATCTCAAATTACCTCTATCCCTCTCATTTTTACGTATGCTTCTTCTTGGCAATCCTCAGCAAGCAATTTATGGTAACGCGTCATCGAAGGAGACAGCGCATCTCACATCCTGCCTGGTGCTTGTCATTTCAGTCAGGCTATAACCGATCCAGCGCAGTACCAGCAGCCAGCAATGCACGGTTCCCAACCTGGTACTGGAAGCGAGGCAGCACATATGGTATCACGACAGGACGCATACATAACTAGCCTACCAGTCAATCCTCAAGACTGGGATCCCCGGAATGTGGCGACCGCCCGGTCTGTTCCGCGTTGTTCTCCCGTTTCTACATTACTTCTAGCCTGCGGTGACCCGATGCAGGCAGGAATACTTGTCGAGAGACCACCCGTCACCGCTGCCCGGGACCTCAATCCGGGACGATCCGTTTATGAGAAGCCACTCCTCTAGACCACCCTAATAGACCAGTCGCGATCCTAGATCGTTTTTTCCTTGATTTTGTCTTCGCCCCCCCGGACGTATAGATGACTCGTCGACTCTTGGCTCTTCGTCAACCACATTCTTCTCTCACACTTGATAGCTCCGCGTGTGGTTCACGCAATTCGATATAGAGAAGACGATATAGGTTATAGTCCTCGACATCTGTAACCTCGGTAACGCAATGTTACACCCCGATTTTTCACCATCCTCCGTAGTCTGTCTCCAGCGCTAACGCGAAAACCTTATTGGAGAATTGCGAACATATCCGCTCTTGGCTTCAGGCCTCCCGTCAAACGACGTGTAGGTCTCTCCCTATCCGGCCGTTGCATTGCGTGTCTCAATTTGGGCGACACACTAGAAGGAACTAATTGGCAGGCTATCTCTAATTGGAATTGTCTCTTTCTCTTCGACTATTCTGTGATCGAGGATGCCAGGGGCCACGACCTCCTAGCTTGATTCTTACTATGTACAGCATAATACCTTCACCCCTACGTTAAACGAATCGCAGGGCTGGTCTATCTACCTACCCCCCTGCCGGCACTCGGATATTCGCCAGATCGAGAATACAGGGTGCCCTGCAGAGTTAATATAGTTTAAACCGTAACGCGTCGATCACAGGCTCTTTCTTCATGCGAGAACAACATACAGATATAAAAAAAAAAGTGAGGTCTGCGGAGACAGTTTCTATTACGGGCAAAGCCGTTTCGACACGTGGGGGAGAGCAGGCTCCCCATCACGTTCTCGATGACCTGCATCTCCCGAACACCCCAAGCAGTGCCCCTCGCGTTTCTAGAAGAGGATGCTGCTTTGGAAACTGGATGGGTAGCATGTGTTTGCGTGTTATCAATCGCGGTGGATATGCCCCTACATAGAGGGTGGGTGTGAACGTCTCTTGCCGGCCGAGATCCTGTTATCACGGATGAGAGAATGTTGGTTATGCTGGTTGACGAGCCGATGAGACGCTGAGGGTAACCAAGTGGACTTCGACCACGGGGACAGGTGCCCTGACAGGGCAGGCCATGAGCAAAGGAAGAGCACCGACTGCTTCGCTCGCAACACTAAGATCATGACTCCCGGCACGCCCATTCGCCGTGAAGTCGTATCCCGATCGGAGTGGCATCCAGTATGCCGGAGTAAGCCACCAGGAAGGAGAAATGCCCAAAACGAGAGCCCCAATCAGGGACAGGTCAAGGTTTGGCCTCGACGTTGATTGATAACAGATCTGGGTCGCTTCGTAAAATCTGATCTCCACGGTGGCAAAGAGGCAAGAAGGTGATTAGGAGTTCCACTTATAGGGTCCTCTGGCTCGGCGCCGTCTGGTAGCGACGGCACTTGGACTGCATCGGTAGAGATGCACTCGTTAGGCAGGTACACGATTCTAGGCACATGTTGTGTAGCTTCTTGATACGGACATGTGAGCGATGGCGACCCTGTACCTATCCTATCCTATCCTCTCCTATCTCTATCTACTGCTGCTGCTACCTATCTCTCTCGACAATCAATCAATCAATCAGGAAAAGAAGCAGAACACGCAGAGAAGCCTACCAGCCCGCCAGTCACAGTCGAGCGGAGAGGAGAGATATTGCATTGCGTATGTGGCGCCCTGCATGCCTGTTCTAGGCCTCCCGATTCTCGCGTTTTAACTAACATGAAACGCGCTGTCGATACTAGGCGAATCCCATATCATGAAGGCTGGGCATGATGTGAAGTGAAGTTATCACCGCTGATCTGGGGCAAAGTCGGGCTCAACAACATCGATCTACCCAGTAGGCGGATACTATGCCTGCCTTACCTGCTTGCTCAATCTTGTGGCAATGGACATTCGGACATTATCACGGTACCGAAGCGCAGAGGGTACTTTCCATTGCGTAATGGGTACCGTGACTAGATTAGCCTCTCATTACCGGTGTTCCGATCGTGGGTTTACTTGGGTATAACAGGAATTTACATTTCCCGATCCTAATTCCGAAAGCCTATGTCCGCTTTTCGCTTCAGCTACCGCCGCAAGGCACGGCTTTTGGAATCCATCCTCCCGCCGCGACCCGCGGATCGAAACGTCCGACTTGGAACACGCGTCCTTCGTCATTTAACAGTCCATGTGTCCATTTTGGCCGGATCCCGTCGAGGAACAGGCCAGGAAGTTGACAGATGTGGCGGATGCTCATTTCATCATATTATTGCATCTCTTTGTTGAAAGCATATGACTTACTACAGCGACCGTCCAGCCAAGAATATGTGACTATGCCGATATTGCTGGATCAGGCAGTCATTTGGACTATCCTCATGGTGGGATAAGTAAAGAAACGCTCTTGCCTATTGCTTGGTATTGCGGGTGCCATGAAGTTCGCTGAATGGTTGGGTGTTGGGTTTCAGAACTTTTGTTGGTTGGAGGAGGGAAGGGGAGGTAAGGGAGCCTGGAGGTAGTAGGTAGTAGGGAGACCGGGGAACAGGACAGGGAGGAAATGTGTGTCCATCACGGCCCTTGTCACCCCGTTACATTCATGTGTGTTCCTAGCTAGTGCCAGTTTCAACTACGCCTAGCCGACGTCCGCTCGACGACAAAGATGTAGCCAATTATTATATAATGGGCGGAAAAGGGAGAGGCATAGGGTTACTCCAGAGCTGCGGCTCTGATAAGAGAAGCGGGCAAGCTGGGGGAGCTTACTTGGCTTGACTTGGCCTCTGCTGCCCGAAATGTCGGGGACGATACCCTCTCACATGGCCGTGATCCCTATCTCTCCCCCTCATACATAACGGACCTACCACTTGTAGGTAACGCATATTCTTGGGTGGTGGTGACCCCCAAAAAAAGCGTGGGCGTGGATCATGTATGTACGGGGCGAGTTGCTTGGAAGTCTGTGCGAACCACGGTGCCACGTTATCGCGTCTGGCTGTGGTGGGGAAGAGACGCTGCAGAGGGTGACACTCGATGTAACCTCTCGCCGAGCAAGCGATGAGTTTGATGAGGTTGATAAGATAGCCGATGGCCTCGACGGCACGCTGCAATGCACAAGCCAATGTGGATGTATGCGGGAGACGTTTAAGGTACGTTATAAGCTTACTTTTTGGGCGCTTGGTGTGGACCGAATCTCCCAGATGTTGAGGGGTTCATTGGCTTAGACGAGCTTCAGACGTGGGATCCCTGCGAGGGATCTTCGGAGTCGCCTACCCTTCCCTGTAGCGTAGATAACTCAAAATCCCTTGACTAGGGAGTTCGAACGTGTCTCGCTTGAAGGCCATGTAGGTACTATGTGTGATACACCACACCAGTCCTACGCAGTATTACACAGAGGGTCATACAGAGGAATGGTGTTCATCTATTTCGGTATGATGTAATGCCACGCCTGACATGTCGAGCATCACAGCCAGCCAGCCCGGTTGAACACCATGGAACGACGTAATAAGGCGCCATCACCTATCCCGAGATGGAAGCCGGTTCGTCATAATCGTCACGATGCCTTCAACTGCTCTCCAAATCATCATCATCATCGCCATCATCATATGCAGCCAGCCTCCTCCTACGTAGGTATACTGTTGACCTACATACAGTAGAGAGGAGAGTGGGCGCTACATACACGGCTATAATGTATGTACGAATGTACGTACATACGTCTACACTACCTATCCACAGTGGTCGCCGGTCCGTATCAGTAGGGGCTGTTCAATATGCGAGCTGGCCGAAGCTGGCCGAGATAGGCAGCTGGGAAGCGTTTCCTCAACTGCCAAGAAAGGCGCCAAGGTTACTCACTCTATGGGTGCTGTTACGAGAGCGCCTTGTTGCCAGATCACGGACCAATGGCTACCCATTGCAAGGCCGGCGTAACCAACCGAGACACTGGAGGGGAACTGCAGGCCCGACCGTTGACCGCTAATGAACGTTGAACCAGTCTCATATGTTGTGTGTCCTACCTAGTCCTGCGCCTCCCGCATGAAGCAAAGCAATCTGCACTGGCGTAGGCGTAGGTCGAACATGGTGTTGGTTGCTTGGTGTCTCCAGAGGGCGGTCGATTGGCCTGACTTCGACAACAAGACCGTTGACAACCCACTTACATGCCTACTCCAAGCGAAATCAACATCATTACCCAGGTTATGCCGAGCAACGATGGCGATAACAGTACAAAGGCTTTTCCTCACTATACGCGGAAGATGCTACAGATTACTATGTAGATGCTATGTACTTATAGGTTAGGCGGACGGAAGTCTAGATTCTGGGATCGTCAGGGCAGCCGTCTTGCACGCTAGCAAAGCAAGAATTGCACGCAGTTTCTTCCTGGCCAGTATCTCTCACCACGTTTCGCGGGTGCTGGATCTCGTAACAATTCCAAATACCGCTCGTGAATCTCCCCCGCTGATTAGCTGGGCGATGGAGGCATTTTTCTCCACACGAGAAAGTCGGCTTGAATCCTTCAGCCCACGATCAATCAGCCAGGGTTCCGAGGGCGCCGCTCTCAAGCTGACCGGAAACGATCAAGCCTAGGGAGCCGGGGGCGGGAAGAGGCACAGCAACAGAAAAGAAAAAAAAAAAAAAAAAAAAACCTACAGGACTCAATAGTATGTAGTAGTAGGCTATCTACTCTACTCTAGCTAGTGTCCTTCGGCAACCTTAATATTGCCCGCAGTAGCGTCGGTGCAGTGGCCCCATCGACGCCATGTAGGTAGGTATGTCAGTGCTGTATGTATGCAATACCTACTAGTCTACGTGATGCTCTCTACCACGGATTAAGCTACTCTGTGCGGAATGACGGCGGGCCTTGCGTGCTTGCTTCTCGCCGTTTCGTTATCGGACGACATGGATGGTGCGGCCTTCTAGAAAACGCCACGCAAGACGCTTTGGGTCTTGGCGTTCAAGCTTGTTCAGTGGGCTCAAACCTCCATCCCCCATCATCCACTCCAGAGGCGACCCCCTCTCGTAACTCGCTAGGCCAGTAACAGGGCCCATCGCCGTCACTGGCCTGCGCGCGGTTGCTGCCAGCGTCCGGGTGTGACCCAACATCTCAGCGTTTTTTCGTTTTTGACAGGCGGAGATGGATAACTAGATACAGTTTGGTACCGCATTCCCTACCGATTCGCTCACGGCAGACAGATTTTGGCTATAGCGCCTGCGTGCCCTGTCAATAGTTGACTTGGTCACCAAGCCCAAAGTGGCAGAAAGTGGAAGAAGGGGGCAACCATGGTGCCTCTTGATAGACTGAACACGAAGATGTGTGGCAGGGTAGGTAACCAGACACACAGATTTCGATGAGCTCTGGTTGTGAGAGCTGTGTTAAGTCACAGGATTATGTTATATGACCATACAGATCGTGACGGAAAACTTGCGCAACGCAATGGGCTCCAAGTAAAAGAAACCAAGTAGATGAAACTATGGTACACAGCATGCAATGCACGATAGCTTACAAGACAGATGAGACATGGGTGGTTGGGTGAATTAAGGCATTCGTCGAAGCCGTTGTAATTTGTTCGAAGAGATCTAACTAACAGGGTAGCCCCCTCGGATCCAACCATCACAAGACGGAGACTGGTGCCCAGACATCCTTGTGACCAGGAGCAGATGCACCCGCATCCAAGATAAACCCTTCTCTCTATAGTATTTTTGGCCGACAGGATAGGAAGGCGCTCAAGCGAGCGACATTCGCAGCAAAAATAAGGGTATCCAAAGTCAATTCACGCCACAAACCCCAGAAAAAAAGATCCAGGCCGTGTCGCCCCCCATGTTCAACAGGTTTGCCCAACCCGAAACCCAGGCCAAGCCAAGTAAAAAAATCAGTCAAAACTCCCAATATGCAATGCAATCCCAGTTTCCGTCATCAATGCGTGTACACGTGTGCTTAGGCATGCGCTGAAATAAAAATATTAACACAAAGCGCCTTAGCCGTCGATATTAACCTCTGCGCCGTGCTTGAGGAGAAGCTCTACAATGTCGGTGTGGCCATTGATGATGGCGCGTTGTAGAGGCGTGTAACCAGCGCTATCTCGCACGTTAACTGAGACGTTGCATTGCTTGAGAATGATCCGTAGCGTATCGATGTGACCACCGGCAACTGCAAGGTGCAGTATGGGGGCATTGGCATCCGGCAGGGATCGGGGTGCCGCTCGGGTACTTAGATTGGAGTCTGACTGAGTCCTCACCATGCCGTCCGCGGTTGGCATTTGCCAAGCTGGTGCATCTTCCATGTGCGGCGGGGATGGGTAGTGGAACTCCTCGGGACGTGTGTGGAGGTCGAAGTGAGGCGAGTATACGGGCATTTGAGGTTCTGGCGCCATCATCATGACTCCCGGGGGAACGTGAACATCGACAATTGGAGACGCCTGAGGAGCCATCCATGGAGAATGAGGGCTCTGGGGGGCCTGTCGAGGGCTGCCAACGCTACGAGGCAAATTCGGGCGTGGGCGTTTCGACTGGGACGAGGTGCGTCTCGATTTTAGGTGTTGGCGGCTCGTAGGGGGCGACTTCATCATGCCAGGAGCACCACCGAACCCATCAGATGAGTAACCCGTGCACAGTGACTCGTCATACGGAGGCGGTGCCTCTAGCTCCGTGGGAGAGATCAAGCCCGTCATAAAACTCTCCTGGGGTGCCGGTGCCGCAGGCCACTCGTGGAAATATCCTCCCACCCATTGATGCTCCGACGACGGCGTGTTTACAACCTCGAAGTTGGGCGGGGATAGAGAGGCCGCGGGTATGGCAGGAGTACTGCTGCTATCCGGGGGGGTGCAGGGCGTGCTCTGCCTGCTGGTGTTGCTAGATTCTGGTGTCTCCTGCAGCTTCTTGATCTGATCTCTCAGCTTCTCGACCTCATTCTTCTGCTCCCGCATCTTGCGTCCTGGTTACATGTTAGTGACAGGACTCAACCCTCAGGGGACATATGTACACATACGGTAGGCACGCTGAGCGAGACGGTTTTGGATTCTCCTACGTTCTGCAGGGTCCGCCATCTTGCTTAGATCCTCATCAGGCTTCATCATGTCTGCGTATAACGTATCTCGGAGACGCTCAGGTCTCTTAGCGGCGGTGGTGTTGCCCGCGTTTTGAGTGACAGTTGCCATGGCTCTTGGTGATAAGTGAAAAGCGATATACTACTGTTCAACTTGGCGGTTGCTGAGTTCGGCAGGGTATGAAGTCGAGCTCAAGGGGATTTCAAATATACGCGAGGGCGGGATGGGCAGTCCTTTATGAATCTCTCGCAGTCCCTCGCACCAACTGGGGTAGGGAGTAGTAAGTGCCACTGACCACATACTTGTATGAAGGTACATGATGGAGGTACAGGCCCTGCTCTTCTTGTCGATGCTGCAGGAACGAATATGACTCGTGTGGCGCCATTGAGAACGAGCCAGGGGGGGTGGGGTGCGACTAATACACAAGGCTCTTACGCTATCTACTGTATCGCCTGCCAAGGTGCATGCATGGAACTCTCGGCTCCGACCTGGTTTAGCGGTTTGATGAGGCGTAGTAGTAGTAGGTAGGGTGCAGCGTCGTCTAATGTAAGTAGGTAAGTCAAGTATCTATGCGTGGACTGGAGACTAGGTAGGACATCCACACACCTTGTCCATGTCTGAGCAGGCAGAGGCAAACGTCAGGGTTTCTCACGACCAATGGGTAACTAACCACCCCCCCTTCCCTCGACGCCCCTTCGAGCCCTAGCTCTCTCTCTCTCTCCACCAAATTGGCCGTAGCCTGTCAGGAGCTAGACGTATTCCGTATCGACACTAGGGCGGCCTTAAACCAGGTAATGATGCCAGTTTTAGCAGGCGCTTTTCCCACACTATAGACTACGTACAACACTAGACTAGAGAGATATGCTAGGTAATCTCGGACAACTGTGCGACATTGCGGCTTAGCCCGTTTCGATCATTAATTCTGGGGAGGGTGGCAGGATAGCAGGATAGCAAACTGTTGCCAGTACCTACACCACTAGGCGCCCACACGAGGCGGGATTCGAGAATGCAAGCCGTATACCGCACGCCACAGTATATTGCTGTGAAGGACTTGTGCGTTCCTTCGCCAGGATCCAGGAAGCCTCGGAGCTACACAAGCACCTCCTCGGCCCTAATATGATGGTGTAGATCTGCCTGCTTGAGAGCGGCGCTGCCTATGCTGTACTGTACTGGCGAGGCACTACCACACATACCTACGCTACACTAGGACATTCCCAGGTACTATTCTCATGATCGTGTGGTCGCCTTCGTCACATCATAGCTGCTGATCGCTAGTGTCTAGTGTAGGCAGTCCAGCGCCAGCAGATCGCCATTCATCATCAGAGCAGCGCGAGGTGGCCGATGTGGATACAATAGCTATTTCAGTGACAATGGCGGCGAAGATGATAGCCGACCAGCGAGCCAGTCAGTGGTGTACGTACGTATGTACATACGGTACGGCTAACTAGCTTGTGTGAGCGAGTATCGGCTACCTGACGTAATATTCAGTGGACAGGTTCGACCGAAATAGCGTCCGTTGACGCTAGTTTAACTACTGACCGCACAGTAGGCCAACCTACCAAGGGAGACAGACGGCTGGGCAGTGAGAAGTTAGAACGAGGGCATGTTTCTGGACCCCTGACGCCTGACACTTGACGCCGTAGACAGACCGATCGCCCCAACGGACGCAGCGAGACAATCTAAAGGAACCGGATGCGCTCACGGTTCATCCAGGCCTGGTCTCGCTGGTTGTTGCCTTGGTGGCCGGGAGTCCTGGGTGATGCTGTCTGGTGTTGTCTGGGCTCCTCCTGCTGGGAGGGCCAGTACAACAGTACAGCATACAGCATAACAACATACCTCCAGCATACAGTGGATAGCTACCCAGAAAATTAGCATGGGATACACAAGTAACCGGTTCGTTACCGGAGACTTATGGGCGCCCTTGTGGGATAAGAGCGGGGATGGCGGATGGGCAATTTCCCATGGACAGGACAACAGCCAGACCCCGATTTCCAGGTGCGGTCTAGTGTCAGGAGGCAGGGCAGTAGCAGGACTCGCTAAGGATTCAAGAGACGAGAAAAGAAGCTTCTCCACAGATGTCATCTTCGGCCGCTAGCTAGCCTGGAGGCTAGAGTCTGGCTAGAGCTGTGGTCCTGGCTGGCCTCTCAGGCAGCGAGCGATCGGCGCGGAGTACCGGTGCGCCTTGGTTGCGGCTGGAGGTCGAGCGAGACCCCTCATTCGCTGTCGAACGTGTGCCGATAAATAAGCTTAACACTTGCGAACGGCGCTAGTAGCTACTGTAAGTGGCCTACCGCCTCGCCACTAAGTACCTAACCACCCTATCTGCCACCTATCTACCTACCCTACATACCTAGGTACCCTACATACCACCACACTACCTAGGCACGCTAGCTACTTACCTAGATTGTGTAGATTGGTTGATTGATTGATTGATTAGAGATAGACACTAGCAGATAATAGGTCCCCAAGCATGCTGTAGTGGTCATTCACTCTTACAGCATAGGCAGGTGGTTGAGGTGATTGAGTTATCTCAGCACGACGGTTTCATTGAGATGGGTAACGTGAGAGATGTCTGAGTTATACCAAACAGCTATTCAACCCGATCCGACCTGGTGCATGAAGCATGCCCAATGCAGACAATACCTACCTAATCAACCCATGGTGTTTTGGCGGACAACTGGGAAGTCCTCGGCCCCGGAGACGAAATGAGCGTTACGTTTTGTTACCCACCCGGCCGTGATCTGAACGCCCCCGTAATAACGGCACGGGCTTATAGGTACCGCTAGTAGCAGTGCCGCGATTAAGAAATAGTAGTACCCGTTATATAGGGCAGAGCTATTTTCACCGTACCTGGGCAGTCTATGTAGTTAGTGGTACCTAACTACCTAGATACCGTAGATACCTACAGTACCGTGTCACATAGCCTCCCCCGTAGCAGCCTGCAGGTAACAACTCTTTCTCTCTCTCTGTCTCTTTCTGCACCGCCAGCTGCGGGTTATTCCGTTACCCTGCTGCCAATCCATCACGGGCCGGTTTGATTGGACCTTGACCGCCTTGTCTCACCTGATCTCATCTGGCCCCGCGCAAGAATCCTAAGAGTGGGCTGGCTAAGAAGCCTAGCCAGAGGTCTAAGGCACTCCCTAGTGTACATGTAGTCTAGCTACAGCGCTCGAAGACGGCCTACGCTGGGGCATTACCACTACGCTAGGGGAATCTAAGTAGATAGAGTTATAGCGGAGTGATAGGGGCGTATCGCGGACAGCGTAACACTACCGTCACCTAAATATTTACCTGTTTTTATTTACGCGGGTAAATAGTTTATCATTGCAACACGTAACAATTGGTACGTCGCCAGAAACAACTCTCGCAGAACGAAGAGTGAGAGCTATATGATGCGGTGATATGATCAGATATGATGCATTGCGGCTGGTGAAACTAACGTCGTCCAGGCCCTGACAGATGCGATACCTGGTCCAAGTAGCATCTTAGTTTCCCATCACCAGCCAACCAATACGGTCCTCGGAGACCTGGCTTTGCCAGTTATCTAAGTAGGCAGTCTGACATAAGATGGGTAGCGCGATACCCTTATTTTTTTTTATTCTCCTTGTTAATATTACCGCTAAGCGTGTGTTCGTATAGGGACGGAGTTAATAGCAACAGTCTACAAGATACGTACCCAAAGAACATTGCATGGAGGTATGTATGAAACATCGTGCTTCTATCAATCTACACTAGACACGAGGCACACCCTTCTCGAAGACTCGATCGGTTGAGCTTCCTTCCAACTAAGAATAAGCGTCAACAAAATTAGCAACCCTTTAATCAAGCTTTCGACGAAGAGGTTAAGATCAGCGCGATTCGCGATCCTCCATCCAAGGGCCATCCGATTGCTGTCCCCGTTCGCCCCCCAGGCGCCCTAACTCCGCTCCAGCCGTCTACCGCAGCACGTGCTGAGACACCGACTACTGTACACTGCCTGCGCTACTTAGGCTACTAGGCTGCTTAGACTAAGTTAGGTCTTATTCACCACATGAGAAAACGTGTCTGATGTGGGTAACGGTGCGCTTCTTGACACAATCAAGCACGATTAAGTGCCTACCTAAGCAGCACCTAAGGCGCCTAAGACTGAGTCCTAACCTAAGACTCCCACAACCGTGCCATACATAGTACATACCTACATACCTACATCTGGGCATCTGCTCTTAGCTTCACTAGAGATGAATGCGGGTGTATGTAAGCACTATCTATCGACCACTGCTATGAATAAATCCTTTAGTGCATACCTAAGTAATTGTACAGTATGTAACTGGTAGGCATACCCGCCTACCAGCATCCAAGTTACAATCGAGATTAGCATCGATCGCAACAAGCTTAATTCAATTAAAAATAGTGCTTTTACATCGTAGGTTTATACCTACTCCAGATTACTTGTTAAGGGTTCATGTTAAGTCAAGGCCAATGCCGTCTGTGCCGTACGCTAAGAACATATCAGCTCAGCTAACCCACCAAATAAGATTATCTATACTCTTGTACTGTTCGCACCGTATTTCGTAATCATCTCACTCCTCCTCGGACACGAGCAATCCCCCGGAGAAAGGAACAGAGTGTAAGTATGTACCTACATTACAGGGTCCACGCGATAACGGGCCGTCTGTAATACCTCGCTTTTTATCTCCTAATTTTACAAGCGTATGTATGTATAAGCGTTCGTAGGGCGGTGACACATGAGAGGATTCAATATGTTTTGATTTATTCGTTTGTTTGTTTGGTATGACATATGACATGACAGCATACCAGTCGATCCGTCATTTCAGTCCTATCATTAGAAGAGAGAGACATATACATTAGAGAGAAAATAATGAATCCCTTCGCTGCATTACGTTATTGATACACTTCAATGAGAGACTACCTGAAACCGGTCCACCACCGGCGTGGCCTTCAAGGAACACCCCATTTTCCCTTTTCGCAAAATTTAAGGTTAATCAGAGCTAAAAATAGCGACAGGGATGCTGCCATGCTTGGCTTACATAAGTAAAAAAAGCAGCGTTTGCCGCAGCTTAGTTGATCAGTACCAATGCCAGAAGCTAGTTAATGAGTTGTCATGTCATTGACGAAATTCAAAAGGCCATCCCATCATTTAATTAACCTCCATCAAAGCATTCCTTTAGGATTCGGCCAGGTTAGGTCTCCTTCTACCCAAAAATGCCGACTCCTCACCGGCAATCAGTTTTGCAAGCCACGACTTAGTCTGCGATCAAATCAACTAGCGTCTCGAATCTACATAGTCGGCGTAGCACATGATCCGCCAAGGAGCATAGTAGATGACGCTATTCAGACGCTTTCCACGCGCCGGTAGTTGTTCAAGTATACTTACCTACCTATAACAGAAGGAGATTGCCTACCTGATGGGAACAGGGGTATGCCTAACGGTCTCGAAAGCGCACAGCGTCTAAGGCGAAGATGATTTAGTCAACCTAGGGGGTGGCAGTCGGTGCAACTGGGATCGCGCCCTCACGTCAAGAAACAAGGCACTGGGAACTGGTTTCGAACGCGATGCCATGTGGCTTTCTGCAGCTAGCAAGCTACTCAATATTCCCCGTCCATTATAACGTCCCTACACTAGGACCTGCTAGCTCTTAGAGGGATAGTAGGTAAGGATGATCCAAGATTTCGGCGAGATGATCGGTGACGGACTAGGCAAGATCGATTATCACAAGGGAACTTTGTTTTAGTATGCCTATACTCCGGAGTGTTAAGCGTATGATCGTTCTTCTTTTTATCAACCCCTAGCCGTAATATAGGCAGACCAGCGGTAGGCAAACCGGACTGTCTTATCTCCCCGGTTTGCACGTGCTACCGAGATGACTGCCGTATTGTTAATACGAGAAAGCATACGAGATATGAAGCCCAACCCGGTTTCCGGTGAGGCTACGGCAACTAACCCAAGCCGTTCTTGACCCAGCTTCGAATCAGGCTAAGTACCCCGAGTAGTGTATGATTGAATAACTTAATAGGCAATACAATAATGATGGTCTAGACGCCTAGTGAGCGGCGTAAACATATGCCGATGTTTGAAAATGAACTATACCACCGTTCAATAATGCCGCAGTGAACTTACTGTATTGAACCCCATTCCACTCTTATCTGAGGCTATCTCGTATGGCATAACGACGGCCTCGTACATCGACTGCGCGCAAACGTTAGTTTGTACGAGGAGCAGCCGAAACATCTCGTCTTCGATAGCGCCGCTATCTGCAGGCCCGGAAGCCGCGTGTTTTCATGTCTAAGACACATTACTCAGATCAACAAGTGTCTTAGACGGATCACCAGTAGCTGCTTCTACTCTCGACCCAATCCCTCATCCGATGTTCTAGCTCGAAAAAAACTTCGTGGCTGAGTCGCATGGATGGCCAATGACATGAAGACAAGAGAGCCTAAATCAAGAAACCACAATGCGCAAAGAGCCTCAAATGACGTGATGACCGTTTCAGCTCTAAATTCCAATCGCCCTCGCATGAGATAAGGTTGCAGAGGAGCGTTATGCCGGCCGGCCATCAAGGCAGCACGACGATCGCGGTATGCGAGAGACAACGTCAACCGTCGACTAGTCGGGCGCGATTGTCTGTCTATCGAACAGCCACCGCGAAACCGGGCGTCTCGAAGGATTTCGATGAGCGCTTGATCGCAAGTGCGCCTCTGTGTCTGCATGGCAATCACATTTCGCGTCCTAGCATTTCCGCCTATAACACGCACCGACTTTTCGATGCAAATCCTGAAGGATGGTTATGAGGGAAAAACACCTCCACTGGTACCGACGGCTAGCCAGTAGCGAGCCTGGGATGTGGACGGGAGGAAGGGGCACGAAATCATCCCGATGGTACTTAGACACGTCTAATCCGCGGGAGGCGTTGTTGGGCTGGGAACGCGAACCACCAAACGTCTCTCTCGTTTCTGTTTCGCCGTCGTGGCCGAATGACATAAG
Organism: Xylaria sp. Z21; assembly: GCA_037356095.1. NCBI lineage: Eukaryota > Fungi > Ascomycota > Sordariomycetes > Xylariales > Xylariaceae > Xylaria > Xylaria sp. Z21. The sequence goes on along the minus strand of JBAWJX010000007.1, from coordinate 2,940 downwards.
CCACTATGTAGGGAGATCCTCTTTTATTCCCCATTTAGGCAATGAGGACAAAATCAACGGCGTGCCTCTTCTCAGCACGCGGTCACCCCGTCGGACGGCGGTAGTATGCAATCGAGTAAGCCGAGCCGAGCAGCCCAGCAGGCCGGAAAGATCCCCCTCACTTCTGAGCTCAGAACCTTCCTTTCGAAGGATGAGCTAATCACACAGCTGAGACGTGAATATCAAGCCCCCGGCGCATTGCTGGTTTTCACTTCATCTCATTGATGGGATCCGTGTTTGTGGCGCTGCACTATGCCAGGTAGGTTAGGTATCATCAAGGGAGCCAACCAAACAAACATCTTGTCAATGTCGTGTTGACTTATGTCCGAGCTATGTAGGTGCCAGGCAATTAACACCCTCCATCTTATGATCCATCGTCTCATTCCGAACGAAGCGAGGGTTATTATTGCAGACACGGACACATGCCAATGCAAGTCGTGAATACGCGCGCATAGGCGATGCGGTAAGCAAAGCGAAAAGCACTAGAGAGGGGGTGCAAAACCACGTGCATGTGGCATTTCGACCCGCTATGTTACCTGAAAAGGTGGTCAGCTTGGTCACCTTCTCAGCAGACTCGGCGCATCCGCCCTGGCGTTTGTCGCCTGGGCGCGTTGCCTGTGTCGCCAATGGGTTGCGGCGCCGACATCAATACTCAGGAGAATGGGAAGCGAGTAACACCCTACCCGTCCGCGTGCCTTAGGGACTTCTCTAGCTACCCTGTTGACGAGACAATGCATCAATAGTAGGTAAGCAGTGCATCCGCGGCGGCGTTCTCGGTTCAGCAGTCGATAGAGCAGTATATGTAGCATTGCTACCTAGTGGCGTCCTACGCGCCGCAAAGGCGGTCTGCATAGAAAACACATTCCTACTCAATGTGGCCGCCGAGGAACGCCATATCGAATCGCTTCACGCTTCCATTCATCATCTTTGCAGATATTCCATGTGGCCGTGATGAGTGGCTGGCGAGCCACATATTATGGTGCTTATGGAGTTCGATCCACGCTTGCTCTGTACAAAGGAGGAAGGACATGGTTCCCGAATCTAGGTAGGTAATCAATCTACATAGTTGCTGTTGTAGATATGTCCACGCCTCCCGCTTACCCTCACACCTGTCGCACTCCGGGAGACTGGTCGATGGTCACCTTACAGCAGCACTGCACTATAATAATCTTGTTTCGTTACACGGCAGCAACTATCACCCACGTGTCGGATATGCATCTTACGACGGCTTATTCCGTCACTCTAATTATCTCTTGTGTCTCTCAAACGAATTCTCTCTCGTCGCAACTCGCCGAGTGTTGGGTCGCCAAGACGGCAGACGCAGCCGCAGCTTCGGGACACTTAGGTGCTAGGACTCGTCCATCGTGACGGGTCACAAAAACCTGGGGCAAAATGCCCGGCTTGCTTCGGATGGCTTGCTCCTTCGGCAGCCCTATTGGCAGGGGATCTGAAAGACAGGTTTTTCTGACGTGTGACTTAGCTGTGTAGGTAGATAGTTTTCGACGCCAGTCAGAAAGCCCCGGTCAACCACGACCACCAATGAAAAGCCTGAGATGTAGTATCGTTCGGCCGCGGATGTGCACCTGGTCCGCTCGGCATCCCGCAATACGGGAGACGCTACCACACCCATAATGAGCCGTGGCTATAGGCGGTGTGGGCTCATGCTAGCTCTACTTCGACCGGTATGAGCCTTATCATAAGACGGCCTAATGTAACCTCTTGGGCTTTTTGTTCTTTATAATTAGGTCAGGCTAGCTGTGGTCCGTGTCGAAGCAGTTTGATAGGAGCAAGCACACTGTACCCTTTAGCGATGAGAAAGTTGAGCATGCACAAAACATTTTGAAGATCACATTCAAGCATAAGCCAGAGGCAAAAAGTCCTATATGATCTGATAAGCCGCACGAACGAATCGATCCTATCTCGCCACGGCCCGATTTCCCCTCAATATTTGAAATCCGGAAACAAAATAGATTTACGGACCTCGTGAGAAGATACTGTCAGACGGCTATTACGCTGTGGGTAACTCGAGGGAGTTACCTATCTGGGTGGTAATTACATGAGGTAATAAAACCCGAGAGTCCTACGGCAGGCAAAATGTCTCGGCGATCGTGTAGAAAACTGTGCCTCTCTATCAATCTCACAGCGGATCGTAGGGAATCCGAGCGAATCCGGGAGAGTATGATTAGTGGTGAGTATAAAGCGTGATATCGAAACTCAAGAACTACTTCTCACCATGCCAAGGAGGGAAACAACTATCGAGAGTATAATTAGTAGTCTTAACGATAACAATGTCCAACTGACCCCGGTGCCAAGTCCTAATGTCTTGATTTTATGTTTCTCCTCAACGTTGAACTCAGCTGAGGGTTGGTAAGACTGCATAGGTGTTAGGGAACAAGGCTGCAGGAGGGACGCTGGACCCCTTGGGGTGGTTATATTATGAGACTATTTTTATATAAGAACCCAAGACCTTTTTTTTATTAAAAAAAAAAAAGCTTAAAAATTAATAATATTAAGCTTTATTTTTATATTACGTTTTAGCTACTATTTATTTATTATTTTATTATAATTTATTTTTATTTTAAAGTTTTTTTTATTAATATATTAATTTTTTTTTATTTTTAAACTATTAATAAAATTATTTTAAATTTTTAAAATAATTATTATAGTTTTTATTTTATTAAAAAGTTTTAATAATAATTAAATATTTTTTTTTTTTTTTTTTTTTTTTTTTTTTTTTTTTTTTTTTTTTTTTTTTTTTTTTTTTTGTGTTGTGCTGTTGTACTTCACTCCATTCCTGGCAGCTGTCCCTGCAGTGTGTGGCACCTGCAGGAGGCCTGGAACCTAGTATAGGCTATTTTAACAGGAAACTCCCCACGGAGTGAAAACCTGTCAGCCTTGCAG